>JANVFU010000010.1:1200000-1694780 GCA_027921405.1 Lentinula detonsa
TTGACCTTCGCTGTTCAGGCTCACTTCGTGAAAAAGCAAGCTTGCTCAGTATAAGGGAACTCGAAGACCTTATCCACCTCAAGAACCACCCTGTTCCAGTGAGTGACGGAATCTCCCATGCTCTCGTGTCAGCATTTCCCATTGGTGACTGGAATCGGGGTCACTTTACAAAAAGATCCCCATCACCGACCATCGCGCAGATCGTTTTCGACGCTTACTCCCGATATCATGAAAATAATAAACGGGAGACCTTCGAGGCGCTGATGCAACTCAAGGGGGGAGGGAGGTCAGTAGCGGCGTACTACTACGATACCCATTTCCATACGTATTTGCTTCGAGCGGACTCACTGAAGTGCTATCCCATGAAACCTCCCCATCGCAAACGCGGTCTCGGTCAGACGACGCGGTTCTGGACCAGTACTTGGGAGCCATCTATTCAGGCTCCGCTTACGTTGAGTCTGAGGCTTCCTGGCACCGGGCCCATTCCTCACCTTGATTTCAGTATTGAATCTCCTCTCACGATCCAGCCACGCACATATTACTGCCCAACAACGCGAACGATGCCCACATTTGACTCCTTTTTTGCGAGCACCCCAACCCACGCTGTTGTCTTTCAAGCTTCGATCGCATTGACCCACGATGTCAATAAGAAAGGACTATATTGGCTTCATGAAAGGGGAATCAGGACCATGGAGTATGTTTATATCTCTCCCACACTCCATGACGACGTTACAATTCCATTCCCGGCATCCGTTCCTGATTTGCTGGAATACCCTGGGCTCGACTACGAGCTTGTGGTGAGGCCCTCCAGCAATGCCGGCCCCAGCGATGCTGCTCACACCAGCACGAGCAACGCGGAGGTGAATGATGAAGATGACCAGGATATCCCAAAAATAGTAGCAATTTATCATGCAATTCTTGATGTGAGGTACGAGTGCTTTGTGCTTTACCTAAATCACTTTGAACATTAACTTTGTGTCGTGTAGTGATCCGCCGAAAGAGACGAGGCATCGCAGATTGGTCAAGACTCTACCCTCTGAAGCTGGAGGTTCGTCTCTGCCTCAGCCTCTTCCCAAGAGAGCAAGGAAAGGCCAAAGAAAAGGTAAAGGTAAAGGCAAACAAGAGGGTGTATAGGTCTACTTTATGCAAAGTTAAATGATATGTAATCCTCTTTTACTTTTTCTTTACGCATTGGGATGCACATTACTTACTTTTACTCATATCAATATATCTATGTCTCCAGTTTTGAAGAAGTAGAAAGAACAAGGATTTGGATGGGATGCACCCCATGCGATCGCATTCCGAACCGTTCCTGATTTGAGAATCACTATTGTTCAGTGGCGCGTCTTTGTCTTTTCAGAGCGCTCTCAAATTGACGCGTCTGCACTCAACCCAGCTCCAAATACAATGTTCACTAGTCTACGGAATATGCTACCACTCCGTCAGGAACCTCCCCGGCAAATGACAGACGATGTGAGCATGATATCAACACCCAGAATTTCTACTAAATTTTCCCTCAGATGCGTTCAGGAAGTGTGGGCCCAGAAAATTCCTCGGAGGACGAACCGCAGGCAAGTGGTATCATTATCATATCGACACTTTAATCAGTTGATTACCATCTAGTCTATGTCTTCAGTGACCGTTGTTGCGGCCAAGATGGCCAAACTGCATCTAGAGTCACCGCCTCAATCACCCCGATCTCAACATGCGGCTGGCATCGCTGTTCTACGTGTGGATGAAGACTCTATGCCGGGTTCATTTTTACTTGACGGAGCTGCTGATTCACCGCACAGTAGCACTAACGCTCAGGTGAGATTATGAAAATCGATACAGTTAACTGTCTCAGGGCGTATCCATAGCACGGGTCTGGAGGAGTTCTGGAATCGCTGGAAACACTCATCACAGCCTCTAGGCCGCGTTATACCTGCAGTTGTAAGTCCGTTCCTTCTTCTTCCCTGGGTGCATCGTTGATTTGCATAGGTGGGAAGGTTCACCTCGAAAAATTCATGTTTTGGGGCTCTCCTGAATCTGTTTTTTATCAAAAGATTGCTCCAATAGCAATGACCTAATACAGCTTGTAGTTGGATAATGTTAGTTAAGACATAGTCTAACTGGCTACTAGCTATCGAAGGGTCGTGAGGAGGAGGAGTTGCTCGAGGCTAGTCAATTTCTTATCCGTCTGGAAGTTGATATACTGACGCGCTTGCATCTGGCAATGATGCAGCTGTGTTCTTTCAGATGATCTGAAAGCCCAACTTTCACCTCGAACTTTGTTTCCTCTAAAATGCATTTCAAAACAGGACTTATCAACATTCAAATCAGTTCATTGGATAGCTGAAGTTTCTGCTATGTTTAGCTTAATAGATTCCTGTACTGATACTCTCAACTTTGTTTGTACTTTCTTCCAGTTTAAAGTATTATATTTCATCTGGAATTTAGGACTACATGAAATACAAGCTGATATTTAGATTTTCGGAAGGTGAATCTCCTCGACAGATTTTGGGCGTCGTCTTATTCAGATCATCGTCTCTAGACTGAATTCTCGATCGTGTTTCCGAAAGAAACTGTCTCGTCCAGTGACCGATTCCGACTTTCTACGCCGCTCGTCCTCCAACAAGAGAATTCGGGGCGTTAACATCGCTGCGCCCACTCAGCCAGCAGCAGCTCAAACTGCGGTTGATGTGCATGATCGATTCCAACCTGACGCCATGGACTCAGTGAGTGGCTGTTTGTGAAATGTATTCCGTCGTACTCAGCTCGATTCGCATTCGCAGTCTGCTCCGGAATTGGAACTTGATATATCAAGTCTTTGTTCAGGAAAATGTATGACATTCTCTGATCTGATTGTTTACTCGTGTATTCAACTTTATTAGTGTCAGGAATACTGATATCGCACGAAAAAATCTCCGCGGTTGATTACGGTAGTGTATGTATATTTTCCTTGACATGGTCAGTTACTGTATGCTCACCAATCATCACTCGAAGCCGTTACTTAGATCACCGTCCATCTAGGACCATCACTACAGAATCGGTTCATAATTGTCTATTCTCATCGATTCCCGCATCACTGTTTTCATCAATACTTGGGAGGCCATGGAGGATAGCTCGGTCGTAGCTTCCTCAAATCGTTTCCGGGAGGTTGAAATTTATGTTTGCGGTAATGACGACGCATATTAGAGCTCACATTGAATCTTCTTCCACAACCCGGATAAGGACATGAAAATGCTACGAACTGTCAATCAACAATTCTCTTTTGAACTTTGCGCAGGGACGTACGCGTAAGACCACTATGAGTATTGCCATGAATGCGGAGACTACTCGGACGGCTGAAGCGTTTGAAGCACTGCGGACAAACGTGCTTCTTCGTTTGGTCGTGGCGTTCATTCTCCCCATCCAATTCATCGTCATCGGAGGATACTGCATGATTTGAGGTCGACACGAAGCTGTAGAGGTGGGGTAAAGACCCGCTATTTCTATCATTATTGGCTGAGTGCTGAGTGTGGCGCGATTTCGAGTTAGATCCCGCCTGGTTCAAAAGTTCCCGTTGAGTACATGAAGGTTAGTAAGGTTAAAGTGTCTTTCCCAACTGACCATAAGTTCTAGTCGTCGTCTGGGTGGTATAGTTATTAGGTGAACTAAGAAGATGATCGTCAAAAGACTGTCATACATTGAAAAGCGTACGCGCACTTGGGAACATTTCGCTGATACTGGGGAGCGACATCGAGGACATCGAGGTATTTTGGAAGAGAAGAAAATAAATCAGGGTATTAGTCTGCTTTGTGCAAATTCCTCTTATCTTTAAAGTAGTTTCAAAGAATCCATTCAAATAGACGATACCGTTTTCCCAGTATATATTCAAAGAGGGCTTCCCCAAAACTGCAGGAACATCGTGGGTCATTTGTGTATCGGATCCGCGTTGTTCAAAAACTCTATCCTCTGAAACATAAGTCACTTGAGAACAACATAAGCCACCTGAATAACCATACAGTCAGAGGTGCGGTGGCAACGGACTCGGGAAGGAGTTTAAGGAATTTCATGTGAAAACTGAGGAGGGCAAGAGTACTAGATTCCTTGGTGTCCCGTACTTCCAGTATCTCCTCGTATTTTTAATTCACCCTTCGATTTTTAATCTAGCTTCTGGGGAAGGTGCTGATTCATTTAAGTACTCTGTACTATAAATGAGAATGAATCACCTGCTAAGCGCCCGGATGCTTAATCGTTGGTGTACAGTACGTAAGCAGGATCTGCACACGTCACCTGACCTGAGTAATTTCAAAAAACGGTAGTACTTAGCTTAATAGTACATAGAATGGAACAGTTCACAGAGAAAGGTTAAGCTGAGGAATGAGAGCGTTTCTGCCCGAAGCAATCTCAAGAAGATGAATTTATTGTACTGCTATTCATATTGAACGTTGGCCGCGGAGAAGTAAACATGCCACTGCACTCGCCTCATTCCGTAACTTCTGTTAAAGCAATGGATCGGAGATTTCAGGTAGTGGCCCTTCAAGAGCCTCTTTTAGATGTGTCATTTGTAGAGTCTGTTTGGATTACTGAGGGGTCCTTCAGTTTTTCGACTTATTCTTCTGCCTCTTGTTCTCGTCTATTTTTATGTGTAACGAAAATTTGAATTCATTGGTATACCTCTAGCCAATGACTGTACTGCCCACTGCCAACAATGTGAACGAAAATAACGGGACTAGTTCAAGTTGTAGTAAAGTGGACAGCGAAGTTGAGATCGACATTGGGTTTGGAAGACGTGGGCAAGATGTTAGGCGCTGATTCCGATAAATATGCGGACGTGTGGTAGAGAGCTTGCCAGATAGATTTATCCCTTCGAATGAACTGCGGTATAATGATCAGTAGCTACTGTATATTGGAAACCCACCACAACTCGCCCTTCGACTGCTGGTCTAACCACCGAAAAGATCCCCTCTGGGATTTCGTCATGATAGTCAATGAATATGAATACTGCCTTCTTGACCCTCACAATATGCTCAGATTCGATAGACAACTCGTCAGACTGTTTTTCCATAATTGTATAATTCCCATATGCATAGCTCTTTCGACATCCACTAAAACCTCAACGCCAATTCTGTGATGCAGGTGTAGCCATTGAAACCATCGGCGATAGAATTGACCATTGCAACGATAATAAGATCTTCGGAGACGGAGGACTCTGAGACTGAACTCGATGGCGCCAGAGTTCTTTCGCCAATAGCCATGCGCGAAATTCGCGATCCTTCATCTCGGTGAAAATACACCTCAATGGATATTCCAGAAACTTGGAGAAAACGCCCATCCGTTCGAGCATCCGAACGGAGTTTTCCAAAGCGCGGAACAGTGTGCGGATGCCAGGAATCCGTTTGACGACGAAAACATTGCCGCCGAAAGGAAGGATTTCTAATCTATGTATTTAAACTGATTGGTGTTTATGAGCAAAACACATACCTACGACATCTCGCATAGTTAGAACACCGTTGGTGTTACTCTATCGCATCGTATTGAACCGGAATTGAACAAGGCAACATCTGTACTGTAATGTGCTCAAACAACGTCAGCAAGCAGGCTGCCCAGGTTTGTGTCTCGTGTGTACGGCCGAGGAAGGGCCTGTATAGAACAGTATGTAGTTTAGAAGCAATGAAAATTGATGTGTCCTTGCAGAGATGCTATGATTCCTAGAGTTTCTCTACTAGTAGGTGTTCATGTGAAAGTGAAAGGGTCTCATTCGTGACGATCTGCGATACTAACAGTTAGAAAGCTTGGCTTGAATGAAAAAGACTCATGTACCCGTTAACGATACCTAACTCTACTTTGCCCAACTGCCGAGCGTGTGACCTGTCAACCGCACAGTGCTGTAGACTGAAATCACTTGTAGACATAGTAGCCACCAAGAATAAGGTCTACTAGCGGGCATCCCTCGGATACCAGGAGATCTTCCTCAAGACGGATGTGCGTCACAGTGACGACTCAATGTTCACATCCTGTAGTTCTTTCAGCATACATGCTATTCTCGTCGCTGGATAGTGCCTATACTCACTAGGTTCAAATCAACTCACGATCCAGCCAAACCAAAGAATCCATTCCTATACCCAGAATGCTCCAGAATCAAGTATCCCTTTGCTACAGCCAGAAGCTTGCCCGAAGGACGGCAAGCGCTCGACAAAAGAAAAGTAAAGTTACGAAGCGCGATAGTTCGAGCAAACGGTCCTCTGCGAAATCAAGATCTTCATGCCACTTCATCAGTGCTGAACATCCAATGAGTGAGTATACTGCACACCGTGACTGCCATAATACACAATATCAATGTCCAGATGGTTGAGTATATAAACTATGTGTTCGCCTGGTTCACAATGTTCGCCGATCATAAGATGAGTTTTTGAGGCAGCCAGGCCAATGTACTGAATGACTTTTTTTCTTGTGCTTGACAAGCCTTTAAATTTTGTCATTCGGACCCGGATTCAAGGTTGGAATAATCAGGCCAAGGTTATTTGTGTTGACGAGAATTTCGAAGGATTTTGATTTTTGAGCTAAACATCACCTTTGTAAGCGTCGTATACACGACAGTACTCACATTCAGACTACTTGATAGGAGCACTGTTCATTCTGAGAGTGATGTGTGATGATCGTACGATATAGTATAGATGAGGTAAAAGGAAAAGAGAGAGAGAGAAGTAAGTATAGTCCGGGGCTATAAGTAGTCCCGGCAGCCAGGAAGCCGGAGTTAAGCGCGGGAGACGCTTACAACCTTTTCCTTTTGACCAACTCTGAGTAAAGTTTCAGCCCCCCTCTCGAAGATACTTCTGGCACCCGAATCTGCATTTTATTTTACCTGCCTGAGCTGGCGCAGGCAATCGCCTGTCTTCTAATAAAGATACACCACTCAATGACGACAACCATTAGAGTCTTTTACTCTCAGCTGGTACCGTCACTTCAGTAGATGTGGAAAGTATCTCCAAACCTGCTCCAGCTCCATGCGGTGAAGTGCTTGATGCTTCAACTTGCGGGTCATAAACAGGGAATTCTTTCCCTACACTCTAAATGAAATGCATATCCTACCGTTCTTGGCACCCTTCTAGACGCCTTACGGCTTACATACATCGTCCAGACTTCAACTTCAAGGCTTATCTCAACCTAAAGCTATCCAAGTGACGCACGCATGACGGCGTGAATACCTTTATATGACCTCAAGTCTCAACAGTGAGTACAGTAAGTACTATAAAAGCGTTGCTTGACTTTCAAACCACCAATAACGACTTCTCAGCTTCGCACCCCCCTCCCGGTCGTAAATACGAAAATGTCGGAATATCTAGACGTGAGTTGCTTTCCCTTATTGACCCGGCATGAACAAAACTCAGAGATTGACATTGTAAAGGACGGACGCCTAAGTGGACAAATTTCAACTGGGGACAACCATATCGGTGGACAAAATCAAAACGACCCGCGTACAAACTTGAATTTCATCGACTCACAGAAGCAAGAACATTCCTCAGACAATCAAGTTCACAACGGCGGTAGGTTCAAATTTGAAATATCAATGTTTTGACGTACTGATTGCATCCTAGAAAACACCATCAACCCAAACGTATACGAACAAAGAAACGCAGGCAACCAGGACCAAAATGGTAAGCGATTCTTGTTGTGATATGTCCATATTCACTCAATATATCCAAAATGATCTTCCACTCTCTGCTTAAGGTCCTGCGAATGACCAGGGTGTTCAACACAAAACTTCTGCGCCAGATCATAATGCTTTGAACCCCAGTGCTCAAGAATTTGGTGCTGAAAGGCCCAATTCTCTAACCAACACTCGCCGTCCAATTGAAAAACGACAAGGGTCTCCTAAGGACACTCGTTCAGAAATCAAAGTGGCACACAATACGTCAAGCGCGCACGCCGAGAGCCAAAACATCGATGAGACCCGTGAAAATGTTACTGCTGATCTGGGGGTAGACCAGCAATCTTTTGAACAAGCACAAGAGCATCATGAGATCCAGAAACCTGCCAGTGGAGGGGCCAAAATCCCTGATGAAGCAGTCACTCGTGACGTTTCCTCTTCTGTTCCCTTTAGAGGGTTGAACAATGAACGGTCGGGTCTGGACGTTGTCTCTGACACTACCGATGGACCCAGATCTCCTTCCATTGTCGAGGCCCGAAAATCCACCCAGGGTATTTCTTCCGATATTCAAATGGATGGTATTCACCGCGACGGCTCCAATGGTGTTACGAATGTAGACGAGCAACGTCCTAGTCCAACACAAGAGCACGACTCAAACCTTGGAGTTCAAGGATCTGAACTCGACAGCCAGGTTCAGATAAAAAATCAAGGCAACCACAGTCGTCCGACTGATGAAATCCGAGAGTCTGTCCCCTCCGCTCAGGCAGATATCAAGGAGCCGGCAATTGTTTCGAACCCAAAGATCAAAGATCAAAATGTCGATGGGAATCAGAACGTTGAGCATAATTGTAACAGCGACGAAAATGTAGAACGTCATCATTCCACCTGTGATAGAACGCGAGATGGTCAGAAATCCGAAGAACGCAGATCGCTCCCTTCTCAGAGGACCACCACTGAGCGTCATGGCGGGAATAGTTTGTCTTCGCAGGAGGCTGTTAGCAATGAGAGGTCTCTGGATACCCATGATATGTCGAATGTAGCAAGTGGAGGTGAAGAAATCTCTATGATCAGTCATTTACTTATATCTGAACTCGAATGAAGGTCCTGAGCGTAGTGAGTCCGGCAGTAGGATCGAGGCAGGAACAAAAATTGATACAGTAGATGAAATTCCTCGTCGCGCACCAGACCGACTCGGGTTCGGATCAGAAAAGACTAGTCAGGGAGCTGGAACTGTCCTCACTGGAAAAGTAGAACATGCTTTGGGCTCTGTGTTGCGAAATGACGCGATGAAGGTCAAAGGGCTTGCTAAGCAACAATAGTTCTTCTGCACTATGAGTATGTACAGGATCATGATTCTGGTAGCGACATTTAATTAGTATACAAATTTTGAAGTTCATCCCAGTCACCAGGGAGTTCCCGATGGGAACACCATTGGACCATGGACTTCCTTCCGCTTTTCGGTTCCGCATAGGAGTTCCACCAGCTTGAAAGCGAAGGGAAATGCAGTACCTGGCTTGCGTCAGCGATTGCGTCGAGTTCTATAAAAAATATGGTTCTCACCAGGTCCCCGGCTTGAGGATAGCAAAGATGTCAGGATGCGGTCAGAGGGTAGCTCAAAGATGCCGAGCAGTCCTACGTACCTAGTGATCAAATTACTGGAAACAACAACAGGATCTTCAGAATACGAGAATTCTGAGTCACAAGAACATTAGTAGCAATAGTAATATTCAAGTTTTATTCCACCAGACACCTGATTCTAATTGAGTCTTGACGCTAGGATGAGAAGTCAACGGTTGTTTGGGTAGACCGGAAGTGAGCGCAGCCATGCTTCCTATGTAAACGCCGTTGCTTTGAGTACTATTTCGAACGAGAAGGATTCGACAACACACCCGCGCAGATCATTCCTACCAGCTTCTCTTTAGACAAATACTCTCTGACCAGCGCCTGCACCGAAGTATTCTTCGAGATGGTCTCTGCACCTTTTGCACCCCCAGGAATAATGAGAGCATCGAATTTATCCTTTGAGCTATCACATTAGATCTGTATTCTATATGAATACTATCCTTATCGAAATTCACGAACAGGACCCGAAGCATCCGGCTCAAAGTACACGTCAGGCATTATTCTGATTCCTCTTGATCCTTTGGCCGCAACAGGACTGACGAACTCGTCGTCATGTACAAAAGCTGATTGACAGGTTACACCTGCGCGCACTAGGGTGTCGTACGTGATCGTACTGCACCAGTGTAGATATGAGCTTTATTACAGCGGATATTATAGGATATTAGGTGCTTACAATTCCATTTCTTCAGTTCCATCTGCGATGAGTATGAGTGCTGAGGGCATATCGTCGTATAGGTCAAGAAGTTATTACTTTAGTAGTGAATGATGACGTACAGCTATGGCCAAAACACACGCGTAATTAGACGCTCAATGCAGCTTCTCCGAAATCTACCTTCTACGAATAAACTCCCAGTCTATCAAAGACCTGCATGCTTGGCCCGCCAACTGCCTCGTTTATATAGCAGATGCTATGCCTCTTATGCCTCAACTCCGTCAGATTCAGTCCCAGTGGACTTGGATTTCCTCGAGCAAATACCAGAAAACGGTAATAATACCGACGGCGCGTTGGTCATTTTGCATGGGCTTTTGTTAGTCAAAAGCTTCAAACATAGATACCTTGGGCTGACTACAAATTTTGGATAGTGGCTCTAAACGCAACTGGTCCTCGCTTTCTAAAGCATTCAGTCGAGACTTGGAGACTCCAGTTTATGCACTAGTATGAATTCTCGGGATTAAACCATTATTTGTCTGGCACGCTAACATGTACAACATATAACAGGACCTACGCAATCACGGCTCCTCACCGCACGCACTACCCATGACATACACCTCAATGGCCACGGATGTGCTAAATTTCATTAGAAAGAAGAACTTGAGCAAGATATCTCTACTAGGACATTCAATGTATTCTACCTCCGCTTTTCTTCATCGTTTTTTCTGATTCATCGGTTTAGGGGCGGCAAAGTCGCCATGACACTTGCACTCAATCCTTCGCTTCCACCTTCTATGTTACAAAATTTGATAGTAGCAGATATTGCCCCCGTTCGTACACAGCTCTCACCTGAGTTCATTTCGTATATCAAGGCCATGAAAAGGATTGAGAACATGAGGCTCCGGACTAGGAAGGAAGCGCAGAGCGTCTTGACCGAGTACGAGAAGGTTTGCCTCGTACGTGAATATGTTGAATTACTCTGTTCATTGTCATCTTTCAGGACCCAGACGTCGTTTTATTTCTCATGACCAACATACTTATGCCTCACTCTGAGTCGAACCGAGAGAATTATATCCGATTCCGCGTCCCACTGAAATATATGGAGGATGCGATGCCGGAAATTGGGTCATTCCCTTATGTTCCAAACGAAACGAAATGGGAAGGGAGGACGCTATTCATAAAAGGCCGGAGAAGCAAGTGAGTGAGCATGAACTCAATCTTGACGTCTCTCGTTCAACGCTAGTTTCGTATCCTCCCCAGATTCATCAACCATCACTATCACCAAATAATGGAAGACTTTTTCCCAAATATGACGATAGAAACTCTTGACGCTGGTCATTGGGGTACGAATTGTTGCTTCATGTATCGTACTTTTCATTGATTAGATTCGAATACAGTTCACGGCGAGCGGTAAGTCTTCTTTCTGATGAGTAAATGCTCAATCAATAGGGATTTCATTCAGACCGAACGAGTTCATGCAACTCGTGAAATCCTTCATAGCCATCTGATGGGGTTGCTATTCATCTTCATCTCATTTCTGGAGAGAAGACATAGTGCGGAGTCTACTCGATCTGGGCTGCGACAAGGTCCATACGAACAAAGGCTTATACCCAGGACACAGTACAACCGGGAAGCATCTTAGGCCGTATCATCAGCCTCTTTTACCTTGGCCATCTGGGACGACATTTCGTGCTAAGCCAAAGCCATCCTCGTGAACGATTGACTTTCTATCTATCTAGACAAATTTTGACACCGCTATATGTAGTATTTGTATGCATGGACCCTGTGGGTTGGTTTACAGTAACACGTATCCAATGTTATTAGGTGCGGCTGTCCATGCTGGTTCTCTCCAGCTTCTACTTCCTTTATGTCAATGTCATGTTGTACTCTATGAGATATCTTCAACTTTATTGGTTCGCACGAAGGTAACCTCTCCATGGCGTCTTTCCGATTCACTCACTGGTCACCACTTTAAAAAAATCTCGGACATTCGATGTATGTTTTTTCGTTTTCTTGTTTCCGTCATTCCTAGTTCTCAACAAAATGATTTCATTCATATGGGTGGTATGATCATCATGTCTCTAACGTTGGATTCCGCGCTTCCTCCAATAAACTTAAACGGTATCACTGTGTCAGACATCTCTTCGGTCAAAGTCGCACTCGAAGATTGAAGATAAATTCATCTCCTACATCGAGGTCATTCAACAAATTGAGATTATGAATATACAGGAGAAGGAAGAGGCTGCGCGGATCTTGCAGGAGCACAAGAAAGCGCATGCTCTCAATCTTTTTTTCGTCACAAGCACGTTGGAATTCTAGGATCAGAGAACAGTGCGACTCCTCTCTCGAGCACTGTGAACATGCCGCAGTCGGGAAAAGATTATGCATAACACAGCCCGAATTTCGGCTCCAGATTATCGGCGACTCCGTCCAAAATATAGGTACGTTTCTTTATGCTCTTGGGGAAGTAAAATGGGGACTCGGGAGAACATTATTTCTCAAAAGAGAGAAAAGCGAATGAGTAGCGACCACACAATAAATTTAGCCGGTCACAGATATACGATGAAATCATGAAAGACTTCTTCCCCGAAATGAGAGAAGTCGTCGACAGCGGTCATTTCAGTCGGTACACTCCGTGATCTTGACTATGCCAATACACACACATATATGTATTGTTTTGATATTCCTATCATGCTATGCCTATGCCTTGGTTAGGCCACACAGTCAGTCTGTGTTTAGTAGGTAGGCTTAGGCTATTGGTACTCACTCATTTGTTCTGGGGCAGATCAAAATAATTGAGGGATCTCATGAAATTTTTTATCTCACCTAGACTGTCTTCCTCAAAAAGAAAGGCTATGAGGAGATGCGAAATAAATTAACAGTAGTGACTATCTTCATCCATCTGCTGGGAATAGACGCTCCTGAGCGTAAACGCCTTGGGAACGTCACATCCGGGTCACATTTCTCCTTCGTACCGTACCATGATCATGGTATCTAGTCCGACTCTGTACTCTCAGTGTTGAACTCTCAAACCTTGAATCTTACTGGATCATAGCTCGATCCAGAACTGCTTCGTGTTTACGTTGAGCCCAAGAAGGTGCTGGAGGATGCCCCAATCTACGCCGTTGTTTTCCGCCGAATCTTATTTCTCTACTCAACTACCACCATCTAGCCTAGAGCATGACATTGCCGGAGTGAAGGAGTTTGTAAGACGGCAGAAAGAGGAAAGAAGGACTGTCGTGCTGGTGACGGTATGTTGTCTTGGTTTCGGACAAGGGTTTCAAAAATTCTCATAATATCATCTAGAGCGGCGGGACGACAGTCCCTTTAGAGCTCAATGTGTAAGCAGTTCAGCTCTGAACTTGTTTTCCAGAGAGGGCTCATGGGATCGCCGCGACTTAGCGTACGATTCTTAGATAATTTCAGTGCCGGTATGTCCCATCTGTACATTCTGGTTTTCTGTCTAGTTGCCGCGACACTGTGTTAATCGCGGAGTGCTTGGCTAGGTACTCGAGGTGCAACTTCCGCCGAATACTTTTTGAAAGCCGGCTATGCGGTAATC
Source organism: Lentinula detonsa (assembly GCA_027921405.1). Lineage (NCBI taxonomy): Eukaryota > Fungi > Basidiomycota > Agaricomycetes > Agaricales > Omphalotaceae > Lentinula > Lentinula detonsa. The sequence goes on from JANVFU010000010.1 coordinate 1,213,453, forward strand.
TTCATGCACCGGCAATTCAGTCTACAGCCATTCAGCCGCCATTATTCACATTCCACGAACCCTTTTTTAGATTTCTTGGAAATCGAGAGAGGGACTGACCAACTGTCTCCTGTTGCCTCTGACTCTAGCCCTGAGTCGTCTCAAATCTGTGTCACCCCAAGTAAACGAAAACATCTTCTCGAAATTTTGACGGCCTACAAAGCGGTATACGCTGCTGGGACGCTCCATACTCTGACATTCGTCACGGTGAATGATTATCTTTGGCTTTTACGAGCAGTCAGCCAGGAATTGAGCGTACTGAGAAGGAAAGCAATGTATTACCTGGCTGCCGCCGTCAGCGATTTCTTCTTGCCAAGGCAGAAGATGGTGAGTAATTGTTCGTCGCCTTTCCAACGCTGATGGGAATCCTTTCCTATCTTGCAGTCAGAGCACAAAATCCAGTCAGGCAAGGGCTCTTTGCACATTGAGATGGACCAAGTGCCAAAAATTCTCAAACCGATGGTGGATGATTGGACCGGGAAGGATGGCTTCATCGTTTCATTCAAGGTGAGTTGCATAATAATATACTCTACTTCCATCCTTTCTGACTTTGTTTACCAGCTGGAGACAGACCCAGCTCTGCTTGTTCCCAAAGCGCAAACTTCACTTCAGCGTTACGGACATCAAGTCGTTATCGGCAACGATCTGAATCGACGAAAATTCGAGGTCGTGTTCATCTCAAGGAAGGAAGCGTTGACATCCGCTTCGGAGGGAACATCATTCGAATCAACTCCCCCTTACGCGGAATTCTGGCTTAAAATCGATCCACATGACCCTAGCAAGGAGATAGAGGAAGATATAGTCGCGGAATTGGTGAAAAGGCATGAGGTGTGGATTGCAGGAGCTGAAGCCCCAATTAATTAACGACATAGATGGAAAAATGAATTATCGAGTGACCTTGGAATCGTGGCATCAACTTGAACACATACTTTGTCGTCTAGACTTGTTCACTTCGACATCTCATCTACGATTTTTTCGGCAAACGGCACGCATGTAACTGACCACACAGCAAGGATTCAACTGTCATCTCAGTCGACTTGCTTCGTAACAGAACCAAAAACGAAATCACTTGGCCTTCCAAAGTCAGATTCAATACCTCTCGAGAGTTAGGATATTTAGAATCGATGGCGAAGACTCATACTCAAACAAGACCATCTTTATCGATTCACGAGCGGATCGGTCTTTGCAGAATTCCATGCTAAGTTCACACCTCCCGCTGGTGGATTTGTGAAGATCAACTTCGTTTTTTGGCTAACATTAGATGGCGAATTCCAAGAACCTGAATTTCGGAGTTCCGGTATGATGAATCATGAACCAACAGGTCATTTGGGCGCATTCATCCTTATCGTTCTTGACCTACCTTGAATACTATCGCAGCGGACCGGCTCTGTTCAGGTGATAAAAGAAAATCTATGAGACTTCCTTTCCATAGACTCAAGGTTCCTCCACCAACCTCATATTCGTCGTGTACTCGTGGCGAATTTTTATTCTGTCCACATACCTCATCGAAGGTTATTCATTCAGATGATATCCGCATTCTTACGCCACTCACGGAGTATCATGAGTCGGTTCCCCCCAAATCACCGCACAAGCACTCGGAGGACCTGGAGTAGAAGCCAAAGATTACTGTACGTTCACCTCATGACTCTTCGGTGTAAATATCTTATAAATACTCAATTCCAACTGTGGTATAAAAGATCGTTTAAATCAGCGTCATTCTACCTCGACGAGCTACCAAGATGAAGTCACTCATTGATAGGAAGGGATCCTTTCCGCTACTAATCTTAATTGCAACCGCTTCCAATGTGTTTGCAGCGTTTCCAGACTGCGTTCATGGTCCACTCGCAAAGAACCTGGTGTGCGATACCTCTGCAAACTTTATTGATCGAGCCAAGGCACTTGTAGCGGAGTTTACTGTGGCAGAGATGATCAACAATACTGGGTACGACACACCCGGTGTACCTCGCCTTGGACTTCCTCCTTATGCCTGGTGGAGCGAGGCTTTGGTAAATTTGAAACCAGCTCACAGTTCTTTTTCGATTTCAATGTGTCTTTATCTAGCATGGCGTAGCAAGCAGTCCCGGAGTCACCTTTGCACCACCAGGAAACAACTTTAGCTTCGCCACATCATTCCCTGCTCCTATCCTAACGAGTGCAGCTTTCGACGATCAACTCGTCAATGATATCGCCAGTACCATTAGCACCGAAGCCCGCGCCTTTAATAACTTTGGTGATGCCGGCTTGTCATTTTTCACTCCCAACATCAACCCGTTCAAAGATCCTAGATGGGGACGAGGGCAAGAAACCCCCGGAGAGGACCCCTTTCACATCGGGAGATACGCATACTACTTAGTGACAGGGCTTCAAGGCGGACTGGGCTCGCAACTCAACGGTGCCGATCGGAAGTACTTGAAGATCATTGCAGACTGTAAACACTATGCTGCGTATGATTTGGAAAATTGGGAAGGAAACAGTCGAATGGCTTTCAATGCTATCGTAACCACGCAAGATCTATCAGAGTTCTACTCTCCCAGCTTCCAGAGCTGTGTTCGAGATGCCCAAGTCGCGTCAATTATGTGCAGCTATAATGCTGTCAATGGAATCCCATCTTGTGCGTCAGAGTATTTGATGCAAGACATCATCCGGGATTTCTTCAGTCTGGGAGAAGAACAGTGGATTACCTCTGACTGTGACGCAGTGGCGAATATATTTGATCCACATAATTTTACTGACACGCTGACGAACGCGAGTGCACTGGCTTTGCATGCTGGTACGGATATTGATTGTGGGACCACGTACTCCGGCAATTTGCAGTCCGCATTGGATGAGGGGCTCATCAAGGAGTCGGATATTGTGCAAGCTATGGTAAGACGGTATGGGTCGCTCGTTAGGTAAGTAATGGATTGAATCCGCCGCACTGGGGTGATTCAATCAAGTCATGTTAGGCTCGGATATTTTGATTCCCCAGAGATTCAACCCTATCGGCAGCTGAACTGGGACAACGTCAATACTCCCGAAGCGCAAACGTTGGCATACACTGCGGCTGTTGAAGGCATCACCCTTTTGAAGAACGACGGGACGCTTCCTCTCAGCACGTCCATTGCGACTGTTGCTCTGATCGGACCATGGGCCAATGCAACTACACAAATGCAGTCGAACTACAATGGCGTAGCACCCTTTCTCATCAGTCCCCTCGATGCATTCAGGACTGCAGGCTTCAACGTCACCTTTACTAGCGGGACAACAATCAGTGGTACAGACACAAGCGGGTTCAGCGCTGCTCTAGCCGCTGCTCGTTCTGCTGATCTCATCGTGTTTGTTGGAGGTATTGACGATACAGTTGAGGCCGAAGCGATGGATCGGGTAGAGATCAGTTGGCCAGGGAATCAATTGCAACTGATCATGGAATTGGCTGCAATTGAAAAGCCCTTCGTTGTTTTACAGATGGGTGGAGGTCAAGTTGATGATAGTCAAATAAAGACGAATGCTTCTGTGAGTATACCGAATTTAACCTCCCTGCTTTCTCTAAACACCAATATAGGTCAACGCTTTGCTTTGGGGTGGATATCCTGGACAAAGCGGAGGAACTGCCCTCGTCGACATACTCACAGGCAAACAAGCGCCCGCTGGACGGCTTCCTGTAACACAGTACACAGCAGACTACGTCAACGAAATACCTATGACAGATATGACTCTCCGTCCTTCTTCTACCTCCCCGGGGCGAACATATAAATGGTACACTGGCGAGGCGGTGTTCCCCTTCGGGTTCGGGTTACACTACACTAACTTTTCGCTAGACTGGGCAAAGCCACCCGAGAGAAGTTACAGTATTCAGAGCTTGATGTCTGCAGCCAAGGCCGGAGGTGCTCCCATCGATCTCGCATTGCTCGATACTCCCTTTGAGCTTACAGTCAAGAACACTGGGTCTGTAAAATCTGATTACATCACATTGCTATTCTCGGAAACGACCGCGGGGCCGACACCCGCTCCTTTAAAACAGCTCGTCGGGTACACCCGTGTCAAGGGCATTGCAGCAGGTCAAAGTGCGACAGCACACCTGAACGTGACGTTGGGAAGTATAGCGAGGGTGGAGGAGAATGGGAACAGTGCGCTTTATCCTGGTACGTATATATTATGGGCTGATACTGACGTCAATGGGCATGGGTCGGCGACGACCACCTTCGAGTTGACGGGAAGCAGGGAGGTGATCAGTGAGTGGCCTCAACCTTGAGAAATTAAAATGAGAATATACTCTATATAAATCAATTTGGAGTAAACATGAACGTTATTTCTATCTACATCGTTTACACGACTACATGTCAGTAAGTAGACGCAAGCATTCTCCGGCAGTGTACAAGCAATCTGTGGCGGACGACGATAAACATTAGCTGCCACTTCGGCCGCTTGCGCGATGAGGTGAGCGGATTGCGCTACCAAATTAGGGTCAGGGTTTCCTGTAGCACCGTGTAGCCTCATACTACTGAGTACTGATGTCCTGAAAATTCTGTCTGTCAGAGGTAATCAGATATAGAGGTGATTGTTCAATTTTTCTTCACTTCTTGAATGCTGCGACCGAACTCGTCGCTGTGCTGATTGGTGTACGAATTCTCTGATCGGTGTCCGTGGATCCATGATCTTTCAACCACACCATATTTTCCAGCAGATAATAACCACAAGATATACGCATAATTCAATAGCGACTCTGCACGCACTTCGTCATCCAAGTAGCTTGAATGCCTACCATATGTCAGCCCTCCGAAGTTCATCAAAGTCGCCGGACCAAAAGATGATCAGGTAAATTGAGATAGGCTACTTAATCCGTTGCTAGTCAGGGGTTTTTCATGCGATCTCACCTAATTTTTTCTTCCTTTCTTTGCAGCATTCAACACGGTCCTTGACTCTTTCACACCCACACCTCAGGTCGTTGCTCTTTGTCTAGTGGCAAATTCCATGGTCGCCTTTGGTAGGTTAAAGCCACGCCATATCCGGCTCATCGCAATGTCCATCGTTCTGTATTACATCTACCGAACTTTCAACCACACTCGGTTCGTTGAACTCGAATCAGATGGGGCACTGGACTCATCCGAATCTTGGGACTTGGAATCCCCTGCTCAGATCCCAAATGACTCCTCATTCTCAAGTCAAGTCCGCTTTGCTCGAGAAGCTTCACGTTCTGATCGTGAGCAGCATTCACGCACGCTGGGAACAGGCGGCCTCTTTGTTATTTCACTCAAACGCGTGGAATCAAGGCGTAAGCAGATGGATCTACTTGCTAACGCGCTTGATCTGGACTTCACATACATCAATGCGACTGACGCTCAGTCGCCTGGTGCTTACGGTCTACAAAGAGTTGAACGAATCATCGACCGTGTACGGTGGCAGCGAAATCGCTTAGATGAAGAGGACTTGGAAGGCGACCTCGTCGACGCTGGTAACCACCCAGAACCTTCCGAAAACAATCCGAACTATATCCTTGATGCGTTCCCGTTTAAATGGTCGCAAGATGTTCTGGACAATTTGGCTGATCCTTTGGCCAACGAATTGGGTATTTCCGGAAGTGACTACTGGACGTTGGACCTGGATCGTTCTCTGTCAAGCGAAGGGTCGGTTGAGGCAAGGGTTTGGGAAGCTCGACACCCGATGCCTACTCATTGGCAGAATCAAACATGGAGACAATCACAGGAAGCCTTGGTGAACCTCGCCTTTGTCAAAAACAACCTGAATTCGGAAAAAAGCCAACATCTGACTCCGGGTGGTGTCGCCTGTGCTGATTCACACATACGTGCTATCCGAGAAATTATACGGAGAAGTAGGCTTCTGTCTCCGAAATCGAATGATTATTGACCTTCTCATTTTCAGAATTGGAATCGGCTATAATTTTTGAGGACGATATCGATATCGAATACTCAATTGAACGAATCATACGACATGAGTGGCCATTTCTCCCTCCAACTTGGGATATCGTCTACCTTGGGCACTGCTGGTCATCTACTGAACCTTTCCAACCTTTCCTCGATCCCAAAGCGACTTACCTGCGCAAAACTCAACATGCTCTATGTCTTCACGCCCATGCCATTTCCCTTCGAGGCGCCTACAAGCTGGCCCGTTTTCTCCGTTCACCAGATTACGCTTATTCGCGGCCGATAGACCATATGATTAAGGATCTAGTGCAGATGCATTACTTGGAGAGTTATACGTTCGTTCCCGCGCTGGTGGTCCAGACGAAGGAGGAAGAGAGCCAGATTAAGGTAGGAGAGATGAATAGTGCGTGGAAGGATCTGAGTGGGGAGTGGCTTGTGGATTCAACGAAGGAGAGAATATCGATGATTCGGTTGGACGAAGATGCATGAGCATTAATCTATCTGACTAGCTATATATATTATTGCTATAATATTCAGAATACAGATACAGGACCTTTAATAAAACCCACTTCACTACGTTAATTCTCTTGACTTCCCTCTTTTACTAATTTGACGCGGCGGCTGTCCCAATGATATTTAGCGTGTGAATACGAACTTAGCTAGCCCCGTCGTTCAGCACTTTCATCTTCATCTCAATTGAACCTCAAGTAATAACGTTACTCGCACTGGTCGGCGGTAGCTTATACCCATTCTTATGAAAATATGGCTAGCATAAACACTTCTACCGATAATGTCCAGCCTTCCCAGTCTCCTTCTACCGAACAACCTCAACTGGACGACGTCGACTACACGGCGAATACCGCTACTACACCCATGTCCCAGTCATCTATAACTGCCATACATAGCAGGACCCCATCCAGTGACGATCCACAAACCCAGCTCATATTTACACTTCGAGGACAAATACAAGATTTATTCACCCAAGTAACTCAACTAAACTCGAAACTCGTCAAATCCTATGACCGAGTTTCCGACTTGGAAGATGACCTACACATAACCCAATCCAACCTACGCCAATCCACTCTCAAGGTATCCCAGCTGGAATTGGAGAGAACTCAACATCTATCGGCATTGAACACCGGGCTGTTGGTCGAAAGAAGTAATGTTGTCGAAGAACTCACACGGCTAATGGAAAGAGCTACACAGGAGGCAGCGCAGCGCTCCTCTGCGGAGTCAGCCAAAAGGAATATTGAGACGGAATTAGAGGATTTGAGTAAAGATTTGTTCGAAGGAGCGAATGGTATGGTTGCAGAAGCGCGGTACGAAAGGTTTTTGAGTGAGAAAAGAGCAGCGGAAAGTGAGAGACGAGTCAGAGAGGTCGAAGAGCAGCTTGATGTCATGCAGCAGGAGATGCGCAGACTTGACAAGGGCAAATGGGTTCCGAGAGCAGAGGAACTAGTCAAGGAAAGGACGTTGATGTCCTCGCACGTTCCGTATCAGGAATTCCTAGGCTTCGTCGGTCATCTGCGGGGATTACATGGACAAAATGGGCAGTCGGCTCCGGTCATGAATACACTGCTGAGTTTGCCTTTTTTGACACGGATTGCTACTGAGGATAGGTGATTATTCGAACTTGTCTATCATCTCTTCCTGTCGTTTTTTGTTTCTGCAGTTTTTGTTTTGGTATGACAAGTCCATAACTCATGGTTGTTGCATTTCCACAGTGACCCGACCCTACGCCTCGATCTCGCACCTTCTCTCAACTGGCTCTCTCGGCGTTCCGTACTCGCGGCAATACACAACGGCTGTCTTGTCGTTGAGTCTATGCCGTCTTCGGACTTTTTGCATCAGCTATCCCAACGGCAACAACGACAGGGAAGCACAGGATTCAATTTGAACAACTTGAGTATCACTGTTTCTGGAGGATCGGGAAGTACTGGTACGAGTCATAACACAGTTTCGTGTGCTCTTTGTGGGACGAATATCTTTCCTGTTTTGGACCCTGCTTCATCGTCGTCGCACTTGCAATCTGCTATCCAGCCTACCGGAACGTGGCCGACATCGATATCATTATTCAGGAAAGGATCTTCGGCCTCACTGAGAGCCAGTCAGACTAGTCAAGGAATCACACCCCCGCCTTCACCACCATTGCCATCCAAAGCGAAAGCAGTTTCCGGTGTTAATTCATCCGTTGAAACTACGCAAGAACAGACGATGCCAGGACAGGTGTACATTTTTCGTATAATCTCTACATCGGCATCATCGACCTCGGCTTCGACGACAACTACTAATACTAATATGAGCATGAATTTGACAGCGGCTCCGTTTCCACCTCCTCCTTTACATTCTCCTGTGACTCAAGCAGTGCCCACTCGTCGAGGTCGATCCGGGACCGTGTCCCAGTCTCCATTTGCAACCAAAGTATCAAAGCCATCTTCTTCCTTCCAGCCGTCTTTTACTTCTCAGTTTTCTTCCCAATCATCCTTTACCCAACCTCCGTCTAATATCCCCGGTTTAAATGAAAACACTGGCTCAGCAAGTAGCGGCGCCAATACAGGATCAAATGCAGGGACAATATATCCTCTCTGTACCTCAACGTGGTGCCTCACCCGTCTCCGAGCCACATGTGAGATATGGGCGTTTGTGAAAAGTGGCGTCGTTGAGAAAGTTTGGGAGGAGGATGTTCTACCTTTACCCTCACCCACGACTCACAACGCCAGCTCGGGAGCCTCTTCGAACATGTCAGAACCACCACCTGTACATCCATCACAACACTCTCATGCTCATACAACTAGCACTTCTGCTCCGACATCTGCTCCACCCATCCCACCGCGCAAACGTGGTCTTTGGGGAACGTTGGAGTCGTTGAGTGAGAGGGCTGCTTCCTGGGGAGGCAGCAGTCAGTCGGGTAGCAGGCCGGGTACACCTAGCACGCCGAGTACAGAGGAGAAGGAGAAGAAACTTCCCGTGCTACCTGCTGCTCCGCCGCCTGTTCATCCATTGATAGCTTCGGATAAGCAAAATCCAATATTGGAAAGTGGTCCAGGAACCAGCTCGGGTCCAAGTGCAGAGTCTTCAACAACAAACGCACCTCCCCCGTTGCCGAAGAGAAGTGAAGGCCGCGTTCGGCCGTCGTCTACATCTACTCCGCATAACCTGGGCGCTCCGGCCGCTACTCAATCCGATGCTCAGCCAGCTTCTGACGTGAATGCTGACCTACCTCGGGAGAATAATGAAGGGAACACTCACACAGGCCCTGAAGAAGTATTCCCTGCCTCGCAACATCACCCCTCCGTTCATTCGCCTATTCCAATTGCGATTCAAGAGCCTACGAAACTCCCGTTACCGGAATCGCGGCCTTCGACGCCTGTCATGAGCGGATTGACTGTAGGCTCCAGGCCTGGGACGCCTTCAACTAAACCACCCTCTAGACCTAGCACGCCTAGCACAAGAACAGAGGGTGTTCCGCCGCCGTTACCCAGACGTGCGGTCACTCGTGGTCCGAGACCGATGTCAACAAGGAAGCCTTCGAGTTCGCCTGGACCGCTTGCGGCTGATGTTTCCAGGACGGAGGAGGTGATAAAGGAGGAAGGAGAGAGAGATGATGTCGATGAAAAGTTAGATGAGAACGAGAAGGTCGCACAGGATACGGACGCTGTATCAAATTCGATGCAGGAAGATGGAATGGCGGAAGACGCGAGCGTCGAGGAGAAGGAGAAGGAGAAGGAGAAACAAGAAGGGCAAGGGCAAGGGCAAGAAGAAAAGATAGAAGCTGCAGTGGACGGCGCTGAAGATATCAGGGAGCATGATGGGACTAAAGCTAAAGGACATGATAACGAAACAGAAACGACGACGACAAACAATGATGAAACAACTCCTGCAGTCAATGAGATCGAGGCAACAAATGCAAGTGCAGAGGTGAAAGGGATCTCAGGGTCTTCTCCGGATTCTGAAAAACGTGTCGCTCTCCTTTATGCAGCTGTCGGTGATGCGACATGGGAAGAACGCACTTGGCGAGAAATTGTGAGGCTCAAAGAGGTTATGTTTTGGGCGCGTGTGGGGGGCATGGAATCTAGCTAGACAATGGGTTGAGTACGTAGTAATTTCCACAATAGTAATTAGGATTTTTGGATATACCAAAGGACATCCAGTAATGTCAATTGCGTACAAAACTGGGAATGGCTTTTCATGAAATTGTAGAGACCACTGAACGTAGAGCATTGAACTTGATCAGGCTATGGCTATATTCAATGGTCTACATTAACTACACGAGAATAATATCGTATGTATCTACACTCCACCCGTCATATTTCTGACCATCGCTATCCTTTCCCTCGTCGAATCGACCAACCACTCCCCACTCATATCCTTCCATGCACTATTCGTCTGCCCCACCCTAATCTGACTCTCTTCCTCTTTCGTCTGGAGAACCAAGGCCGGAACGAACGTATAACTCTCCAAATAGTGCATTTGCACCAAATCCTTTATAAGATGGTCTATCGGCCGGGAATAAGCGAAATCAGGTGAGCGGAGGAATCGAGCGAGTTTGTAGGCTCCTCGAAGAGAGACTGCATAGGCATGGAGACATAGGGTATGTCGAGTCTTGCGGAGATAGGTTGCTTTTGGGTTGATAAGAGGTTGATCAGGTTCAGTTGCTGACCAACAGTGTCCGAGGTAGAGGACGTCCCAGGTTGGAGGAAGGAAAGGCCATTCATGTCGTAGAATTCGTTCAATGGAAAATTCAATGTCAATATCGTCTTCAAAGATGATGGCAGAGTCAAGTTCTAAAAAAGATTGAAACACTTGAGCTTAATTCGTTCAAAGTCATGTATAAAATCCACTTACTTCTCCGTATGATTTCTCTGATGGCACGCATATGCGAATCGGTGCAAGCGACCTCAGCGGGAGTTATGTATTGACTCTTTTCCATGTTATTCCTAACAAAAGCGGGATTCACCCAGGCTTCCCGCGATTTTCTCCATGTTTCATCCTGCCAATGGGCAGGCATGGGGTGCCGTGCTTCCCAAGCCTTCGCCTCATCCAAACCGTCGCCAGTATCCGAGCGTTCCAATTCCATCGTCCAATAATCAGTACCGGAAATGCCGAGTTCGTTCGCCAAAGGATCAGCCAAGTTATCCAGTGCGTCCTTGGACCATTTAAACGGGAAGGCATCAAGGATCAAGTTGGGATTATTATCCGAGGGTTTCGGATGGTTTCCAGCTACCACTAAACCATCTTTCAGATCTTCCTCGTCTAGTCGATTCCGCTGCCACCGCACACGGTCAATGATTCGTTCAATTCTCTTGAGCCCATATACACCAGACGATTTAGCATCTGTCGCATCGGAATATGTGAAATCCAAATTAAGCGCCTTTGCAAGCAAGTCCATCTGCTTATGCCGAGCCTCGACGCGTTTGAGTGAGATAACGAATAGTCCGCCTGTGCCGAGCGTGCGTGAATGCTCCCTATGAGCGAGAGGCGAGGTTTCTCGAACTGTACCGACTTGGGCTGAAAACGAAAGGTTATTCGGAGGTTGTGAGGGAGGTTTTGAGAAAGGCGTGTTTGTCCAATCCGTTTCACGGTGGGCGAATTGATTCGAGCGATTGAGGGCCACGTAGGTGTAATACATGTAGAACACGAATATGGATATGGCGATAAGCTGGACATGACGGGCCTTTATCCCGCCTATGGTGAACATAACTCGTCAGAGATGGTGTGTGGAGGGATTACGACCGCTGGAATGATGCGGTAGGTATGATATAAAGAATAAGCCTTTGGGAAGGTGAAAGTTGGAAAGAAAGACGCAAATCTCAGGTTCGCGTGAAATGCCCCCCTATGCATTCTCCCAAACGCCGGTTCGGCGACTCCGCACGCAATCTTGGCAACAGCGAAAGTTGACACCCTTTATCTGGCCTAGGGTTTATCATCGTTGTGTTCAGCCACCTGTCAAAACAAAATAACCTACAACTGTGTATACATGTTCCCCATCGCGAAACCCCCCAATTTGATTTGAAAGGGACTCTTATAGGTGCCTCATCCGAATCTAATATTGGTTTTTGCTCACGACAGCCTCGTAATGTCCCATCAATGAAAGAAAGATACACAGACTGAGAGAAGCCGGAGCATGGTCGTCAGTGGTCAAGTCGCCGCTGGATGAAGGATAAATTGGCGCCCAGCCAAGTTGTCCAAGTTGTTTGTTCTGTCATAGGTGGCACCACACAACGTCGTTCAGGTAAGTAAAAATTCATTTTCTCAACAAGCCCTTGCAAAGTTGTTGTAAAGTCATGATGAGCAACTCGGTACAACCAGGTTACAGCAGCTCTTGAAACAAACCAATTTCCTTGATTGCTATGAAGCTCTATTGTCGTCTTGTAAGTATCGTCGTTAACTGAGCCAAAAAGACTCAAGACGAAATTTCCTTCTGTTTCTTCCCTGCGGTGGACTTGTTTTCTGACCACTGATATGCTGACTGAGGGCTGAATGCAAAATGCAGATGCTAGAAACCTAACACCAACACACACACACACCAACACTCAAACACAAGTTCTTTGAGAGTGCAAAATGATCTAAACTCCATAGCATGAACCGAACCAACTGTGTACTATTGCTTTTACTAGGTTTTCTGGTTGAAGTCCTATCTAACTTGTGCTTGTACTTGCTCTATAATCTAACTTGCTTTGACTAACTAACTCTGAACTAACTTTAACTAACTGAACTGAACTGAACTTGATCTGACTGAACTGAACTGGACTTTGTCTAACTGTGCTTTCTTTCTGTGTTATACAAAACTGTCTGCTGTCTGATCATTCTGCTGCATTCTGTTCTTTCTATTCTTTCTATTCTTCCTATGCTTGTGCTGTGGAACTAATCTTCCCTTTTGTTGGACCAGCTATCACAACAAAAGTGGGAGGGGAAGAAAGCTCCCTGAATCTGGCTCTGACCTGTCCTATTTATGTTCTTGAGAATGGGTCTGGGCCTTGGGCAGTGCTGAGTGCCTGTGCCTATGCACATGGTTACCACTCCCTTGGTCTGGGACTCCACATGGTATTCCTGTGCTTTCCACATGCGGTTCCTGTGCTTTCCACATGCTCCAAGTTCTAGAACATTGTCATAGCAACCATCAGATTTCTGTTATGGAACTTCTCTCATCAGGGTCTGGGCCCTAAGCTTGCTAACTTGTCATCTCGTCACCTGCACGATTTCGGAGTTTTGCTCTTCTACTGCATTGTAAACCAACTGAGTTGACTTATAGAATTCATCATGCATACTAAATCACAGAAGACCTCTTTCTACAAGTGTAGTTGGGCACAAAGAATGGGTTTTAGTACTGCTTCAAGCTAATTATAACTGAGTATCACTACTGAGAACCTTCACAGCTCATCTGTAGTGGCCTTCTGTACAATGTCTTGTAGTGTACAATGTACTGTAGACTTGCTAGAAATATCACCTATCCATGCTTGTAGAATCTTAGATATTCCAGGGTTTTATGCACAGACTATTTCCAGGTGTATCATCCCCCCCTGTCTTAATTTGAACTGTCCCCAGTTCATGAGTAACTGAGGAACTGAGAAGGGATGTTCTAAACAGCTTCAATACATGGGTTTACAAGTGCCCAAAGTTCATATCTTGTTTTCAGGCTTCCTGACTGCTATGCATTCTTTATTCCATACTGGGAGCACCAGTTGTTTATGTTATACTAGTCATCTTGTCTTTTCTTTATCTTCATTCTCCATTCCATACTATGAGCACCAGTTGTTTATGTAACCAATTATCTCTTCCTGGTTCATATGTCTTCTTTATTACATAGTTGCTCATGTGAAACCATTCATACTGCCTTGATATATATATCTTCTTCATTACATACTGGTAGCACCAGTAGTTTATGCAATGCCAGGTATTCTTCCTGAGTTTAATATGTCTAAGGCATAATTTCGACTTTAATTATTTTCGCTTTCTATGCCGAGATGCCGTTGCCGGATACGGCTAATCAATTTGTTTCACAACCCGGTTATCCCGGGTCTCAGACGGTTATCTTCTGCCGGTTCCACACGATCTTATCCACTTATTTGTCATCTAGATAACACGATCTAATCTTTTAAACGCCATGTACAGCCGGGGATCGGCAAATCGATCCTCGATTCTTTTCTGGGAACTCGGCGCTTATTGCTTTTCAACGTGCTGCCGCTGGCACAGCACATGATGTTGCTGCTACCAAGGGACCCTCAAACTTTCCACTTTTCCTCATCGTCGACTTGCTTCATTTTTCGTTTCACACCGTCGACTTGGTTCTTCTCCATATTGTTCTTCAACGTGACGCCGTCGGCACGGCACACGATGTTGCTGCTACCGAGGGACACTCCAACGTTTTGTCTCTTGTTTCATCTTTCATCCTTCATCGTCGACTCGATAAGGGGACCCGTATTTCCAATAATCCCAATCCTCCACGCTCCATTTCTCCATTTCGTCTTCATTTTTCCATCGTCGACTCGCTTCTGGGACACAAATTTCCAACAACCCGAATTCTCCACGCTTGATTTCTCCATTTCATCTGCAATGCCTCGCATTGTTTGTTCTCAAGGCACGGGGTTCTGGGAACGAAGTTCGACGATAAAAGCCCAACAAGACTTGGTCTTTTTCTCGTCGAATTTCGTTTCCCGTTTCTCGACTTCTCGTTTCTTCGTATTTCTTCTCAATATGTCTACCGCCACCTTCCCTGCCCAGTACAATATTATAAAAGCGGAAATCCTTTCTCTTTTCCGCACGTATACCACGGTTTTCCCGGTGCTGTCCAAGGCTGGATTGTGGGCCGACTGTCTGGAGCAAGCTGTGGCCTTAGGGGATTTCACCGTGCGTGCTCCCTCTACTTTCTCTAGCCTTCTGACTAACCATCTCGTTTTCCAGTCTGCTCTTCAAAACTTCATCCCGGCTTTCCTTGCTGACTCCGGTTTTCACAACACCGTTTTTCAGGTGCGGGCCTGCTTTGAAACGTTGTCGTCTCAGGCGCAGGTCCGTAACGACACTACGTTCGCTATGCCTCCTTGCTACGGCGTCGTTCGTACGTTGACTCGTCGTATTCACGAAACCCGGGCTGCTACTCAACCTGCCACTGTCGTTGCCACCGCCATCAATACTGCGACCACCGTCAATTCGACTGGTGTTGCGGCTGTGGCCATTCCTGCTCCTGCTCCTGCTACGCTGGCCTCCCTCTCTTCTACTGTGACTGCAGGCAATGGTAATAGCGCGGGCGTTCAAGTACCAGTCGCCGCTATGGGTATGACTCCTGTTTCTACGGTCACGGCGCCTTTGAGCGTGAGGCCCAGGGTGCGTGGTTCATTCATATCCTATTCTTCTTTGCTTGCTGACTTTTCGTTACTCTTAGGGCACTCGTCGTCCGGGTCGCAAAATCCGCAGCGCTAAGTCTGCGCCGGTCGTTATTGACTCTGACGACGGTGAGGACGACGTTCAAATCGTCGGCGGCGACATTGCGATGGGTGAGATAACCCATCCGCCTGCTTCTCCCATCACTACTGATGTTCCGGTACGTGTCGTTTTCAGCTCCGCATTTTGTCGATGCTCTACATGGTATCTTATTTCTCTTTATGCAGATGTCCGTCGATTCCGAGGTTCCAGGGGCCGTTCTCAACGTAGAACCTTCAGCGGGGACTACTCCTACTGTCTCGACGGTAGGACTTCCCGCCGATTTAAAGTTCAAGAAGGCTGCGGCTTCTGAGCCTGTCATCGAGGTATGTACCGTTTCGTTTATTCATTCTTTATTCTCATATTCTTTTCTTCCCCTGCTTTTTCTTTAGAGTACCGATTCGACTAAGGCGCAGGTACGTTATCAGCCTTACGTTGAGGTACCCGGTCTATCTCCTGACTCTCGAGAACTCTACAAGGCTGTTCATTTTGCCAAAAAGGGTTTCGAGGGGTCCCGAAAAAGGCAAAGGGCCTCTGAATCCGGCCTTAGTTACATCAATAAGCCCGACCGTACTAAACTCGCTTTCGCTACTTCTTCCACTCATCTCAATGGTATGTTCCTTTTTCTAATCTTTTCTTTTTATTCATGCTAAGGTATTACCCAGCTGCTGCTTCCTCTGTTGCTGGTCCTTCTTCCATGGACATTATGGACAGGGCTTCACATTTGGTTGACCAAGTCACTCCTGCTGCCTTCACTGAAGCCAGTCTTGTTAAGCAAGAGGCTGATCTTAGGGCTGAACTGCAGGTGACTACTAGTAGAATTTCTTATCTTTTGCAATTCTTTGACTTGGTAAAGGCCCAGCATGTTAAAGTCCTTCAGGCTTTGCATGTAGCTGAGGGTCCTTCTAACTAAAAATACTTTTATCATTTTAAAAAGTAACTTCTGTCTTCTTCTTTCTTCATATCCCACTCCTTAGTACCAACTACTGTGTCAATCTTTTATATGTTTGCCTATATTTTGACTTAGCAGTAGTGACTTCAGAAATGAAAATTTTCAATTGCTTTGTTCAAATTTTTCTCTCTAAGTCAAATCTTAACTCTAAAGTCTCCAAGTCTGAGTCTGGGTTATAGTATCCCTCTCTAAGTCCTGGTTTCTTTTTACAGAGTCATTTCTCTTTACATTCCATTTCTAAGCAGCTACTTGTAGAAGAACTAAGTTCAGTTATGGCTTTTCATTTCCAAACTACTTGTCCTTCTGTGTATTTCACTGTCTTATTCTTTCTTTCTTCTTTACTGCTAATATTACAATCAGAGAATAAATTCTCTAAGTCATCAAAGTAACATCTGATTTTTATTTTTTTTTGAATCATCAGTCCCTTCAGCTATCAGCTTTGGGGTATCTCTAGAACCTGATCTAGGCTTTATACTAGAAGGTTACTGACTTTATCTTTGCCTTTATTCTTATCTATCTATTTCCACTTCATTTTTTTTTTTTTTTTTTTTTTTTTTTTTTTTTTCAAAGTTTAATTTTTCATTTAATAAGAATATGAAAGGGGTTCTGTTGAGGGAGTTGTAGTGGATAGAGAAATAAGTTGTGTAGTCTCAAAATCTTCTTCAATACAATTGTCTTCTTCTTCAGAAGTTTGATATTCAAAACTTCCTGGAATGGACTTTGTCACAGAAGTTGAACTTTGAGGTACAAGAGGTGAGATAGGCAAAGATGCTTTTCTCTTTTTGTTGAACTTTTCAAGTTAGATTTTATTCTCTTCTGTGTAACACTTTTTCAATAACAAGTCGGCCTTTGTCTCTGATGAGTGTGGAAGATTCTGAATCTGTGCTTGTAATTCTTTTTGAAGATGATACTTCAGTGGACTTGAGACTGTTTGAAGATACACTATTGGAAGTTTCTCTCATAACAAATCTCTAAGCTCTCTGTTGTATTTGTTCTTCTTTTCTATTTAAAGCTGATTTCTCAGCTTCAAATTCTAAGTCAGCAAGCTTTGCTTGACTCTTTTTGGATGCAATGGATGCAAAGGTAAAAAAAAATTTGTAGGTAAAAAAATTTTCTGGGTGCAATGATTGCAAAGATTTTGACAAAGTTGGTTAAATTCAACTTAGAAGTTTTAATCTTTTGACTCCCTTGCAGGTGGGCTCCAGATGATATGCTGACTGAGGGCTGAATGCAAAATGCAGATGCTAGAAACCTAACACCAACACACACACACACCAACACTCAAACACAAGTTCTTTGAGAGTGCAAAATGATCTAAACTCCATAGCATGAACCGAACCAACTGTGTACTATTGCTTTTACTAGGTTTTCTGGTTGAAGTCCTATCTAACTTGTGCTTGTACTTGCTCTATAATCTAACTTGCTTTGACTAACTAACTCTGAACTAACTTTAACTAACTGAACTGAACTGAACTTGATCTGACTGAACTGAACTGGACTTTGTCTAACTGTGCTTTCTTTCTGTGTTATACAAAACTGTCTGCTGTCTGATCATTCTGCTGCATTCTGTTCTTTCTATTCTTTCTATTCTTCCTATGCTTGTGCTGTGGAACTAATCTTCCCTTTTGTTGGACCAGCTATCACAACAAAAGTGGGAGGGGAAGAAAGCTCCCTGAATCTGGCTCTGACCTGTCCTATTTATGTTCTTGAGAATGGGTCTGGGCCTTGGGCAGTGCTGAGTGCCTGTGCCTATGCACATGGTTACCACTCCCTTGGTCTGGGACTCCACATGGTATTCCTGTGCTTTCCACATGCGGTTCCTGTGCTTTCCACATGCTCCAAGTTCTAGAACATTGTCATAGCAACCATCAGATTTCTGTTATGGAACTTCTCTCATCAGGGTCTGGGCCCTAAGCTTGCTAACTTGTCATCTCGTCACCTGCACGATTTCGGAGTTTTGCTCTTCTACTGCATTGTAAACCAACTGAGTTGACTTATAGAATTCATCATGCATACTAAATCACAGAAGACCTCTTTCTACAAGTGTAGTTGGGCACAAAGAATGGGTTTTAGTACTGCTTCAAGCTAATTATAACTGAGTATCACTACTGAGAACCTTCACAGCTCATCTGTAGTGGCCTTCTGTACAATGTCTTGTAGTGTACAATGTACTGTAGACTTGCTAGAAATATCACCTATCCATGCTTGTAGAATCTTAGATATTCCAGGGTTTTATGCACAGACTATTTCCAGGTGTATCACCACGGACTTCTTGTACAAGTAATAAACGCGAGCCAATCCCGGCCGTTGGGAACGAGATGAATCAAGATGAGGACTGATAGAGACAAGGAAATTTAGAACTGTACTCAAAAGTCGGTGTCCATCATTCGGCAGTGCACTGCAATACGCGCCTCAGGCTCCTTACATTGTACCTTCCCTGCGTCCAAATTTTCACGCAATCAGGGTCCAAGTTTTTGGCGGAATCATATCCTATCATATCGTGAATGGGATGCTCTTGCAGTCACGCAAATTTACCACATGTAGGAAAGCTCAGGCAGCGCAATTTTTGCGAAGGAACGACAAGATGTTCCGGAAAGCAGGTTCGGGAAATCGTATAAA
Organism: Lentinula detonsa; assembly: GCA_027921405.1. Lineage (NCBI taxonomy): Eukaryota > Fungi > Basidiomycota > Agaricomycetes > Agaricales > Omphalotaceae > Lentinula > Lentinula detonsa. The sequence continues at coordinate 1,232,341 of JANVFU010000010.1, forward strand.
TATATCTTAGAATTCATAATTGCACCTGGGCAACCACCTTCCCTTCTCCATTTCAAGAGCTGGTCTCGTCGAAAAATTCTTTCTTTTTACCAAAAGCATCAGGATAACTGCCAGTTCCAATTGATGTTACTTCCATCGTTCGATAAACTCGCCTTCGTGACGCTATTTGGCTTGACAAATCTTGCAATTGTCAAGGTTGGTGCAATGCCACCTCGAAGTCGTACCTCATCGCCATCGCCAGGGGCGCACAGTCCGGTATCGTCTGTTGAACCAGACTTTAAGGGGTATGCGTACGAGTTCAAGGTAGGGGACATTTTGTCATTTAATTTTCAAGTAATTGCTGAAAACATCGATGAAGGATTCGCCAGGCAAATACCTCGATTATTCAACTTTGACAATGGATAGAGTGGCCGTATACTCTAAACCTAGACTAGATACAGTTGACGTGTGAGTTATTCCGGTTGAATTCGTTGTCTAGCTTCATAAATGTTCTTGTTCGAAGGCTCCGAGATTGTTGGAAGGTTGGTGAATCGTGAAGGTTCCTTTGCTATCAATCTGATTCTCTCAAAAGTGTCTGGTGTACGACAAAGGGTTTTTCACAGAGAACCAACTGCGGCTAGTGAGCTCACCTTAGATCCGCTATTTATTCGTTGTTCATCTCCAAACTCTAGGTGTTTGCACCTCCTCGAATCGCAGATAACCGTGATGCAATTTCTAATTACCTCCAGAAAAAGGGTTTTCATGGTGATCCCGAGTCGGCAATCTTGGTTCAGGAACATGATGAGGGCGACGAAGTCATGCTGATTCCCCAGGCAATCTTGAAGGGACAATCAACTTTGGAAATACGCTGCCCAAAGCAAGGCGAATCTGGTTAGCAATATTTCTCTAGAATTTATTGGCCCATTCCCTCGATGTACTTACACTATCAAAAGACTACAAGAAGATTTCCAACACAAAAGAGGCAGTTAATTGGAACCGTCTTAGGATCAAGAATTGGGATGAAAATCCAAAGTACCTCACCGTTGACTATCCCAATCGGCGCCCTCATTCGCCAACAAAGTAAATCCTACCAAGTCAAGACTCTTTTTGAATATCAGATATCTGGCTCAGCTGCTTCAGAAACAGATATGTTGAATAGCATTAGCATTTGTAATTGCCTTTTTGGTAAATGGAAAAATATCACTATTGCGTGCAAAAAGGGCTATTAAGTACTATACACAGACGAACTTCGCTTCGCCTCAAAAGGGGTGAATGTTTTTATAATAATTATGGTGCGACAACATCTTTGTCTATAACCACGAAGACCGTGTCCTATTGTGTCTTCCCAGTTTGACCCTCGTCATCAACGATGGCATTCAACAAAACAACCACACCCCACGCCCCAGGATCCATCTCCCCTTCGCCTCCCTCCCCTCCTCCATATACGGCCCTCCCTGCCTTTGCCTGCATTCCCCTCGTCGCCCGAGCAGCTTCTTGAGCTTTCTTCAATGCGCTCATCGAGTCGGTTTTTTCAGTGTGCAAACTGTTCACGAAAGCATCAAGGGGATCAACGAGTGTACGCGACGGAGGGCGAGCGCGAGTGTAGGTGTACAACTTTGTGAGGGCATGATGTAAAGCGTAGGGCCAGTCAACTTTCACCGTTGAGGAAGAGGGTTGTAGACCTTGGGCGAGCGCGGAAAAGAATATTCTAAGTACAGCGCAGGATTTTAGTGACACAGAACAGTGGCTCCGGAAAGATGGCCTTACGAATACAATCCTCCGCTGGTTCCGCCCATTTTATCCTCAGCAACACCAGCGATGGCGACAAAGACATCTGAAAGATTGTTTCCACTAATTTCGTTGGATAGAAGGAGCGCCAGTACGCCTTCAGCGCCGGCCTAGCAGAAGGAGCTCTTCACAAAGCTGGGTTGATAGTCAAACGGATAAAGCCCACCTTCAATGTCAACCCACAATCTCCGTCTCCAGCAACTGTGTCCATCCGTGTCAACTCGGGTTCAGCATGGATAAGGGCATTACAGGCGCGTTTGATAGCCCCCACAATTCCCTTCGCGTCTTCGTTAGTTATGGAGGAAAATTTGGAACTAGACGAAGATCTGGATGAGAACGAAACACTTGTAACAATTTGTTCCGACAACGCAACAGGAGGACGGCGGGATATCCACCCCCACCCAGGTGCTTCAGGTGAAGCATCGAGGAGAGAGATAATCATATCTTGACTCGGTCCTTGACCTGTACCTTGTTCCATACTCGGTAATTTCAGCAATGTCAGAGAGAATCCAGGCATGTTCAGACTCGTCATGTACGTCCCACACAACACTCTCTTTATCCGCAGACCCTTTTGCGAGATCGTCTCTGTCGCTTCCAGTAACACGGCGGAAAGTTCGAGAGGCGATAGACCACCGAGATTATTCACCATCAACACTATATCGGTAGAGGGCAAGAACGAAACCCAACCACGTTCGGGATCTTCTTCTTGAGAGGCAGTCAACAGAGTAATGAGACGAGGCATGATTTCAGATAAAGGGGGTGGAGCGCCGTTTGAACCGCGTAGACGGAGCACTCCAGGCTCATTATGGATACCCATGCCAATTTCAATCTCATCCTTCCCTAACGCGTCCTGTCCTCGTTCGGTTCCAGGCACATGCGAATGTCCAGTAGCGACACCGATGGTAGCCAGATTTTCCGTCACATATTGTCCAATTTTTTCAACTTCATCTAAACTCGCGCCCCTCGTGGCCAATTCGCCAGCAATCTTGTACACTAGAACAGTTCCAGCAAGTCCACGTCGTCCTACGAGAGTGATCCGAGAACGAGGGACAGAAACATCATCAGCGACAGTGAGGAAGCGAACCGAGTTAGCGTAGGTTGGGAATGAGGCTAGCGCTTCTTTAGCTAGTCCAAAATTGAGTATGTCTCCCGTATAGTTTTTTACAATGATCAACGTTCCCGCTCCTTGTTCAATGCCATCCGAGGTGGTGCTGTGCAGATGAACCAACTCAACAGCTCGTCTGACCTGCTTTCCACTAGGACTGGCAAAAACACTCCCAGACACAGCTGCGGAGAGAAGACCTTTCCCGACAAAAGCTGCGTGAGCGGGTTCGTGGCCTGAGCCACCACCGCAGATCAGTGCAACTTTTTGTAATGGACTGTTGAACATAGGCAAGAAGAGCACTCTGGCGTCTCTATCCAATTTAAGCTCTGGATTTAGCAGGCAAAGACCCTCGAGGGACTCAATAACAAGAGTGGAAGGCGAATTAATCAAGTGTTTCGACGCCATCTCGATGGTAAAAATTTGTTCTTGGAAAGATATGGGAATGGTGTGTATGGTGTTGGATAGTGGGAGAAGAGCAGATGAATGAGAATTTCACGAAGAGTTTATATTAGATGTGGCACTTGACGAGCAGTCAGCTGGCCGTCGTCAAAGAAAAACCTTGACCCAGTAAAGCGTCGGTCCCTTATCTAATCTGATATGATCCATCATAGCACTCTCGCCGCAGTGATGGATGGTCGAAATTCGATACAGGGCATAGGCGCGTTCGGTCAATTCATAGAAGGATGGTATTTGCTGGTTATTGAAGCTGCTGAACAATACACGGAGTATGAACTACATATAAGCTTTCGATCTATTCGTTTGTACTGTTCATAGATGAATCCCAAGTTTTTGGAGATTAGTACAAAAGGATAATTTGTGTGCAAGCACATACCATTCATTCAGCTGTATTAATGTTAAGAATTAACCGCCTTTCGACTGCGCGTCACAAATCCTAAGAGCATGATGAAAGTTAACTGTGAAAGTGTGGCCTGTTGCGTAATTGTCTGCCCAGAATTTCTCGCTTGTTTATTTGTATTTGGCTGTGGGGTGAAATGAATGGGACCCAGTCCACCGGAGAGAAGGACCGCAGGTTTTTTCCCGAACGATCCGTGATTTCCATTTGAACTTAGAGAACAGGTAATAACTATGCAACAACCCAGCGTATCAGTACACACAGCGGTCTGGAAAGCAATAATCAAGGAGTTTTGCACAGTTAGAGTAAGAGTTGCACTTCGCAGAGTTTTTTAACACCAACGGCAAAGACCGAAGTTAACGTTAACTTCACCTCCTAGTACCAAGTACCAGTTCCATCTCAGGCCTCAGGCTGAGAGGGCAAGAGAATGGATAGTAGGTTTTTTTCAGCTCTGGAAATTTACACCTTGTGGAGAGTCAGTTTGACGATCTCTGCGCATCAACCACCGTGACAGCAAGCTATTTTCCAGGTCGCTTTCTCAGAGATCATGCGAAAATTTCTTCAATCGCTGTAAGTGTATGCCTTCATAAACTCGGCGCACTACGCATTACTATGATCTCAATTGATCAGTGATTGTCAAGCTCAAAGATCTGGCTGGTAATCTCTTTCAGACATACTCCGTATATTTGGGTCCTTAGACAGTGATTCACAAGGTTCCGCAACTCATTCAATAACTGAACCCACACGAAATTTTATGAATCATACCTAGTCTCAGATCCTGCGTCCCTCGCGGACGCTCAAAAGCGCTGATATTACAACACGACAGACAATAATATCCCGCCATGTACCCCCAATTTTCGAAAATTCTTGCCGCAGGCACAATGTTTGCGTTAGTTTTACTAGCTAACACTAGTCCAGTTCGCATACCCATCTCCAAACCAGCGCCTGTCGCAGATACTCGTTCGGACATCGAGCGTACCAGAAACCAAACTATTCACGACCTTTCCCCTCCCACATCAGCATCTGACATTGCTTCTGACATAATGCACGTCAAACCCCAATTTCCCAATGATCTCTACGCACACATCCCTCCCCATAGTAGTCGTCTGCATAAAGAAGTTTCAGACACAAATCATGTCATCGCTCATAGTGTTCAAGTCCTACATGCATCTACGCCTCTCCCTAGCAATTTGGAGAGCATCGAACAGCCCAGTCCACCCAGTCCACTTACTAGCACCGATCACCATATCCTTGACTACAATGATGAATCATATGATTCCCTCTACCGGCTTGTAGGAAGCCAGGACATGCTCGCAAAGAGCGAGGCCGCTGGCCACCATCAAGAGACACTCAATATATAGAAACATGACGACCCGAACTTGGGATCTAGTTGTTTGCGTCACCAATAAACCCATACCATCCTTCTTTTTGCGCTCGCTCACACTTCCCGCACGATTATCGATGAATAACTCACAGTCAACCCCAAAGACAAGTGCTTCAGCACTTCCGCTCCGAGCGAAAAGACAGTAACGAAACAAATGTAAAATTAGTAGTAAGTGGACAATTTATACAAAGTGAAGAATAGTTCAGATTCGGCGTGTGGTTTGTAATCTGTGACGAACGTCGAATGAAAGTTGCACGAACTCCAATGAACTTGAACGATTGATAATCGTTGTACTCGAAATTGTCCCCAATGAATACTTGTGAATTATCCTCCCCATTCCATGTTGTACGGATAAACTGGTACCCATGGCCAACCATCAACCTGGGGAACTATGGACCTACCCCTATGCTCATTGCGGGCATAGCTGCGCTACATCTCTTCTATCGGGTTCCAAATATAACAGTGATACGGATTCTGGGATATGATGCCAGACCTTATTCCGAGCGGATCGAAGCAAGTACTTACTGAATGGGGGGCCAAGATGCCCAGCACGTTGCGTAATTTCATTGCACACAGAAATCGGCCTTGAACGGGCTCATGACCGTGGGACTAATTACATTAGTAAGCTGGAAATTTCGGTTGGGAGGAAATATTCTCCTCTTTCTCATCTTGTTAGGTATGTACAAAGCATCGGATTCTCTCGAGCATAGGCGGTTAGGTCACCCAAATTACGACTAATTTCGCTAGATTACTCATTCAATAACAGTTCTCTAATATGAGAAAGTCAGCCAGATGTGTTGGTCAGAGGTCCAGACGACGGAAGCCGCGAAAAAAAAAGTATTTAAGCGATAAGAGCATCGCTCGAGTTTTCCAATCACTTTCAATCGCACAATGGTTACTACTCCTACCTCTGATCAGACTTCCCCCTCCCCATATGCGCTCTTCAAACCTGCGCAGGTTGGGAAAATGTCCCTCAAGCATCGCGTGGTCCTAGCACCCCTGACGCGTATGCGCGCCAACGCGGCGCATGTTCCCCACCCCATCGTCACTGAACACTATGTCCAACGAGGGAGCATCCCCGGGACGCTCCTCATAACTGAAGCGACAATAGTCTCATATCAAGCCGGAGGTTACGGTCACGTTCCTGGGATCTGGAATGACGACCAGGTTGCTCGCTGGAAGGAGGTTAGTATTTGCAGTGAAAAAGCACATGAAGCTAGTCTTGATTTTTCTTTCCGCTAGGTAGTAGACGCCGTTCATGCCAAAGGCTCCTATATCTATCTTCAACTTTGGGCAATAGGTCGTCCTGCTGCCCCCGGAAAACCAGACATGGAACCCGATTTTCCCTATGATCACGTCTCTGCATCTAACATTGCCATGACACCCGACGATCCTCACAAGCCAAGGCCCCTTACAAACTCTGAAATCAAGGAGTACGTCCAATGGTTCGCGACGGGTGCAAGAAACGCTGTCGAACGCGCAGGATTTGATGGAGTAGAGGTCCACGGTGCTAATGGTTACCTGGTTGACCAGTTTTTGCAGGATGTAAGTAATGATAGAACGGATGAATACGGAGGAAGCATAGAAAATCGTGCGAGATTCGGATTGGAGGTGATGGATGCGATAGTCAAAGCCGTTGGGGCAGAGAGGGCAGCGATAAGAATCAGTCCTTGGAGCAGGTTTCAAGGTTAGTCCTGAATTCGTGGTTGGCTTGATGAATTGACACCAACCTGACTAAAACAGGCATGCGAATGAAGGACCCTAAACCGACATTCCGGTACTTTGTAGAGGAACTCAAGAAAGCTCATCCTACTCTTTCTTACATTCACGTTATTGAACCTCGTGTAGACGGATTTGAGAATCGAACCGACGTGCCCGAATGGGAAAACAACGACTTCATTCGCGAGATCTGGACGCAGGAAGGGAATTCCAGATGGTTTATCAGTGCCGGGGGGATTACTCGGGACAGCGCCATTCAGGCAGCAGATGAGAAGGGTGATATAATAGCTTTTGGAAGACCATTCATCGCGAATGTAAGCTGTTCTTAATCTATTCTGAATCATTGTTGATTGATATGCCTATCATAGCCCGACCTTCCTTATCGCTTAGAGCACAACATCCCGTTCAATGCATATGACAGGAAGACGTTCTATGTTCCTAATGGTAATACCCCAGAGGGATACACAGACTACCCTTTCGCTTCAAAACAGTCATAGACCTGCTGAATAGTAATTACATGCGGTATTCGAGACGATCAACAATTTTGAATTAAATAATGAACGATTTCTGCTGTTGTTCTGAGTGGCCTCACATCTTGGACTTTCCTAAGCTCAAGATTTTCCCTCGATTTTCGGAAGGTTTACCTCTTCGATCGTTCATATTCGGAAAGAGCAGATGTGTTCAATACTACTTCCCCTGTGTAGGTACGAACCAGGACTCTCACTTCATACCAGGGGGGATACATAGCATAGATCTTCTCCCCTTGCCCTACCTATCCTCGACAACCCTGAGAAATGACTAATAGTAACATGAGCCACACACCATCAGCCAGTCCAGAATCAAAAATCAAACATCCAGAATCAAAAATCACAAATCAAAATGAACCTCGGCCTTCCCGCCTATGACATGTCTGGAGGCATACCCAAAACATTCCCTTTGTTGCTTCTGCCTATGTCGCGACAACTTACAAGTTAGACAATCCAGAACATCACCTTAATTTGCTTACATAACAACAAAATATAAATACATCTTATGTAGTGTATCTATAATTGTGCCTGAAATTAAACCTACATTAGGGTTTGAACTGGGGCTCTGGGAACAATTAAGTTGTAGATGTAGAGCATTACCACTTCACTATCAGGTCACCTTTGTGTGTTGGAGCATATATGCATATATCCCATACCATATCTGCTGGGTGATGACCATTAGGTGCAGTACAGAATAAAAAATCAAAAATCAACCTCAACCCTCCCGCTTACCCCAGCAGTGCACATGACGGGAGATCGAATTAATGAGCTGGAAAGTCTGATTTAGAAAAAAGTTCTCGAGAGCACATACTGCCACACCGGAGACTTTCTCATCTTGTTAGATATGTGCATCGGATTCTCTCGACTATAAGCGGTTAGGTCACCCAAATTACGACCAATTTCGCTAGATTACTCATTCAACATTGGGATTTCTAATATGAGAAAGAGGAATCCTGTCAGCCAGATTACACGATGTGTTGGTCAGACGACGGAAGCCGCGAAAAAAAAAAAGTATTTAAGCGATAAGAGCATCCTCGAATTTTCCAATCACTTTCAATCGCACAATATGGTTACCTCTGATCAGACTTCCCCCTCCCCATCTGCGCTCTTCAAACCTGCGCAGGTCGGGAAAATGTCCCTCAAGCATCGCGTGGTCCTAGCACCCCTGACGCGTATGCGCGCCAACGCGGCGCATGTTCCCCGCCCCATTGTCACTGAACACTATGTCCAACGAGGGAGTATACCCGGGACGCTCCTCATAACTGAAGCGACACTAATCTCACACCAAGCCGGAGGCTACGGTCACGTTCCTGGGATCTGGAATGACGAACAGGTTGCTCAATGGAAGGAGGTCAGTAGCTCTGCGGTGAAAAAGTACATGGAGCTAGTCTTGATTTTTCTTTCCGCTAGGTAGTAGACGCCGTTCATGCCAAAGGCTCCTATATCTATCTTCAACTCTGGGCAATAGGTCGTCCTTCTGTCCCCGGAAAACCAGGCATGGAACCCGATTTTCCCTATGATCACGTCTCTGCATCTAACATTGCCATGACACCCGACGATCCTCACAAGCCAAGGCCCCTTACAAACTCTGAAATCAAGGAGTACGTCCAGTGGTTCGCGACGGGTGCAAGAAACGCTGTCGAACGCGCAGGATTTGATGGAGTAGAGGTCCACGGTGCTAATGGTTACCTGGTTGACCAGTTTTTGCAGGATGTAAGTAATGATAGGACGGATGAATACGGAGGAAGCATAGCAAATCGTGCGAGATTCGGATTAGAGGTGATGGATGCGATAGTCAAAGCCGTCGGGGCAGAGAGGGCAGCGATAAGAATCAGTCCTTGGAGCACGTTCCAAGGTTAGTCCTGAATTTGTGGCTGGCCTGATGGATTGACACCAACCTGACTTGTCATAAAACAGGAATGCGAATGAAGGACCCTAAACCGACATTCCGGTACTTTGTAGAGGAACTTAAGAAAGCTCATCCTACTCTTTCTTACATTCACGTTGTCGAACCTCGCATAGACGGCTTTGAGTTTCGAACTGACTTGCCTGAATGGGAAACCAACGACTTCATTCGCGAAATCTGGACGCAGGAAGGGAATTCCAGATGGTTTATCAGTGCCGGGGGCGCTACCCGGGAGAACGCCATTCAGGCAGCGGATGAAAAGGGTGATCTGATAGCTTTCGGAAGACCATTCATCGCGAATGTAAGCTGTTCTTAATCTAATTCCGAATCATTGTTGATTGATATGCATATCACAGCCCGACCTTCCTTATCGCTTAGAACACAACATCCCGTTCAATGCATACGACAGGAATACGTTCTATGTTCCTGATGGCAATACCCCAGAGGGATACACAGACTACCCTTTCGCTCCAAAACAGTCATAAACCTTCTGTAGTAATTACATGCGGTATAAGAGACGATGAACGATTTTTGAATTATATAATGAACGATTTTCGCTGTTATTTTGAGCGGCCTCACATCTTGGACTTTCCTAAGCTCCAAAAAAACTGAAGATTCTCCTGTGGAAGGTTCCTAAGTGACATACTTATTTTGAGTGGCGCGTTTACCTCTTCCTAGCAGACTGTATGTCTACTTTACCGAGTCAAGTAAATCGCGATTTATTGCCACGCCTACAGTGATTCGAGGCGACTCATTTCTCATTGGCAAACTCTGCTCGCGCCAGTCAGACGCGTACATAGGATAAGCGCCAAGCCCAGCTCACGTGAGGCTTTTTCACGGGCAATTCCGAGATAAGATGACAAAGATAGCTTATCATAGGATAAGTCAGCAAAGGCGGTAAGAGTGTATTGACGCCTGCCAGGCGCTTATCAATTCTTTGCTCCCGACTCCAACCGTCGTTGCTCGCAATACTTTCACTTCTAATATTCTGATCATTCTAATACGATGATGATCATCCAAAACGGCCCTCCTCCTAACGAACCTTTGAGAGAAGCTCCAGAACGCGTCAGGAAGACCCACAAGGACCCAGAGACAAACCACTGTCTTCTCATGGACTCAAAGTTGAAAAAACGAACTACGAGATGCAACTACACAACGCTACTAGACGAGAACGCGCGATTGAAGGGGCGGACAACATACCAGACGTTTCCTCATACATCTTCATATCCGAAGAAGAATACGAAAAGATCATCAAAGACCAGCTATATTTTGACAGAGTCAAATGTTGGCTTTCTGCGCACACGCTTAGCTGGCTGACCGACAAACGGAAACAACTCAGGACAAGGACTAGAGATTGACGACACTCCGAATAACGCCGCCTCAGCCGAAACCCTCAAACGCTTTCGCGCAAAAGACGTATCAAACGAAGTTGACCCACCACACGACATTTTATCTCATTCGACCAAGCTTTCCTCGATCTGGGACTCCACGGATACAATGTCCCACTCGCTCTTTTCACCAACAAGAACATCGACTTCCTCAATAACAACTCAATTTCATTTCGCCAAACGGAAATCTCCCATATCGAAGGCAAACCTCAAATCCTGGATCTCGCAGACGTCATGAAGAAGATGAAGGATAGTCGAGACACTGATACCGTGCGGGAACTAGAACTTGAAAATTTTGAATGGTTCGAGGCGACGGACAACTTTTACACTTATCAAGTATCATTATATGCTGAAGGAACTGACGCGCATGAGCCCATTTTCTACAGAAAACATTTCAGCTTTTTCGAGAATCAGGTCGACTCAGTAAAACTCTACGACCTCTGGAAAGATATCGAACTTGAAATGCGCCAGAAACACCAGAATAATTGACTTCAGGACAGAAGTCGCGTTTTGACGCGCTTAATACTACATCTTCCAACACCCCTCCCTCGTCGAACTTCTTCCCAACCAGCAAACCTTTTTACCCGAGGACTAGAGTACGAATTTGCTCATACTGGAACATCGATGTGCTCAAAAAAGCTGTACTCGGTGCATGAACCTATTCTCGAACGCTACATTCAGTTTATGGAGTTATTCTTAGGCATATATGCCTATTACTCTGCCCATTGGGCTATTACCATTACACTATGGCATTTGCCACTATTCCGCCCATCGGGCTATTACCATTACCCTGGCATATTCGCCACTATTCTGCCCATCGGGCTATTACCATTACCCTGGCATATTCGCCACTATTCTGCCCATTGGGCTATTACCATTACCCTGGCATATTCGCCACTATTCTGCCCATCAGGCTATTACCATTACCCTGGCATATCCGCCACAATTCTGCCCTTGAGGCTACTACTATCAGTACGATGGATATTATAAAATTCCATTGCATTATCCCACTACGGTTACAGGACAAGCCTTACATGATCGTCGAGACCCAGATGGGAAATCCTGGGTAGACCATTGTTCCGCATTTGGTGCTGTATCCGCCAGTTCAAATTCGGGCATGGTCTCGGGCGTTGGATGAGAGATATGGAAATCTTATGATATTTCACCAATCGTGAAGGTTGAAGATGACTTCGCAGCTTTCATTACATTGGACATTATTGAACTTCGTAATCATTCCAATCGCGACGATTTGTTTGCTCTCATTTCCGGATTAGGATTCCTATGGCACCCCGATATAGGGGAGAAATTCTTCACACTCAAATTCACATTTATTGAATTCTCATGGTATCTGGAACACTCATGCGTCAGCCTGCCAGAAGAAAAGAGAACAAAGTATCTTTTTCCGCCTCCAGGAGTTTGTCAAATCTTTCTGTTGCCATTTGGCACCAAGACTCGAAATTGAATCTATCCACGGAACGCTCAATTCTCACTTCCATTCCATTGTTTCATCTGGGCCATTGCCTATACCGCTTTCTGGGGCTGTGTACGTTTGGGAGAACTAACTATTTGTTTCAAACTTGCTTTTGATCGCAAACGACACATCTCGCGGTTTTCTATTTTGAAGACATCCTATAACACTGACAATTCAAGAAAGGCTTTGTCGTTCAAGATTCCTTGGACCAAAACCACCAAGGAACTCAGTGCCACGGTCGTTGCAACACCCCAACCGGTTTTGACATAACAGGCAACTTATAAATCATGATTACAAAGAAACTAACTACAATGATATTCAATTACACAACCATTCCTCACAGAGTCGCACTTCATTTGGCCTTTTGTGCTCACCCGTAATCGCCGGTCTCCCCGATTGAGCTTGACTCTGCTTGGGTTGTCTGGTTCACCCGGCGACCACGGGTGGGAGCGCGGGGCTAAAGCCACCCAAACAACCTTACTCATACATGACATAATCCCTTATATTATATATTACACTCTGAGCTACGGCCTGACTTATCGCCGGGCTCTTTGTTTCCTGCTGTTTCCCGCTTTCACTTATACCACGACTTACAACCTGTTCCACCGCCAATGGACACCTCCCTTAATCTCAACACGCTTGCTAGCTCTCTACCCAGTCCCTACCAGAATGCTGAAAAGGATCTTCTCAACAATTTCAAAGGTATCACCTTTCTTACATCTACCAATCTATTTAATCTGACTGATTTTCTCTTTGATTCGTTGTAGCTGCAGCGCTGAGTATCACCACACTGTATAGATCCTCTCGTAATGCTTCAAAGAGAGCATATAACTCCGGCTATGTCAGTGCGTGTAACGACCTTTTGCTGATGATTCAGCAAGGCGTTTCCGCCGAGGGCTTTGAGCATCCGCAGAACCATGGCTCTTCAGGATCATGCTCCGATGCTCCATCTTCTCAAGGCAAAGGCATGACTATAGGCAAAGTCATGGATTGGATAGAGGCTCGCATGGAAGCGATCAAGTCCCGAGAGGAAGAAGAGGACGAAGAAGAGGAAAGGGAACGGGACCGGGAACGAGCCTCCACTGCGAACACTGCTGTTCCAACGGCAGCGGTCAACTCGTCATTCAAGACGGTAGCGGGGTCCAAAGCCTCGACTCACATCAAATTGACGAGAGAACAGGTAGGTTCATCAAATTCCTGTTAACTTCGTATTTGCTAATCTATTTGTTCTATTCAGCCCATAACCAATCATGCTTCCGGCTTAACGCTCCAGTCACATTCACCATCACCACCTCCCACTGCACTGCGGCAATCACAGCGGATTCAGAGCAAGTCGTCTCGTTCGCAACCACAGACCAAGGGTGATTCTTCTGTACCTTCCAGTCCGCAGGTGCCCTCTGTAGATCAGTCTTTCCTGCCCAATAACACTACGTTTAATTTGGCTTCCGACAATTGCGCACCTTTCCCCTCCTCTCCGTCTCCGCCATTGGTATCGACATTATCTCCTTATTCTGACCATGTACCGGCTGTCACTGCCGGAGCGAAACGGCGTCATGCAGTGATGATGATGCTTGACTCATCCTCAACGTCCTCATCACCTGCTTCCGTTGGAAGCTCGGCCTCTACGCCTAGTGGCTCGCCTTCACTAATGCATGGTCATCATAGCGTGGGTTCCAGAAGACGGACTAGGAGTACTCGAAGCAGTACTCACAGTCTCGGCTTAAATATAAACCTTGGGCTAGCTCAAGAAGCAATGGATGTTGAGGAAGAAGGGCAAGGAGGCAGGGAAAGAAAGAGGGTTGCAAGACGTTGACATCTGAGCCTTCATTCGTTCTGGCACGATTCTTTCCCGGGTCTTTCCCTTCATGTCCCTCATGGATGCATATCTTTTCTCTCGCATGATGACATTCATTATTTACTTTTGTCCATCTTATCCTGTAGTCAGTAGAAGATCAAGCACTCGTCAAGTCAGAATTGTATTATCATTTCCTTTCCTCCAACGGCTGTAGGTGTCATTTCAGCTATCTATCCTTTGACCAGAGAAACCCGTCAAAAGACTGGCCTCCTTTCCTATCGTCATAGTTACACTTATAACATCACAGAACTACGCTTACAATTTATTCATTGACCCCGGGTTGACACAATCTAGAAGTGCTGCTTGTTTTTATGACCCATAAGATCCTTTCTATAAAGAAACACAGGAACATCTGCATTTCCAAAACGCACATTCGTCTCCAGTACGATCCTGTACCCGAGTTTTGCGTATAGTTCCCTAGCATGGGGCTGGTAAAATGTGGTTCGCAATACTATCGCGGATAATTTGTGTTCGTTCGCCATGGCATGCGCCTCACATGCTTGCATAAGTGCGCCAGCAATACCCTGTCTGCGGTGATGAGGAGAGATCACCATGCGACAAAGCTCAGCAACTCGGACACCAGGCTCAGAAGTAAATGGAGGAGGAGGGGGATCACCTGTAGAGGTTTCAACCTCATACACCCGATGATGAGGATGGTCGGGGGACTTACCAAGGCTGATACATCCAACGATTTCTGTTTTTTTGGTCACTGGAGACACAGTTTCTGCAACCCAGAAGGCTTTTATACCCATTGGCCTGAGCTCGGGGTCTGTTGAATCTTCAAGTATTTTGTCCGATGAACTTTTCACCTGATAGAGGTCGTAATGGCCTGGAATGTCCTTCATGTCAGTCCGGAGGCATGTCGAGACAAATTGAAGGTAGAATCCAACGGCACTATATATCGAATAGCAGAGGTACCAGAGAGCCAGAAGGGCAGTTGATATCACCATGACTGATATGATCTTAGCTGAGCTTCTGCCGGATAATATATGCGACGCTGGTTCAGAATTGAAAACCATCGCGGCTGTTATCACTGACATGATGAGGATTGTCAAGGTGCAAAGAAAGGAAGGAGATTGTATAGTGGCGGCGAGATGCGCTCGAGGTGGAGATCCTTCTGAAAGAATGGAGAACGAATCAGCGGAATGACTGTTACGACTCACGAGGCTTCAACGACAGGGAGATTAGTGGGTGGTGATCACCTACCGCCGGTCAACAGGCAAGTCTTGAAGAGTCTTCGTACGCCTTCCGAGTCTGACTTTCGGAATACTCGAACACGTACTACGGAGTTGGATCCGGACTGGTCAGAGTCGTTCGTTTTTGGTAGGTTGTCAGCGAGAGCATTGTGATCATGCATTGGGGCTGTAGTACAAAGGGAAATTTCTGACACTCAGGTCAATAAATACCCCCCCAGCCATATGCATACGATCCCCATTTCGTCTATCATCCTTCCCGCAAATGATGGGTCAAGCTACTTTCGTTTTACGATGAATCGATGACTCAATCTTAAGTTTAAATCAACATAAGTATTTGCATGGATCAGCCAACCGATTACCGTGAAATAAACCCTTAGGCCCTGATCGGCTGCACCGGAAAACGGTGCGGGTTTTTGACGGGTACAGCCAAAAATACCCAGATTCGGGAAATGACGTAATATCGACAGGAAACTGAAAATTTTCCGTGAACCTGGTGATCGGCAAAATTTTCAAAGAGTTTTCGGGTCTGACTGGGTTCTGGGCGGCAATTTTCATTGTCCCCCCTTTGTTCTTTACTCCCTACTATGTCAGAAATTCCTGCATCTGCTGACTCTGCTCAGGGAGAAACACCCCCTTCTGAAACTGCTGCTGCTCTCAGTCAATCTGTGTCTGCAAATACTGTTGCTTTGGCCAGTGGTAATGCCAGGTATACAGATACTGATGATATGGTCCTGGTTGACTGTGTCATCAAACATCGTGGAACCTTTCAGACTGACAGTGGCTTTCGCCCGGCCCTTTGGCCAATCGTGTTGAAGACACTGCTCAATGATGGATCAAATGTTGGTGGACCGAAAACTTCGAAGAAAGTTGCTGATTATTTTGGTTCTGTATGTATTATTTCGTCTTGGCTCTTGGACATTGTACTGACAGTTCTATCAGTTGAAGAAAAGCTATATCAATGTCAAATGGTTGCGCAATCGAAGCGGTTTTGGCTGGGATGAAGGATTGACAAAGGTAACTGCAACGCAAGAGGTTTGGAAGGCTCTTCTTGATGACCCGGTAAGTCCCATAAGCAACGGTTGAGATTTGACTGATTTTGCTTGTAGAGCAATAAAAAGAAGTATGGCAAGTGGCAAAACAAACCTTTCAGAATCTACGATAAAATGGCCGAGCTCATTGACGGCATTTATGCAACTGGTGTGAATGCCATCAGTGGAGGTGATTCGGCTGGGCCTCCACCACAACCATCCCCAGGCCCTTCTCCACTTTCACGTTCTGCTTCGGCACCTACTATTCAAGTAGTGCATGACAAGGACTCTGATGTATTTTTCATATATGTTTGACAAAACATTTTGTATACTGACATTTCCCTTTGCAGGATGATACTGAGGACACCCAAGCAGTCACTGTCACTCCTGGTACTCATCTGTCAGCAAACGACATGAGCGAGGCCCCTATTTATGCAGGGCTTGCTGTCAAAAGATCTCACACCAAGATTGGACGTAGCACACCTCAGTCTCGCAGTGTTGATAGTGTTGCAGGTGCTATCAATAGACTTTCGGGGACATTCGAAAATGCACTCAACACACCTAAACGCCGCCGTTTGGCCATCAAAAAGTTTGAGGAGGATGGGGAAATGTCTGATGATGAGTCAACCAGAGTTTATCGCCTCTTTCAAAAGGACATCAGTATAGCAGACACTTTTGTAGAGATTGGGAGCAAACAGCGCCGAACCAACTTTCTTCGCAGCGTTCTTTATGATATGGAATAACTGAGATACTACATTCTTGTTATATGTATGTGGATCACAGTACTCTGCAATTCCTATTCAATTGGATGTCATGCTACGGAACTGACTATAGTCCTCCCACATGGCCTGTGCAATACGATCTCGGCGGAGTGTTGCCCGTCGAGTCTCCTCATCTGACACTCCGCCAAAAATTGGATCAGCCTCATTGTTGGTCCCATCAGAATCCTCATCATCCTCTCCCTCCTCCTGTGGTAAGTCATCAGTGTCCAATACAGAGCCTTCATCGACATCAGAGGGATCCCATGTTCGTATGAAATTGAAGAGAGCTGATAGTGCAAGCACAAAGCGTGCTTGAGTTTGGATAGGAAATTCAGGAGGATGATTAAGAATTTTAAAGCGGTGTTTGAAGGCCCCAAAGATGCGCTCTATCACATTTCGGGCTTGTGAATGCCGAAGATTGAAGAGCTCCTTGGCATTTTCAGGCCTAAAAAAATTTTGAGTGAACTTCAAGAAGTAGAGATCTAAGACACTTACGTAGTACCACCAAGTCGAGATGCCTGCATCCACTCCTTCAAGTGATAACGAGTGTTCCGATAGGGTACAAGTAGGGTATCACAGATGGGAAACCCTGCATCAGCAAGAAAGTACCATGGCCGCCCAAAGGTGAATGCTCCATTTGTTCTTGCAGACTCAAATATTGCTGAGTCTGCAGCACTACCTTCCCAGCCAGCAAGCACATATGTGAAGAGAAGAAACCAGTCACATACAGCCAAGATGTTCTGTGAAATCATGCCCTTTCGGCTGCGGTATCGAGGCATATCTTCAGCCAGAACATGAGCAGCAATATGAGAACCATCAATCGCCCCTATCGCATGTCGAAAAAATGGGAACAACTTCGGATTATTGCGAATCTGTGGTGCTGTGCCCATCGTGGGACACTTGACATACTTGCCATAAAATGAAGTTGAGACCAGTATGTTTGTGACTTGATGGATTGCTCTAGCAAACATGTTACAAAAAGCACTTTCCCGATACGAAACACAAAACATGGACTTACTTTGAGATAGTATCAGCAGATCGTTGGAACCGTTCCATAAGCACTCGCTGGCTTGAGTTGTGACGAGCAAAGTATAAGAATATGGCCAACTGCTCAGCCGCACTGACCCAGCGCGAATCATGCAGCCCTGAGGCATACATCTGTGTCAACAGCCTACCAAATACCTCTGTAGACATTCCAAACTGTGTGTGACATCGATCGGGATGGCCATACAAGATTTCCTCCAGCCACATCTGGCCACTGAGCATAGAGGTGTGTTTTGCAACAGGCTCAGCAACCTCCACTGAAGAAATGGATGCAAGAGCACCAAGCACAGCAGTGAGAGCTAGAGTTGTGCGGATCTTGACAGTTTTCGGCTCCTTCCTCAACCGCTCCAGGTGATCTCGAGCTGGTGTGTCTCTTATCGGAGGCATGGCTTTTAAATAAAATCAATTCAGCGGCGTTTTAAATACAGAAGCCGGATGCTCGGGCCGTGACAACAAACCCGTTGGAAAACCCGAGTCAGGATTTGATAGGAACCAAATCCTGACTCCGTTTTCCTGCACCGTTTTCCGGTGCAGCCGATCAGGGCCTTATATTGACATCGCATGCTGATTCGCTGCGTCCTTACTAGTTTTGAGGTCCCTAGTACGTCGTAAGCCGGTCCAAGTCCGAATTCAATACACTAGTCATCCAGCTTCAGGTACCATCCATATGGGAATCAGAGTACAATTAAACTAACGGACAAAGGTGGCTATGGCACTGGTCGTAATTTTCTAAGCAACAGTTCTATAAGGCTTCTAGGATGTCGACCTGGACTCTGAGTTTGACTGTCACTAGCATGCACTTAATCGCAAGTCACAAAAACCGCGAAGCATACGAAAGAAATTCACTGACGAAATAAAATAAGTAAACATCAAATATTCGTAGTGACTCGGTGGTGAATTTAGTATTCACGGATGACGACTGGAAAAAAAACTAATATCAACCAAGGATCAAGGCGAAGCATGTCGGAAGAGACAACACACCGACGATTGCTCCGCCAGTGCTGGGGCTTGGGGATCTCTTGTCTACTAAACAGCGAAGACAGAAAGGGAGCAGCAGAATTCCCACTGTCCGTGAGGCTTAATCTTTCTCGTCCGGACGTTGTTTGAGGGGGTGAGAGAGCAGCTTCCACCGAACCAGTCGGGTGGAGCTGTATATAGTTACACCCAGCTTCGTGTTCACAAGCGGTACTCGTGGCTACCGGGGTGTCTCCTCGTGCGGAGGAGGGTGCCGCCATGACCGACGTTGCGATTATGGCAAAAGACGCAATTGTTGAGAGATGCATTTGGACTTGTGTGATTATTGCTCGAAACGTCAACGCGAGGAAAGCAAAATGGGGACCCAGAGAGATTTCGTACTTGTACCTCTCAACGTACAGTATGTTTCCTTTTGAAGCTATTCTTCGATGCTGGATACCTCATGGCCTGCCGACAGTCATTACAAGCTTTCACTTAGAATGTGTGACGTACTGGTACATTGTTTAGGGTTGAACTAATGATTATGATGCTTCGTATCAGACTGGTGTCTCTGGTGGCAAGGAGCGATTTGAGGCCTAGCGAAGAATCAACGGTTAGCGGCACGATTCCTAGGTAGCATCTAGGTTTTAGCTTCATAAAGAACGCAGCCAGGCCAGGTACATGACCAACAAACTCACATGTCGGTCGATATTTGTGGTGGAAGATGAAGAAGCGTCAGATCCTCATTGAACTGATTGAGCATGGTTTGATCGTTGACATAAAACCTTGTTACTCGGAAGTCGAAACTTCTGATACAATTCAAGGATGAAGTAAACGCCTCGAATAAACAAGCTATGGTGGTCTAGAAAACAAGAACAAATCGAATTGGAAGGTCTTGTTGGAGTATGCACTACCAGAAGTATGCTCGTCATATTATATACCATTCTGCAAGACATAGATGACCACTGGATATAAGATCACATATATGTATAAAGGGAAGAGTATCGCACGGGTTTTATGTCCATCTGGAGTTACCATCCTCTAACACTAATGCTCTTGATTGACGCCGTCGTAATTCTTTAACGGATCCTTCCGCAGAGCCTCAGCCTCGGAAGTGGGAGTCGCAGATTGAACGTCAGCTTTCTTGAGCTTCATGACCGAGTCAGGTACCGTCAAAGACGATGTGAAGACAGTAGCCTGAGAAAAAAAAAATAAGGCCTAAAATATATTGCGTACCTGCAATGCGCTCACCTCATCGCGAAAAGGAGTGAACTTTGGGGTAGATGGGGCAGCAGTTTTCGGGGCCTCATCCACAAAGGGTGTGAAAGCGCCTCCTTTGGCGGGCGTGCTTGGCAGGCGCGAAGTTGAACAAGAAGGCAACGATGGTGGTGGCATCTCATCCGGATCGGGATCTCTGTAAGGTATGATCTTGGGGCCAGATGGACCAGACGCTAACCTCTTCGTTTTTCCAGCTTGCTTCAATGTTGTCCCAGCTAACTTCTTTGTTTCTGGAACGTTCTCCTTGATCCTCGTTTTACGTGTACCAATATCTGGCCAAGCATTGACTTCCATCTCTGCAGATCGAGCGGCGGATCCTGAGGGATCCACAAAAATCTGCATAGGCGCATTCGACCTATTACGAGGTCTTGTTTGAGTATTAGTTGAGGCCGGAGGTGTATCGGTAGATGTAGAAGTGGTGAGAAGAGCTCGTCGTGTGGTAGATGTGTTTGGCGCAGTGGAAGCAGCAGGTATTTGTGGTAAGGCAGAGGACATCATGCGTTTCTGGAAGTCCTGGTATCGACTTTTTAGATGCTCCAAGGATGACGCTTTTCGAGCAATTCCCAAGCAGTAAGCTTCGTCAGCTTCCTTTCGTCTACGCATCATAAGTATCATGAAGTACAGATAGGCCAAGCATTACGCACCTTCCATCTCGTTCCAGTATAGCGGCATATTCCTCGTACAAAATTGCTATGTCTGTCCCGATATCATTTGCGATTAGGAAACGATAAATAATGCCTGGTTTCTCGACAAAGCTGGCGTAAAGCATCCATAGTTTCAAGTACTTGATTTCGCCTCTCCATTTTCCACCTCTATCATCTTTGAGAACACGTGTTGCTTCTTCTAAGAGTTCCAACAACCCCGACTCTGCGCTGTGACCTTGGGGATAGTTTTCAAGCGTCCAGTTCACTAGGGTACAGTAAGCTTCTAGCGGATCATCTTCTTCGTCTTCCAAAGCCATTTCTATGTTCATTCGAAGTCTGTGGCGGGTAGCAGCGAGTTTGGACTCCCTTTGAGCATGAGGAGTGGCTAGAACGGAGGAGAGTGAAGTGACTCGGCGGCCCGTGGCTAGAGGTTGAATATTCTCCTTGGCTGCTTCAAGCACATCGCAGTCGACCATTGAAGTAGAGCCACTTCCGAAAACTTCTTCTTCTTCTGACATGGCTGTGATAAGGTACTAGATTTCGAACTGAAAGTCTGAAAGAACTTTAACGCGTGAACATCACCTGATCGAGTCATCAGGCATGAGTGACATCGTCCGCTTTGACCTCCCGAAAATGATCAATTTTGTTTCACCAGCGGAAAGGTATATAACAGAACGTTGATCCTCTGCTTTTCGATATGTACTTGACAATCTAATCCCTATGATACTTTACATGACTAGGAGCAAAATTATAAATACAACTCGCTGTACTAAGATGACATGAAGGGGCATGCTAATGCTTTACACATAGCTCAACATTTGTAGAAAATAATTTTAGATAATATAGCGGAAAGTCGGGGCCTAGGTGCATCGAGGTCAAGGTTGAATCAAAATACATTTGGAGGAAGACCAACCTTATCCGCCATTTCCGCAACATCCACTCGAGCATCCTCTTCAGGAACTCCATATAATTTATTTCTACGAGCATTGTCTATACGATAAGATACCTGAAAATGGGTTCATTAGCCTCTGCAAAAATAGATCACAACGATATGCTTACTGTCATTATCAGCGCGCAAATAGCCCCGAAAAGTTCCAGGCCACAGCAGACTGAATGCAATGTTAGCGAAGATTTTCAACGCGACCTCACGTCGTAATATTACCTGCGAATCCTGTTCTGTTTTCAATTATCCACAGATCCGAATTTAGAGCAGAATCAATTATGACAAATTGCGATGCACTTACATGTATCGAGGGCCATCGGTAGATGGGAAAAGATGGGACCCAAGGATACTGCCACATTGACCAATGGCCATGAACATTGGAATACCGGTGGCTTTCTTCGTTTCAGACCCAAGGTTATGAGCAACTATTATGGAAAAGACATTTAAATGATTGATAAGTCGACAAGACGACTCAGAAGAAAAATACATACACCATGCGATTATAATACCAATACTGGTGTAAGTACCGCTTGTGATGCAGAATGTTGCGAAGTATCGCGCATGCAAGTTATCCGGTACGAAGAGAAGGATTCTAAAAATCATAGCATCAGAAACATGAGGGATACTGTCTGTAAACAGCTTCGACTTACAGGTATCCGATGCCTCCGACTAAAGAAGCCAAAGCTATAGGGATACCTTGTAGGTAGAGTCAGCTGCGAAGTTGAACTTTGGACAGAAACGCCAAAAATACCTCTGCTTTGCAACCTATCAGATATCCAGGAACCCAGAACGATGACAAACGCAGCGACAGCGTATGGGGGTACGGTCATCAGCTGGACTCGAGCGGAACCTAAATTACATTCACATTGTCAAAATCTTATCAGCTTTAGAGAGTTTGACTTACTGAAGCCCAGTGTTTTCAGAATGGTAGGTAGGAAAGCGGAAGTGGAAGCCAAAGAGCAATTGAGCGCAAAATATATAATGCCACCAACGTAAATCTGCAAAACAGCGGTTGTTAATATCAGTATTGTGGATAACAGGGGTCGAGGAGGAAACTCACCCTCCAGTCCCGAAACGCCATGGTGATATGGGCTGAGTGAAAATAATCACCGAGCCTCTCTGATGAATGTTTGAACAGAACTTACATTTTGTGACTACAGCTCCAACATCACCGCTTGTTCCGCGGTTCATTCTTGCCAAAGCTATCTCTCTCTCCCTCTCGTTCAAGTAATGCGTTGATTCTGGTCTGTCTGGAAGGAAAAAGAAGGTAAGGATTCCTAGGCAGACGGCAGGCAATCCCTGTTATTCGGTACGTGAGCAAGACTCGAAAATAACTGGGCAATACTAGTACCTCAACGATAAAAAGGAGGCGCCAATTGCTGAAAGGAATAATGGCATTTTGTATTCCAAACGCGACTATCCCACCAAAAGCCCCAGCGACAGCGGCGAAGCCAAACCAGTAAGCCATCTGAACAAGAATGTTGATGAAGAGTAAAGATATCGTTCTCATAATCACTCCGGTGGACTTACTCGTAAGCCCATTTCCTCCTTTGTGTAAAAGAGTGCTATAGGAACATCGCGAAGATGTGTCAGCATCCAAAATACCAAGGAAGAGGAAGGCGTCAACACACAGAAGTACAGAGGGATTGCAGGGCCGAACCCCGCCTCGAATATCCCCAGAAATACTCTGGTGGTCATAAGTCCACCAAAATCGAAACCAGTGGACTACGAAGCAAGTAGGTATAAATGTATGAGTTTGATCGGCATGAAGGATGTTGGTCAAGGCAGTTCACCATTAGTGTTGAGCAGGTGCCCCATCCGATAGCAGCACAGGCCAACCATATGCGAGGGGCAAACAGCTTGGAAAGAACGGTAGCGGGTACCTGACAGAGAATCTAAAGACAGAGGATTGAGAAACCCATCAAACGTCAAGTGATTGAATATGTCCTGACATAGGAAAAGAAGAATGCCGAGTTAACCCAATCGAAGAGGATTCCTGTGGGGTCACCACCGAGTGCATCGGTAGGCAGAGGTTGTTTACCATCGTGAGTACCAGTGAGGACGCGAGCGTTTCCAAGATTAGAGCGATCCAAATCTGAAGAAGGAAATTTCTGTGAGGAGAGCCTGACGACGAGCATAAAGAAAACAGAAATGCTTACAAGCAAAGAGGTAAAGTGCACATGCTATAGGTAAGATACGACGATCTAGTTTCCGAACAAGCCTTTTCTCTTCCATGAACCAGGTTCCAGATGCTTCGGGTGAGGCTTGCTCTTCGGTCGCGACCTCCACTTTCAAATCTTCACCCCTGAACTCCTTGCTCTCGTCGTAAGCCATTGACGTTACTGTGGTAGGAAAATGTAAAGAGAGTCAAGATGGGATGGGTGGAGCACGAACTCCTAAGGCACAGATACCTGGCTTCCCGTATTTAAACTTCAGCAAGTTACGGTCACGTAACAGGCTATGGATCCTGATGCAAACGCTGACATTTCAATTTTGGTTTGCAAGTGATTTGTGAATTGCGGGGTATAAACCTGGTATGGGGAAACAGAGATCTCGATTTGAGTGCCTCTTGCGTATGTACTCTTTCGGCCGATGCAGGATGTTGAGTTAGCTGTGTAAGCACAGAGATATAATCATCAAGGATCTTGGCGAGACTGGACCAACACATGGATGAACTTAGTGCATTCTTCGGTCCTATTGCTGGCAGACCGGTATGAACTCTGATAGTATACCCGTATACGGGTACATCCTCATACGGGTACATCCTCATACGGGTACATCCTCATACGGGTCTATTACTGTACCATATTCTCAACCTTCGAGCCTCGACGATACGAATGGTAGCCTGTAGTCGTGGAATCCTCCGAATACCAGTGTTACGGGATGCGAAATTCACGTTGAATAAAAATATGTGGCATGTATCTATACTTATATGTACGCTCTATTGTGTAAGTGAAACTTTTCTGAAGCAGTAGTAGATTTCGGAGACGTACACGGCTGTATGATGGCATCCCATCTTTCATACAAAAGATAGCCCCTCCGGCACGGGTTCGGTCATATACGGTACTTACCCGTATCATACCCAGGACGATCCCGCCAGCTGAATAGAACCCGTTCCGAAGTATAGTAAGCAGGCAATCTCAGACCAGATGACTGACTTGATGAGGGTGATGGAGAAATCGGCCGAAAATAAAATGCAGACATTTACTGAGAACGTAGTAACACTTCTGCCAGGCTTTTGTCAGATTCAAGCTGCTAGGAGTTGGAAGAGGAGCAAGGGCATTTCTTAGTCTGAATAAGGACTTTGAACCGGAGAAACCTTACCTTCACAGAAAAAAATTCTTGATGGCGTCGATAATCCCAGACTCGTACTTCAAATTGAGGCAAGGAGACAGTGTGCATTGGGGATTGTTGCAGGCTGCGGGCGAGGTCGAAACCCACCCCATCAACTACGCGCTTCGGCCGATCATTTTACTTTTACGTGTTGTGGGTTCAATGGTGGTCGCCCAAATGTATAGTGGCGACATATACATTGATATACTTCCAGCAATGAGGATCATGGGTACGCGTTGATCAACTATGATTATGCACTAGAGTAGATGTACGTTGGTACGTCAGAGCTAAGCAACTAAAAGAGCGCAAATATCATTACTCCACTTGGTAAGTACACGGATATTGCCCGCAAGGAGTCGAGACCATGGCTTTCCGCAGATTTATGCACGCGAAGGATCGAGAAACCGTGCAGTTGTCTGAGGTCGGATTGGGAACGTCCAACCTCGACGAGCAGTTATTTTGAGACAAACCACGTCTGGTGTGTCTACGAGAAGTGAGTATTGTATTTTGGAACAGTAATATAGGGTTTTGAAAATTACTGTCTAAGCAAGATCCTTTGCATCGTCTCCACCTGATCCATTCATGATGGTTGTTAGTTAGCTGAGCGTCAATAGATGTTACTCAAAAGTCTTCTTCGTGCGGTGGTGCGGAACGTACCAAACTCCCCCAACTCTACACGACAGCGGACGAGACCAGCTACATATATCTGCCTGAAATGACACTGTGAATTTTCATGTAGACACCGTACCGGTAGAGCAGACGCGTTGAAAGTGGACATACTACTAGCCGCTGGGGCGCAGTAATAGTATTCAACTTTCTCCTAAACCATCATCTTCTCCATTCGTCTTCTCCATGTCCTCCAAGCAAGCCGCAATTTTCCCCTCCAATCCAGTGACGGAAAGAGGAGTCGCGTTGAAGCTCAGTGCGAGTAAAGATAGGATTCTGTACGCCAACGGCAAGACCATCGTGGTTAGTGTCAAAGCTGAAAGTCGAATAAACAACATCACTATAACCTCGATCTTCACAGATACGCGACCTCAAGGTTAGATAGACATTAATATGCTTCTGGATAACATTCTGACGCGTATCAGAATCCCAAATTATCGATCTCGTATAATGGTCATATACAAAATGCCACTGTTGCCCGTATTTCACCATCGGGTTACTACTGCGCCTCTGGAGACGCCGGAGGAACTGGTATAATCTCCTAGCTTTGCACAGAATCTTTCCTGATAAATTGTTCAGTCAGAGTGTGGGATGCTGTCGGCGAAGACCATTCTTTGAAAGGCGAATACAAAGTCATTGCAGGCCGCATGTAAGTTACTAAACTTGTCTGTATGTCAAACAACCAACCATCCAACATTAATAGCAATGATCTAGAATGGGATGGCGAAAGTAAGAGAATCATCGCTGTCGGGGACGGTAAAGAGAAGTGAGTCTTTACGAATCTACTGTAATCGTCCTTGTGCCGACTGTAAGGTTATAGATTTGGGCATGCCTTCATGATGGATACTGGAACTTCAACCGGAGTTATAAGTGGGCACTTCAAGGCGCGTCTAACCTATGTCTAAATCTTTATATCATTTTCATAGTCTTTCCGCAGGCAGTCAACGCGGTATCGATTCGTCATCAGCGTCCATACAGAGCCGCAACTGCTGGAGACGACGCTGGGATCATTTTCCACCAGGGTGTACCCTACAAGTATGACAAGTCCATCAAAACCCACACCAAGTTCGTCCAAGATGTTCGGTATGCACCCTCAGGGGACATCTTTGCCTCTGTTGGTTCTGATTCCAAGATCTTCCTGTACGACGGAAAGACTGGCGATACTCTCGACGAAGTCATCGATAAACCGCACAAAGGCAGCATCATGGCATGTACTTGGAGTCCCGATAGCAAGTTTCTAGCGACATCTTCCGCGGATTGTACAGTCAAGCTTTGGGACGTTGAGACTCGGAAAGCAGTCACGACTTGGACCGTTGGGAGCGGAGTTAATTTCCAACAAGTTGGTAATACATGGAATGGAGAATTTGACGTGGTTTCTTTGTCGTTAAGCGGTGACTTAAATGTCTTCGACGTCAGGACGGGTGACAAGCCTTCCCGGGTCATTCAGGTGGGTTTTACTTCAATACCTTATCTCCATGGAATGACAGTCATCCCCCAATCAAGGGTCCACAAAAACCTATCACTGCTATCGCACCCGCTCCAGCTTCTTCCGACACGTTCTTAGCTGGGACAGCCGATGGCCGGATTCTTTCATATTCTAAGTCAACGGGAGACTCCTCTCATGTGCAAGGTGTCCATCATTCCAGCTTGGTGACCGGCTTGGCTGCCTCCCCTACAAACGGTGGTGTGTTTTCTACCGGCTTCGATGATTGCGTTAGGGAAATTGAGAGTGATGGGACTGGATTCACGTTAGTCCTGGCCTACCTTTCTCTTTGGAAGTGAACTGATACAAGAAAAACTGAAGATCAGCATCTGTTTCGCTCTCCTCTCAACCCAAATCGCTTACTGTCGCTGATGATGGCTCGGTTCTCGTAGCGGAAATCAACAACAGTGTCGAAATTTTCAGGTCAAATCAGAAAGTCTTTGATTTACCTACGAAGTACACTCCCAGCGCGGTAGCAGCAAAAGGGACATTGATTGCTATTGGTGGGGAGGTGAGCATTGGTATCTTTCTTGCTCCTTGGGTCGCACTTGTCTGTTGCGCCTTTTTGAATAGCGGTAACTCACAGAAAGCCACTAAATTTCCCTACATCATATGTCATCTTGATATAGGACTCCAAAGTACACCTGTATCAATGGGACGGTAAATCATTGAAGGACGACATAACCCCGATTTTACAAGGCAACAAGGCCGTTGTGTCCGTATTGGCGTTCTCACCTGACGGGAACCTACTTGCTTCAGGTGATGTGAGTTCTCCATCTATCATGAAGCTGTTTGATATATCGTTCTTTTTCTAACTGATTATTTCTATGTAGTCGAGCGGTAGCATATCACTTTTCGATATCAAGGAAAAAAAGGTACTTGTATCGAAACTCATTCTTCTCCCTTCTGCTGATTCTTTCCTTGTACATCCACCCAATTACCTGGCACGACCATCACTTTTCACCAACGACGCATTCGCATCTTTCGCTCTTCCTTTTGGTATCTTCTACCAACTCGGAATTTTTGCACCCAAATTCTAATTCTCCACTGATCCGATATTGTTTCGTTTCTATCTGTCCGAAACCATCAGTTGATAACCTCTCGCTGGTCCTTCCACACTGCTCGTGTGAATTCGCTCTCTTGGACCGCCGACTCCAAGCACTGTGCTTCTGGCTCCCTGGATACACACGTCTACATTTGGAGCGTCGCAAAGCCTCTGAGAAATATCGCAATCAAGAATGCCGGGGCTAGAGGAGTCAACGCTGTTCTATGGATTGATGGTGGCGAAGGTAAGACAGGCCAGTTAGTTAGCTCTGGAGCGGATGCGTGTGTAAAGGTCTGGGAGGTTACATTTCACGAGACTTGAATTCGCGCGCAGGGCAGATACTTGGAAATCTCTAAACTACAATTTGGAAGGAAAGAAATCAATGTGTTTGTATTGAACAGCTATGATCATCTACATATGATCTATAAGATATGAGTAAAGTCGTCCACTTAAACCTTTCTTGAACTGAAAATATTTGGAAGATGGGTGTCGGTCAAGAATCACAGAGGTTATACTGTGAAGGAACAGTAGGATACATAGAGACAATATATACAACGAAGCAGGGAAAGAATGGGTTTCAATAAATCGGCCGAATGTCTAGCAGTAAAAAGAGCTAGCGTCTCTCACTATTGATCTCTTTTGAAGCTAACCTGTCTAAGCCATCTCAACATCCTGCTCCGCAACAACTCCAATAGCAGAATCCGCCACAGGGACTGATCCTGCAGCTGACGTACTACCAGACTCTGCATCTCCCATGAACGCGTCCAGCTCCTTATCCAGCTCCTCGGCCGTTTTGGGTTGTTTCAAAGCTTTGGGTTTTGGGTCGGAACGTTGAGCAGCGCCGCCGCCTCTGGTTGCACCTCGACCTCCTCGACGCGAGGGTCTCGTGCGTGTTGGTCCTCTGCAGAAACATCGATGACCAATTAGATTAAAAGTGGAAGAGAATACAGAGTTCACGCACGGTCCAGCGGAGTCTTTGAGATGAATGTCGTCGGAAGACAGGCGATCTGCAAGTGGTGCTTTTTGTATTCTGTTGATCAGTGATGAGTGGGGTGCGCTGACAGCACGTCGAGATTGTCGTGGGCCGCTCGTGTCGAAGGCGATCGTCATGGGTTGCCCTGAGAGAGAAAAAAGAGCGTTGAGAACGTGCATCGAGATTGGGAGTTGGAGTAAAAGCAAAACGACAAGAGTAAAGATAATGTGGTATACAGTGATAGCAAGGCCAAATGATAGTCGTCAACCGGAAGAAAAAAAGATAGTTGCAATTCACCTTTTGCGAGAACCCCATCGAAGGTTTTCTTGCCTTTTGCGGCCTCGGCGGTTGTCTCGTAGATCACGGTGGCAATTCCTGTTGACCTTCCACTGCGGTCGTACTTGAATTTTGAAAAGTAAAAAACCGAGGAGAATCATTTGTTTGGTTGGTTTTTCAAGCAAAGAGCTGGGTGCTAGTCGGATCATCGTACCCTAATTATGGGCTCGCGTACGAGCGTGCCAGTCTGTCCAAAGATGGCCTGTTTGTATAATGAATTTGAGCCCGACGAACTTCATTGGAAATGTCGGTGAAAGCACGCACAGTAAGATCTTTAGGGGTGACTTCATAGTGTAAATTGGAAACAAGCAGTTTGGTATTGCTTTGCTCGAGTATGTCGGATGGTCCTCTTGGTCGAGAGTCGTCACTTATGTTTTTCATTCCAGGTGCCTTGTCGTGAAGCCATTGTGCATTGAGATCGCCTCGAGGTGGACGCTGCGTGATCATACGCTTTAGCCACCAGAAAACGTGTATAGGAATGAGCTGACTCACACTGTAAGGTTTAGTCCCACCTCTCTGAGCTCGAAATGCTGACATTTTGGATGAAGATCTAAGGTAGTTCAAAGTAACGAGATGGGAGTGGTTGAAGCGAATAGATGACCACGTGGATTTTTAGCTCCGCCCATCATGAAGCGCTCAAGCCAACTTGAAAGTGTCAAGTTCGTCTGAACCTCTCCTTTCAATCAGAGTTTTTTTTGCCACTCAGGTGAATGTCCTCCATGAATGACGTGGCCTAAAGAACCCTATTCTTCATGCTGCTGTAAACCTTACACTGCGATGACTTTGGCAAGTAGAAAAACCCAGTGTATTCAAGTTCTTCTCAAATTGATTGAATCCCAGTCTTCACTATAGACTCTGAGAGGGAGGCAAACAGAATGGTACGTTCTAGGCAACTTGATCATCAAACAGTAAACTAGGACGCGTACAAATTCAATTCAATGGCTCATGTGAAAAGGTCATCTGTTGATGCGTGAGCAGAAGAATCTTCAATGTAAGTACCATAAGCCTGAATCTACCGCTAAGGAATCAGGGAAAAGTCTGTAGTCGTCTCAGTATTACCGCGATTGGGTCTTGAAAATGCAGAGCCGGGTTGTATTTACATAGATTTTCGAGGAGAAGGTTGGTATAGCAGGGAATTCTATTGGTACAATTGGTTAAATTTTGAATGGCTGGACTCGGAGATATCGGGCCGAGTCAGGTCGATGTATTTTCAAGTTTTCTTGCCTTCTTCCTCTGCAATCATTCCATCGACGCCCAGGCTAGGATTGTGTTTGTTTCCTTAATCAAACACCGTCTTCAAAACCAACCTAATTTTGATTGCTTAGGTCCTACATCTCAGGACCATCTGCCTAGAGGCGAGACATTGACTAATAATGGATTCTCTGGGGAGTGACCTGCAGGACCTTGAACACCACCAGCTTCCTTCATCTGCCGATCTATTCTATCCAGGCGACCATAAGCTCGACATTAATTCAGCTTCTGATCATACTCAGCATAAAGATACAGGAGGCGGAGCAACATCAAATAATTCGCTGAGCGTAAATTCTTCCTTTCTGAACGGAGCAGGAGGAAACAACATGGGAATGGTCATTGCTGCTCTCCAATCTCTCGGTGGCAATTCGAGAACCCCGAATCGTTCCGATGGCGAAACCCAAGCTGCTGCCCACAATGAGGACTCCGGAGTTGGACAGGGTCAAGGGCAGCTCAGGGAACAAATCATCTTGGAACAGTTCAAACTGGCGCAGCTTAAGCAACTGCAGGAGATCCAACAGCAGATTTTTCAACAACAGGTTCGCCAGTTGTAACCTTCCCACTCTCTAACTAAACTTTCATTGCTCAGATGGCTCTACTCAATAGCGGAACTGCTTCTCTTGACAGTCAACCTCGGGATCAGACTCAGCGCGGATTTCACGGTTTACCCACACCAGGTTCATCTACCGAGATTCGACCGTCTCAGCCTATTCCTGTCGAGTTCGTATCACCCATGCTGCTTAACTATAACGATATGGACTCAAGCTCTGTCATGTCCCTCGAGATGTCCGGTCAAAACCCATACTCTCGAAATAATTCGGCCTCCCACACTCCGGTGTTTTCTCCACACGATCCCGTCGGTTTAGACTTGGACATGAACAACTTTGCAGCAGCGCATTCGCAGTTCAGCACAGGGGATAGTACAGTCACGGGGAACCGCTTTCCGTCGTCTTCACCGTTTAATGCCAACCCTAGTAACTTGAATTCAAGCAGCAGTGGTAATGTGCGAACTCATGATTACTATTTCGCTCATCGAGGGACTGCGTCTGCTCCTGCACATATCGCCTTTGGGAACCCATACCACTCCTCTCAAAACGGTATGAATATGCATGGCAGTATTAACGCGCTGAACATGTCCTCAGAGCCTTCGTCCCCTTTGCATTCGGAGCTGGATTTCGATGTATCACCACTGACGAGTCCTTGGCTCGGGGCGAAAATGACCGGAAATGGCACTGGAAGTAATGGAAGGGTACAACCATATGGACACCACCACCAGAACCAAACCCAGAACCGCAATCAGAATCAAATGCTCCCCCATTCTACCACTCATGCTGGGATGAAGCGTGCCGCATCGCCCAGTACTGCCGATATCGACGTTGATATTGTATTCGGTGGTGCTTCGGATGAGATTGGAAGGTCAAGGAAACGGCAGGCCTCGATATCTCAGTCACCCAATACCATGCGACCTTTGTCTTCAAAAAACACTTCCTCAAAGTCCTCACGTGCTCCCGGTTCCGGATCGAGGTCGATGAATTCAACGCCTTTATTGAGAGGCACCGACCCGAATGCAAACTCGAGGACAAGAAAAGGAAGTGTGATATCGAGCAGTCCTCTAGCTATGGCGATGGGTCAAGCCGGGATGAGTAGTATTTCTAGCTTTCCAAGGATGCCAAGTCCTGCGGTTGACTCCAGCTCGTCGGGATCGTCGAGCAAAGGAGGAACAAACAGGAATAACCATAACGATAACACTTCTGGTGGAAATGGGGACAACTCAAATATGGGCTTCGCAATTGTTGGAGATTCGCCTTCCCCTGTAGATCTCTCATTATCAATGCCGCCCCCTGCGGCGCCTGCTTCAGCATTCGGCGCTACAGGAACAAGTTCGGGAAGCAAATTACCAGAATTATTGGTTCCTGTGACCCCAGCGAGCATAATGAATCTTGGTAATTCGTTTGTCGGGTTGGGTAGCGGTTTAGGTAACGCCACTCAAACACAGCCTGTAATACACCTAAACACAAATGCAGGTTCACCAAGCGGAGGTGCACTCAATACCTCCAATAGCAACTCTACCTCGAACTACACCGCTGCGGCCGGTTCCGCAAAGTCCACTATGAAAGGACCTGGCAGAGGTTCCAAGAATGATAAAAATGATATTGGACCAACAGGTACAAGAAAATCTGGGCGCAAAGCTGGAGTTACTGCAGGAATTGGTGATAGTACAGGACTAAAACATATATTGCCTGGTAAGTACTGAATCCTCCTTCTTACAAAATCTCGCTCAACTATGATGTTTTCATTCCAGCCGCCAATCCTTCTCACCCATCCTTGTCCCTGCGCCCTTCCTCGAACTCGAGCTCCATCTCCGCCGCCGCCACTTCCTCGACGACAACGATCGTTCCTGTCAAGGAACGAAAAACCTCTCACAAAGCTGCTGAACAAAAACGTCGTGATTCCTTGAAGACCACATTTGATGACCTTCGAGGGCTACTCCCACCTATCCCACTTCCAACAGACGGAGACTCCAAGTCAGGAGGCGCTGCAGCGGTTGACGATGAAACTGGGATCGGTTTCATGGCCCTCGCAAAAGCCTCATTACTCCCGGGAGCTCTTCCTCCTAGGGGACCACCTAAAGCAGGGGAGGGTCCAAATAAAGGAGTGAGCAAGCTGCAGCTGCTGGTATGCGGTAATGAATATATTCGTGTGCTCAAAGGGAGAGTAGATAGGCGAGATGAGGAGGTAGAAAAGTTGAGGAGGGAGGTCCGGCGGCTAAGATCAAAATTGGAAGAGAGTGGTCTAGCGGAGGTTAAGGAAGATAGTGGTGGTGGTGGTGGTGGTGGTAGAGATGAGAACGAGAAACAGGATGAGTTTCTCTACAAATATGGGGAAATGTTGGACTTGGATAGAGATCTGGATGCTGTGGAAGTTTTGGAATCGATGAGGATCTCGTCTTCAGGTCTTTCGCCCTCTTTAAGTGGCGGAGGTTCTCTTCCCGGAGTTGATGAGGATGAGGAAGACTAGGGCTCAAATGATCCAGTCTGGAGGGTGATATGACTCTACTGTCAAGCTTAGTTCGAAGATTTTTGACCTGTATCTATTCTCGAGCTCGACACTTATATCATATGATAACTCTTCGCCATCTCTTTGTTTTTTCTTCTGTCTCTTCTCTGTTGTAGCCATAGGACATTGATATACAGACGAATACTTCAACGATGTATCACGTATTATTTGATGATTTTTGCCCTGTTCATCTGTATCTTGCATCGGCTTCAAGCTTCAACTCCGGATTGGTTCGCCTGAAAAGCGGTTGAGGTGCAACCAATTATGACTTGCTTTGACCCTTCCCCGTTAGTACAATTCGAAACAGGGGGTTTTGAAATCCACAAAATGTTCAAATTGATGTCCCAGACCCCTTCAAGATGATGCCAAATATTCATGGGCGCAAAGTTCGAACGTGCCACGGTAATTAAACTCTGTTGAGCCTCAATTCAATCCATTCATAGTACTTGTCCTTGATGCCCTCACGTACAGATGATGTCTCTACATATTCAAACTGTTAACCAAAGCCAGAATCCCCGAATCGGTCGTCAAAAGAGAATCCCCGACATTGATCTATACACCACCAGCGCGCCCTTAGCTCTTCTAGTCAAACGTCTCGCCAGACCGAATTTACTGAGTGAATTATGCAAAATTTTCCATTTCGAAATACATTGAAACTGACAAAAGTATCACAGGAGTCGTATCACAACATCTTGTTGTGCCCTCTGATCATGAGCAGTTTGGTGTGAATATACACACTCGAACCGCAAGCTGAGTCATTGTTCATCGACATCAGTCAAGTCATCTTTAGTTCGTCAAATACTAGTTGTTGGAGCTGATGAAGCATTATACAGCCAGTATCTAATAACCATTCATTGTTTTACATGGCTCACACAGGAAGTTAGCTTAGTGACAGATTAGTGATGTGTGATATGTATCGTTTTGAGTGCCACTGATCATCTCTCCTAGTACATGTCCAGGGGTAGATGGACCACCAGCCATTAATGCATTACGCTCAAGCAGCAATTTGGCCAATTGTTGTTACGCAATGTTCAATAACATGATTGATAACAAAGAAGGAAGATCGAATGCGAAAGCCTGAGAAGCGCTCACTGTCGAGGTTAACGGACTCGAATCTAGTTCCTATTTCGTCAATCGTTATTATCATATAAATGCATCTCATTATCTGCGTTGTCTTCTCATTCCCCAGCGCACTCTGCCTCATTTCCAACAACACAATATGGGCCCAATCGATAACCGCAAACACATAGTTGTCCATGCCATGCCAATTGCATGGGGTACGTCAATCCTCATCATTTTTCATATTTCGACGTCTGAATCACATTCTTCGCACCTTCCTCCCATTCCTTACTAGGCCACAACAAACCTCTCTGTGCATTTGCCGTCCAAATACTTGAAAACCAGCCAGAAGCTATAGTCACTTATTTCACTACTTCCAACACTTATCCCAAAATCATTGCAGAGTTCAAACGTTTGGAGCCTACCAAATATGCAGCTCTTGAACCGCGTCTGAAGTATGTATCATTGGTTTTGTTCTGAGCCAGTCCCTAAAATTGAGATTGTGCTGACATCACTCAGTATCATTAATATTGCTGGACCAGTCGTCGATCCATTTCAACCACTAGACGGTTTTGAGCCTAACTTTGCAGCACTATATTCCTCAAGCTCCGTCACCTGTCTGTCTACAGATAGGACCATCAGTGGCCTTCCTCGTCCAACTTTGGCTATCATAGACGTGAGGCTCATAATTTTTGACTATAAACAAGCTGATGGTTTGCCTTTATAGCCCTTTGCTGGATATGCCTTTGAATGTATTCGCAGAATAGCCGGACGGTCTGTCTCTATCCTTGCGTGGTGGACCTCGAATGCTGGATCTTTGCTTCGATTATTTGGACCTGGACATTTAGGCGGTGTCGCTGAACCGTCTCTCGAGACAGCAGAAGGACGTAGCGCTATCAAGAAAAAGATTCTCGCAAAAGAACAGATCAAGGTTGACAGTCTTGGAGTAATGGCATTCTGAGTGTGAGATTGACTGACTTTCGCCTTTATTCAAGTGGCACGATTGCATTGGAAACGTTGTGGACATCGCTGGTATCAGTCCTTCCTATGATTACGAATGGTTTCCTCAAAAGGTCGATGAGTTCTTATGGACTGTTGTGGATGACACTAATACGAATTTGCATACTTCATAGACCGCGATGACAGATATCGCCGCTGTTGCAGAAAAAGGGGGGTCTATCTATGTCCGTGAAGCTGATGGAGTCATCTGTGTTTCTACTCGTGCTTTTGAGCCAGAGGCAGCGGCAGTCGCGAAAGAGTGGTTTTCTTCAATGGGCAAAACATGGCACACCGTTGGACCCTTGTCTATTCCCGTTCCCGGGGTAGAAACATCAAAATCTAGTCAGACCACCGATCAAACAGACGTCTTGGTGGAGGCTTTCTTGAACCGAATGCAAAGAGAATTCGGTGATCAGTCGCTTCTATATGTATGTGTTGTATCAAGATCTCTTTTCGTCATGGATTTATGTACTTTACTAGATGTCTTTTGGTACCGTTTTCTGGCCAGAGGAGGACGATCGAGTCTGGGCTGTGATTGATGGCCTCTTAGAAAAACGCCAACCATTTTTGTTCTCGCACCCATCTCCGTTCCTTCGTTTTCCTGACGAAGTTAAAAAGAAAATTGACGCCAGCGGAATAGCGATGGAGCTCAGCTGGTCACCACAGGAGATGATCTTAACGCATCCTGTTACTGGTTGGTTCCTTACACACGGTGGATGGAATAGTGTTCAAGAGGCTTTCACACATCGCGTCCCTATGTGTGTCCCCATTCGGTCTGAATTTTCTGCTTGCGGTTGACATTGACCAAATAGGATATTCTGGCCATTCCACGCCGATCAACCTTACAGCGCCATGCGCTTGCTGGCTCTGAAAGCCGGCTTCGAGCTTATTGAAGTACGGACTGGGCCTATCGGTGCGCGAATCCCATATAAATGCAAAGAACTCCCTGCGTTCACGCCAGCGTCGGCAAAAGCCGAAATTATGGGCCTTATTGAAAAGTTGAAAGCACAGGAGGGATTTATCGTCAGGCAGAACTTTGAAGCTGTCGCGGATGCGGTTTGCAAGGCTTGGGATACCCCTAACGGAGAATCGAGAAAGGACACGAAAGCAATGTTGAAGGAGTTCCTCTAATTCGGTTGCGATTTATGAGATATATCATATACTCGGCGGTTACTATGCCAGGTATTCTTCGTTTTTCTCGGCAATTCTCAAGTACTGGTTTATTTATATTATATGGCCATCCCTCTACTTATCTCCAAGATTGCGCCGTAATGCTCAGCGCCGTATAAGAAACGCGAGATAGGCGTCAAAAGTGTAATCGTGCCCTGTAACTGTAAGACCCTGTAGATTAAGAGACAACCTCGGAAATTCAAAAGTTATGTTTTATCTCGTATTCAAGTCAGTCTTATTGGTCATTTCTCCTGCTGCTTCTATAAGAAGTACATTGGACAGGAATATCTACTCATGTTTAGATAGCAGACAAATCGAACGACGAACATGCAACGATAGGAAGAGTTTATACCCTTTCCTGCTTGTTATGAATTTGATTTCCCCCTTTTTAATTTAATTTTATTTGATTATAGCCGCAGCGCACACACGGGGGTGCTCTCCATTCAGATCTCATCCATGCGCGGGTCACGCGTCCTTCGTCAACTACTCAGGGCCTATCGCAGTGCAAGTTGTTCTCAACCTCAATTCTGTTGACATCAATATTGGGTGCGGCTCTTGTAAACAGTCGTACGATGCTGAACAAATTATCTTTACAAGCTCTTTGACAACATTACTATAGGATGCAGAGATATGAAATGGTTTCTATTGCGAGACAAAGAAAAGAGTATTCTCGATGCGGCCGAGACGGGCACCCGCTTTAAAAACCCTCCTGAGATCCAGATGCTGAGGCCATGGCGTTAGCTCTGTTCAGGAGTTCCTGCAGTTGAGCGATCTGGGTAGAAAGATCAGGGTTGAGCGGAGTTGGCGGGGCGGGGGCGGGAACAGGAACAGGAGTGGAGGCGGCAATTTGGACCGATCCATTTGGGAACAGGGTAAAGGGTATCGAGGATGAAGCGGAGACTTGTTGTCAACGGGGCTGTTGACGCTTACCATGGCCTCGCTCTAGACCCATGAATTTGTCTTGGCAGACCATGATAAAACCTAAAGCCTTGGTGAGTACACGAAACCCTCAGAACGTAGTAAGTGAGTTCTCATTATTACCTAAAGCCTTGGTGAGTACACGAAACCTGGTAGGTACAATGAGATAAGTAAACGTAGTATAGACATGAAGAATAGACGACATACCCTCAGAACGTAGTAAGTGAGTTCTGAGGGAAATCCATCGATGTTAGAAGGTACTTAAGAGAGAAAATTCGTAGGTAAAATGTGACTCGAGCTCGGAGCTTGAGCACCCTGAAACCTGAGACTAAAACCAATAACGATGACCTGTGTTCGCGGGAGTATATGCACGGAGGGCAGCCCATCGGAGGGATTGCCACAGGACGCTGAACGACCATGTGATGCAGACGCGCATATCAAATGCGCGTCACGCTTTCCATCTTTAACACTCCCCCTAGCGTCCTGTATACCACCAATCCAGACCCAGGGCCGTCACAATGCGGCGATGCTTGTCTTTCGGGAGCGATTTGGTCATGATATCCGCAAGATTCTGATCACTACGAACCGGGTGAATTGCAACACGACCGCGAGCGACAACGTCGCGAATGAAGTGAAAGCGAATGTCGATATGCTTCGAAAGATTATGCGCCTTGGTCGTCTCGCTAAGACTGATAGCGCCAAGGTTGTCACAAAAAATGTCGAGAGGTGAGTCGCCAAGGCCAAGCTCAATTTCGTCCAACCAGCTTCTAGTCCAGAGAGCCTGTTGTACCCCTCGAGACATCGATATGTATTCCGATTCTGTGGAGGATAGTGCAACAGAGGATTGGCGTTTCGAGGACCAAGAAACCGGAGATCCATTCACAAGGAAAATATAGCCAGACATTGACTTCCGAGTGGCTCTATCTCCTGCCCAGTCGGCATCCACATAGCCAATTGGCTTCACAGCGACGGTTGAGCCAGGACGATACACGATTCCATAATGTACGGTAGCCAATATGTAACGGCAAAGCTTGATGACCAATTCCCAGTGCTCTTTACAGGGAGCCTCCTGAACCGTAGAAAGCACGCTGCAGGTAAAAACAATGTCGGGCCTTGTGCAACTCGCTCCCCACCAGCAACAGCCTAAAATAGCACGGTACGGCTTATCCTTCATGAATGTGACGTCTTCATCCGTGCGTTCCTCAAGCGAAGAGAGTGAAAAGTTTGGCGGTAGAGGCGTGGAGATGGGATGGAGATCATCGAGGATGCCAAAGTGACGAAATGCGTTGAGAAAGAAGGGAGCCTGCGATATGGCGATAGTTCCATCACTTCGATGCTCAACAGTGAGGCCAACTAGAAAATTCTTATCTTTCACATCTGTGAGATCCCAGATTCGGAAGCCCTTCATGACGTTTTCGGCCTCAGAATTGGACGATGATCCACTAAAGACATCATCAGTATGGACAGAGGTGATTGAATATTCGCCAGAGGACGGGTCGCGTCGGTATCGTATGCATGGATCCGCACGTGAAGATTTGAATCCCAGACGTTGAAACTGTGTTTCGAGGTCTTTGTACCATATGTGGCCAGCTTGAGTCATCCCATACAACGGTTTATGCATGAGACAGACCTTATCTGTCTCCCCCTCAACAGCAAAACCCAAGGGTTGATGCATGTAAACCGGCGGATCTTTGGGAAGATTCCCGTTGAGGTAAGCGGCTGAGAAATCCCATTGACGTGTTTGAAGTTGCTTGAAGGCGCAGATGGATATAAGAAGTCGAACGGATTCGCACCTGGCAACCATGGACCAGCTCTTGGAAAAATCCACGCCGGGAATCTGCATGTCGCCTCTTGCAACATAACGTGCCTTCCGCTTCAAAACTACTCCGTCACCGTCAACCTTGAGGTCGTAGACCCACATCCCATTCAGAATCTTCTGGTTCATAGGGCGGTCCACTAATGACCAGCAACCTCGGTTGATGAGAGACTCGAATTCAGCTTTCATCGGCGGTAACCATCCCTCTGAGTCTCTCATTGCTTCAGCATAGGATTTGGGGATGTGGATTTCACCTCCCCCTTTGATGGTGCTCGCCAGCACGATCACACAAGCCCAACGCTCATTCTCCTTTCGTGCTAATTCCTCATCCCGCTCATATTCCAAAGACTGGAGAAGTCGAGCGGACGGAATGCGATCGCGGGTAGATCGACGAAGGGGTACAGCTGGTGGATACGATGGTGTTGAAGGATGAGGTAAGTGAGACGAAGGTGTGGTCGAGGACTCCGGGGGGGAGCCATGCTCGGCAATCTGATTTTGAAGGTCGGCACCAGGCTCGGCAAGCTGATTTCGAAGATCGGCACTCGGGGGTTGATCAGCGTTGATGGCAGAATCCGTCATCGCATGTTGATTTTGAATATCATCCCGATTTTCGGCCAAATCCAGTCCACTGTCAGTATGCTGAGCTATGTCGTCCATAGTACGACGTGGTCTTCCTTCTTCAAACACAACATCCCAAACAGGGTACACACCTCGTCGCCTCGGATCCCAAATACGGTAACCTCGTTGCCCCACGTAACCAACGATTCGGCCTTCCCAAGCCTGTCGACCAAGCTTCCCCTCGACGTGATCTAAATCCGTCACCCAGCACTTGCACCCCCAACGACGAAGATGTGATACGTTAACCTTCCGACCAGTCGATTCGAACCATTTCTCCCAAGGTATAACTCCGGGATGGCGGTTCGTAGAAATCATTCCTCGAATGTAGCAGTAGGCTGAACCCGCTTCAGCCCAAAA
Organism: Lentinula detonsa; assembly: GCA_027921405.1. Taxonomy (NCBI): domain Eukaryota; kingdom Fungi; phylum Basidiomycota; class Agaricomycetes; order Agaricales; family Omphalotaceae; genus Lentinula; species Lentinula detonsa. Next base: position 1,273,245 of record JANVFU010000010.1, read on the forward strand.
TCGATGGTCGAGGTCGGAGTCCTCTATCATGGAACGGACACCCGAAATAATCGTGAGGTTAGCGCGTTCTACCTGCCCATTAGCTGCTGACGACGCTTTAGGTACCTTCTCAACGAGTATCCCTCGGCTCGCACACCATTCGTCGAACAGCTTGTTGTCAAATTCCTTTCCCATATCGATACGGAAACATCGAACATGACGACCCGTTTGCCGCTCAGCCATGGCCACAAACTGTTCCACAAGTCGAAGTATGATCGTGGCTTCCTTCGTCGCAGAGAAGAAGGGGAAGGGGATGCCTGTGCCATCATCACAGGCCAGAAGCATATAGAAGGCGCCTCCAAGGCTCTTCGTGCGCGCGCGACCCCAGAGATCAAGACTAACTCGATCAAGGGGCTCAGTTGCCGGGATGACAATGTCATCGAAGGGAAGTCGTTTCGCTTTAGTGAGTAGGCAAACCTCGCATTTACCACAGAGTGAAAAATCGGTGACTTCAAGACCTTTGAGAGTGCTGTGCTTTGCAAGAAGGCGGATTTGGTTGATATCCGCATGACACATCCGTGTATGCCACATTGCAAGTGAACAGGGTTTAGAGCGGGAACGTCCCGAGGCAAGCGCAAATGTTGAGTCAAAGTTCTCCTGCGCACGAAGATCGTTTGAGCTACGACGGTCCAGGTCATCCACCACGTTGACCTGATAAAGCCCATGACCACCACGATGACCGGCAATGTGACCATCAACGATAACTTTCCCTGAAACGGGATCTCGAACGTCTATCCTTCCACTTCCCCACTCCCCCTTGAGACCTTTCTTATCCATACTAGGCAGGGACAGCAGGTTCATTGCAAATGAAGGGGTATGTGAAGCTGGAAATCTGAGACGATGGATATGTCCATCATCTGTTCGTACGATCAGCTCCGCTACACCGTGTCCCTCGATAGTAAACGACCCCGATAAGCCTTCAGCGGCCATACGACCGACGCTTCGTACAGGCGTATATGTCACAAAACGGGAACGATCACGAATACACCAATGCGAAGCTCCACTGTCAATGAAGGTAGGCACGTTCACCATAGATTTACCATTCAACAGACTAATTTCAGATACAGAGAACGACTGTACACTACTCGTACCACTCTCCTCGTTGCTCAGAAGGGCAAAGTCTTCTTCGACTCCCAGTCTAAGAGCAGGATGATTAGGAGGAGAGGACGGGTACAAGAGTTCAGTCGTACCTCCGAAATCGTAGTCCGAGAAGTCATAGGTAGCAGCGGCGGTAGTGATGTTCTCTTCATCCTTAGTAGAGGCGGCGGTTATGGATCGAACAGGCTCCATTCCTTTGGGTGCATGATACCAACGAGGTGCTTTCCCTTCACTCCCTCCCCCTTGTGCCCAACAGTTCTTCTTGGTGTGACCAGAACGTTTGCAGTTATCGCAAATAATTCCCGAGCTCGACTTGCCATAGCCTGAGGCAACCGCAAGAGCATTGGGAGCGATTGAGTTCAAACGCGAAGTGCCAGCAGGCAGAGAAGATTCAACCATCATATCATACTCAACTAAGTTGCGCTTCAGGTCAGAATAGGTACGTGAGCCATGGTTTTGGATAATCCACAGATAGTCGGGGGTCAATGAGGTAAGGAAGCGAGATCGAAGGTCTTCGTCGGTCACAGTGCACCCTACATCACTCGCCATTTTACGGAGAGCTTCGAGCTGTTTGAAGTAAAATTCGAAGGGGACATTGCCATCCAGGCGCCCATCTCGAAGTTCCCATTCTTCAGCAGAGGGATTACGAGAATTAATCGCGGTCGAAGTTACGGTGGAGGAGGGAACTGTCGTTACCGACGACGGTGGAGATATGGAACCATCGAGGTAGCCAGTGAGTCCGGTAGCTCGGGCGACACTTTTCAAATGATCACGAAAAATTGCCCAGTTACTCGTACCCGCGAGTTTACGGTCCTCCGGGAAAGACAACAGGACGGGGAGAGAGTTGGTGGAGGAAGACATGTTAAAATAAATTTTGAATGTAACGTTCACGGTAAATAGCGTGTCAGTTAAGGCAACACTGTTTCGCTTTTTCTGACTGCGAATCTGATAAAACCTAAAGCCTTGGTGAGTACACGAAACCCTCAGAACGTAGTAAGTGAGTTCTCATTATTACCTAAAGCCTTGGTGAGTACACGAAACCTGGTAGGTACAATGAGATAAGTAAACGTAGTATAGACATGAAGAATAGACGACATACCCTCAGAACGTAGTAAGTGAGTTCTGAGGGAAATCCATCGATGTTAGAAGGTACTTAAGAGAGAAAATTCGTAGGTAAAATGTGACTCGAGCTCGGAGCTTGAGCACCCTGAAACCTGAGACTAAAACCAATAACGATGACCTGTGTTCGCGGGAGTATATGCACGGAGGGCAGCCCATCGGAGGGATTGCCACAGGACGCTGAACGACCATGTGATGCAGACGCGCATATCAAATGCGCGTCACGCTTTCCATCTTTAACAGACCAATTCCAGGTGACCTCGTCGACCACAATAGCGGCATACTGTGTCCTTGTATGAGCAGTTCTTCTTTTTGTGGTTCTGTGCACCGCAGCCATAACATCTGCCTCTCATCTGTGCCACAAAGCTCTCCCTGCTATTCCCACTGGTATGCGTGGCATCAACGTCCATGGCTTAAGAGTTGGAAGGAGGGGAGGGAGTGTGAGAGGTGCCCAGATTACGGCCTGTCATGGTGGGGTCGTGTAGGAACACATCCACTGAGATTGCTCGTTGAATTGCCTCATCCAACGTGGGGGCAATTCCCTGAGCAATGTTGACCACAATAAGGTTTTGTTGAATCTCGGGATTGAGGCCGCTGTGGAAGCGCTCCCTCAGGTTGACATCTGAGAGTCCTGTCCGATCGCCGATATCTTTGAACTTCTGGGCAAATTCCGCCACCGTTTGGCCTTTCCCTTGCCTAATGTGTTGGATTGCATTCCAGGCCTCCATACCTGCATCAATAGATTCGAACCGGAGCACAAAGGCTCGTACGAAGTCCTCCCATTGTCCATTGAAAGGCTGTTTGTTCTCGCTGAATTGCAGGAGATATGGGGTAGCCCAATCAGCTGCATTCCCAGAGAAGAACCCCAGGGCTGCCTTAATCAGCTTGGGTTCATTGCTGGTCAAGTCCGACTGTTCTAATGCCCAGCTTTGAAACTGTGCGACGAAGCGACGTGCCTCTGCACTGCTGGTGCCCTTGAAGAGCTTCAGCTTGTTCATGCTTGATTTGGCCGTGGCCTTCTGTAGGTTGGCGGTGAGCTGAGCTACCTGTTCGATAAGCTGAGTCATGAGTCAATTTGCATCAACTGGGGTGGGAGTGGACATGGCTGGTGGAAGGGTGACTGGACTAGGGGTAGTGGCAGTGATAGGTATGATCGGTGTCCCGCCACTGAGGGATTCTTCTGTGCTAATAGAATTAGCAGTGGCATGTGGGCAGGGTTGAGAACTACAATCAGCCCAGTTCTGGTTTGGGGGGCGGTGGATGTGAGTTCGGTCTTTAGTGTCAAAGGCGTGCGGGTAGGCGGAGCAGTCAATGGTAGACGTGGTGGAAACAGATCCTGCAAGGATAACCCAATCGGTAGGTTATCAGTGCAGTAAAAGATCTTGACCTAATGTCACAAAGAGGTGACGACAGTGACGAGATTGAGCGGAAGCTTAGACGGAAGCGGACAGATACTGATCCCAACGACAAAGTTATATTCATAATAAGTACAGAGAAGTAAGTAAGGACGTACCTGATCCCAACGACAAAGAGGTCAAGATAAGGGATCAGGTTGTGGGGGAACTGGCTTATATAGAAACAGGCAAGGTATGGGAACAATGATGTCATACTGTATAGTTCAGGAACGAGGAATGGAACGGAATGGACTGGAAGGTTCCAGATTGATTATGATAGGTAACAGTGATGGAATGATGTATTGTAAAGAAAAGGAAAATAATAGGGGCGGCTCACTTCATGACAGATTTCTGATTCTGATTCAAATATCAGTTCAGGTTCAGGTTCTGATTTGGATTTGGATTCAAGTGCCGCGATAGTGGTGGGTACTAATGCGGGAGAAGCACGGGAGCTAGGATTCGAAGATTGTCCTACTCTTAGGAAGGCTGCAGTAGGTTCAGGTACTACTGGGGAAGCGGGTCATTGTTACAATCATGCGCATCGACCACATTGGACCGACACCACTATCGATCCAGCTACGCATACTGCCGCAATTGTGCACATCGATCGAACTATCGACCCAACTCACTGACCCGACTCGAAACAAGTCCATCATTGATGCGACGCACCAATGATATTGATCAAGGTGAATTGGTTCCGCAACTCTTATCTTCCCCTATCCTATATCCCATCGCTATCCCTTTGGATGGGCTATGCACCTAGACCACCGCCGTTACCTTATTAGTTAGTCTTCTTCCTATCCGCACTTGCTATCTTTACTCTTGATCTGTCATAACTACTTTAGGATATCTCGTAGTGACATCGGAGATAGCGTACATAGTATAAAGGACCTGCGGACGTAGGTAGAGGCCCTTAGCTTTAATATCAACCTGGTACGACCCCGACCTGGTTTGATCCTCCCTTAGTTTCAATATCGACTTAGTTCGACTTTGTTCTCCTCTACATGTTAAGACTGTGCCGGTGAGGTTCCGTCGAGTCTTAGAAGGTAGAAGATGAATCGAAGTGATCCGAGAGTAATCGGGATAAATCGAGACTATGGTTTACAACCGAAGTCTCAAGAGATGTAATCGAAGATGATCGGTCAGCTCGATTGCAACGGATGATGATAAGAATGAACTAGAACCTTGACACTACTTTCGGTAGTGCCCCCGCTTCGTCGTACGGTTCGGTGAATGTTCAGAGTGACGAGTAAGAGTGTAAAGACGTCCGGATAACGATCGGTTATAATGCGATCGTTAGACGATTAGAAGGAAGAGTTCCGGACGGAGTTCAGCAGCAATCTAAGTTGATATTTAAACTGAAGAACTATGTACAAGATACTACAGCTTATATACCTGTATTCCTAATTGTTAAATCCATAACAATAAGAGCTGTAAGTAAAAGACAATAACTAATATAAATCCGACGTCATCAATATAAAATAAAAAGATAATAAAGTCGGAGCACTTAGCATTCGATAACCGAATGCTTCGTACGACTCGATCGATGCAATCGATCTCGGAAGTAAATATGAATGATACCAAGTCCATGTCCGAAGCCGGAAGCCATAGACGGAAGCCCGGAGGCATAATCGTAACAGTATCCCCCTGTTAGGCTTTTGCCCTCGAAAGCCTCGTACGAAGGTCCTTTGATCCGATCAAGTTTGTGACTTGGTGAAATGTGAAGAATCGAGATCGATCGATCAATCACGTAAATGATGGCGCAGTATATGAACCAAACGAAAAAATTTTAAGTCCCCACTTTTCTCTTTCTCTCTCTACCATGTCGTCCAATAACTCTCGCGTGAATAGCCCGTCCGACGAAGAAGAAAAGGCCGAGCTACTGCTCATTCAGAAGAAGAAGGAGGAGAGGGAGGAGAGGGCTAGAAGGGAAGCCGAACAACGAAAGGCAGAGGAAGAAGCCGAGGCTGCGGCCGAGGCTCGATTGGCAGAGATACGTCGAAAGAAGGAAGAAAAGAAGAAAAGAGAAGCCGAGGAGAAGAAGAAGAAAGAAGAAATGGAGAGGCGTAGGAAGGAAGAAGAGTCGAGGGCTGCCGAAGCAGCGAAAAAGGCGGCTGAAGAAAATCGAAAGAAGATCGAGATGGAGAGAAGGATGGAAACGGCGGCGCTCGTTCGGGCGCAAATCGAACGAAAGGAAAAGGAGAAATTGGTCCACTCGGTAAGTACTCGATTCCCCATGATGCTTTTGACTTGCTAACTTCGTTTGCAGCCGGTAAGCGAGGCTTCAACGGTAGTGGTCGGAAAGAAGAGGAAGAGGACTGTGATGGTGGTGAGTGATTGTTGTATTAACCTTTCAATTTCTTAACGTCTAGTAGGCCGTGCCAGCCGGTGACCCCGAAGGCGATGACCCGAACCCAGGCGACGATGGTGACTATAACGATTCCGACAACGAAGATGACGATCCCCACTCTCCTTCTCCGAAACAATCGCGATGCAGCCGGTGCATCTTGAAAGCACTTAAGTGCGAGATGGTGGGTGCCGGTTCAGCTTCCTGCAAAGGCTGCAGAAAAGCAAAGGTCCGGTGCTCGCTTGTCCCGGACAATTACCCCCGTAGGAGCAAACGAGCGAAGGTGGAGAGTCCGGTTGCTTCGACAAGCAGCCAGACTATCGATGATCTCCGGACCAACGTCCGAGATCTCAACACCAGAATAGCACTCCAGGAGGAGATGCTTCGATACCTCATTCTTCGCGTTCGGAAGCTCGAAGGGGAGCAGGAAGATGAAGAAGAGGAAGAGTCCGAGGAAGATAGAGTGAAGAGGACTGGGGATCGAAAAGGAAAGGGCCGGAAGGAATGAGCGGCCGGTTTCGATTGCTTTATTTTGGACTTTGTATATATATCTCTTGTCCCCGTATATCGATTGCAGTCCGTTCGAGGACTTTAAATTCTTTTTATGAACTTTTAATAACTTTTTTGTAAATCAAATGAAAATGAGATTTCGTTCGAAAGCAATCGAGAGAGCGTCCGAAATGGACTTAGAAAAAATTTGAGTTTAAATAGGACTGAGATGTCCGGAGATTTCGATCGGTGTCGACCTTCCGGGAAGGGATAAACGCTCAATAAGCTATCATGGCGTTTATCCCCCCGGTCGATTTCAACCGTTCGGAAAGAAAGAAGAATAGAATAGAATAAAAGAAATAAGTAAAAGCATACGAAAATTAATCGGTGATGTCCGGTAGAGGTCCGGGCTTGAGTGGGTATCGTTTATGGAATTCTTCAAGTAATTCTTCGGCGTGCATTTCATCAGCTCCAATCCATGAGAACTCCTCATCGGTACCTTCGTATCCTTTCCATCGAATGAAGTATCGCAACGGACAACGTCGAAAGCGTCGGTCCATCTTCGAATCTAGAATTTCAGCAACTTCAAACTCCTGTTCACCATCGACTTCAATCGGAGGTGGCGGAGGTTGCGAACGATTCGGAATGGGGTTTGGAGTATAAGGTTCCAATTGCGAGACGTGGAATACTGGATGAATTCGAGAAAGGTAGTCAGGTAGTTGTATCTTGTAGGCGAGAGTGCCGATGCGTTCGATAACCTTGAAAGGTCCAAGATACTTCTCCGAGAACTTCGGAGTCGGTCGGGTGGTTCGAATGTGTTTCGCTAAGACAAAGACATCAGCACCTATTTGGAATTCTGGAGCAGAGATTCGTTTTCGGTCGGCTTGATCTTTGTATTTTTTCTGAGCGTTCGAAATCTCATCCCGAAGGAAGGAGTGAACTTCATCTAAGTTGGCGACGAAGTCGTGAGCTCGGTCAGATCGAATATCGACCTCCGGTCTAATCGAGATGTTCGGATGGTAGCCTTTGTTGGCGAAGAAGGGTGTGATTCCAGTCGAAGCGTTCGGTGCGTTATTGTAGGCGAACTCAGCCATTGGAAGTAGGCTGGACCAGTTATCCTGTTGGTAGTTACAGTAGATGCGAATGTACTGTTCCAAGGTCTGGTTGACACGTTCGGTCTGTCCATCAGCTTCGGGGTGATATCCGGAAGTGTAGTGAAGTTCCATATTGAGCGATTGCCCGAGTGCTCGAAAGAAAGCAGAGACGAACTCGGAACCTCGATCGGAGGTTACGTGGTTCGGAACTCCATGTTTGGAAAAAACGTGAATGACGAATAATTCAGCTAACTGTTCGGATGTAATCGTAGTATGACACTTAATGAATATGGATTGTTTCGAAGCTCGATCCACGATGACTAGAATGGAGTTGTAACCGTCCGACATCGGAAGCTCCTCGATAAAGTCCATCGAGATTGAGTCCCAAGGTCGTAAGGGAACCGGAAGTGGTTTGAGTAGTCCATAAGGTCGATGTCGACGTGATTTGTTTCTTCCGCATGTAGTGCAGGAGGCAACGTAATCTCGTACGAAGTCTCGAATCTTCGGCCAGGTGTACTGCCGTCGAATAGTTTCGAGAGTTCGGTTTTGACCGAAATGACCTGAGAGTGGATGATCGTGGAAATATCGTAATACTTGCAATCGTAGGTCCGAGTGATTCGGAACGTAGATTCGATTGTCGAGTCGTAACAAACCATCTTCACCCATAGTCCATCGAGGTTTAGTGGAGTCTTGAACAAAGGTGAGTCCAAGTGCCGATTCCGGATCGATCGAAAGTGAGTTGCGGATGGCTTCATGTAAAGCGTTGATGTCCATAACAATCGAAGCTCGGAGTATCGGACCCTCGAGGAAAGTAGCTCGGAGAGAAGTGGTGAACTGTTCGTTAGTGAATATGGGTCTAAAGTTCTGTGGATTGACTTGGGCGTAGCCGATATCCCCCTCTTTTGGGTAGACGTCCCATCGTCTAGTAATAGAGTCTGGTTTCTCGCCAAGTTTGCCGGGTCTGAATCGAATAACCATGTTGAATTGATGTAGGTATTCGGACCATCGGACCTGTCTCCGGGTCAGAATTTTAGTGGTAGAGAAGTACTCAAGGTTCTTGTGATCGGTGACCACATCGATCGGGTCTCCGGAACCTTCGAGATAGTGTCTCCACGCTTTGAAAGCCTCGAAAATAGCTAGTAATTCCTTGTCGTGAGTATCGTAGTTAAGCTCAGCAGAATTAAGAGTGCGGGAAAGAAATGCGACGGGATGAATTTCACCGTCATCGAGCATAATCGAAAGGATAGCTGCGATTGCATAGTCCGAAGCGTCGGTCTCAACGATGAGTGGCCGATTCGGTTCCCAGTGAGCAAGAATTGGTGCGTGAGTAAAAGCGTATTTGAGGTTTTCGAAGGCCGATTGACATTCGGCTGTCCATATCCAGTCGACAGTTTTCCGAGTGAGCCGGGTAAGTGGTATAACAATGTCACTGTAATTGTAAATAAATCGTCGGTAGAAATTTGAAAATCCTAAGAAGGATTGAATATCCTTGACTTTCCGAGGTACCGGCCATTCGACGATAACTTGAATCTTGTCAGCAGCCATGGTGAGGCCTGCAGGTGAAAGGATGTAGCCGAGGTATTCGACGGTATCGACACCGAAGAAGCATTTTGCGAGGTTGCAGTAGAGTTTTGCTTCTCGGAGTCGTCGAAGTACCTCCCGGACGTGCTTTTCGTGATCTGCGGGGTTGTCTGAATATACAAGAATGTCGTCAATGTAGACAATAACGTAGACATCAAGTAAATCTGCAAAGATGGTGTTGACAAACCGTTGAAAAGCAGCCGGAGCGTTCGTAAGTCCTTCCGGAATGACTTTCCATTCGTACGAACCGTAGCGTGTCCGGAAGGCGGTCTTCCATTCGTCACCTTCGGCGATTCGTACAAGATGGTAGGCATGGGCTAGATCAAGTTTCGTATAAATTGCAGCCTTTCGAGGCGCATCGAGTAGGTCGGAAATGAGTGGTAGAGGGTATCGATCCTTTTTGGTGATTCAATTGATGCCTCGGAAGTCGACGCACAGGCGTAGTGAACCATCCTTCTTCGGAGCGAATAGAACGGGTGCTCCGTATGGTGACGAAGAAGTCTGAATGATTCCAGCAGCGAGTTGCTTGTCCAGAAAATCTCGAAGGGCTTCCAGCTCTTTCGGAGAGAGCGGATAGATCCGTCCAAGTGGTGGTTCAGCGCCTTCCTCCAAATCAATTTTGAGATCATATGATCGATGCTCCGGAAGTTCTTCCGAAGACGATTTGTCGAAAACATCGGCGTAGTCCGCGTACTGTTGCGGAAGGGTTGATTCTGACTTCTGAGCTTCAAACTCTTCAGTGCTAGAACCTTTAGCAGTAAGTTCGATAGGAAGATAACGAAAAAGAATTGGTTCGAATCCGGCGTCTTTACAGACCCGATTGAACGCTACTGCCCCTAAAAGCGCGATGTCGACATCCGGTTTAATCGCAGATTCGGTACGTGATCCCATTTGTGCAAGACTCGGATAGGAGTAAATGGGTTCGTAAGCAAATTTGTCCGAGAGTGGACGAGGTGTGAGGCGAGAGCGAGGTTTGGATTGAGTTGTTCCGGGTTTCGCTATAGAAGATTCCTGAGGTGGAATCGGCACTTCCGTTTCCGTAACCGGAGGGTCCGGAAGTGAAGACGTCTGGTGGAAATCATCTCGATTAGTGTTTCGGAAAGAAATCGTTTTTGTAACCCAATCAATCAACGGATTGTAGCGGGACAAGAAACTATATCCTAAGACAGCTTTGCAAGATGAATCCAATGAAGTAACATAAAAGTTAATCAAGAAAGACTCGCCGGTCGGAAAACGAACCGATAGTTCGGCTGTTTCCGAGATAGAATTTGCGGTTAGAGAACCATCGAACAATCGAAGATTAATCGGAGGTATGGTTGTGGTCGGAATGGAATGATTCTCTACGTAAGAGGAATCGATGAAAGAGTCTGTAGAACCGGAATCAAGTAAACAAGGAAATTGAATTATAGATAATGTACCAGCCGGTTCATCTGGCGATTGGAATTCGGTAGATAGAGAAAAACGGAGAGATCGTTCATATTCAGAAAGAGCGGATGCGTTTAAAATTACTTCCCCTTGGGTAGTACGAACCGGATCAACGCAACTCTCGCTTCGTACTGGGGTACGAGAGTTGCGGATCATTTTTCCGAATCGTCCGAGGACGATTGGATGTCCGTAACTACATCCTCAACCTCGGCTGCTCGACCGCGAGGCTGATTGGATCTGCGATTGGGGCAATCTTCCAATTTGTGCTTACCGCCACAAAACATGCACAGGTTGAATTTCCTGCGTCTCTCCTTCTCTTCCGGTTTGACGTGGCCATCCGGTCCGAGATGTTTCTGGTGCGGTTTCGGCTGTTGACTAGTCGAAGCAATCGAAGATTGACCGTTAAAATTCGTTCCGGTCGACTTGTTCTTGTTGAACCAAGGCTTCTTCTTCCCTTGATTCTGTCCGGTAGTCTGCGGGTTATTCTTGCCTTTAGACTGAGTATCCGACGTGGTAGAAGATTGATTAGAAGAGTTGTTCTGAGAACCCTTCTTGCCGAAATTCGAAGCCTTACCGCCCGAACCCGACCCGGTCTGTCTTGAAGACTCCCGCTTCTTTTCTCCTTCCCTCCGCCAGTACCGGTTGTCGATTCGAAGAACCTCCGCGCGATATTCGGCGAGGCTCCGAGGCTCCGGAACTCGAGCCATTTCGTCCTTGATTCTGGACGCAAGTGCGTGCTGATAAGCCCACTTCAAGGAACTTGCGTTCCAATCGGTGAGAGCAGCGAGTGAGTTGAATCGAATGTTGAATTTACGAACCGATTCATCCTCCTTCATTCTCAAGTTCCCCAACTTGTCCTCAGCTTCTCCCTGCGCGTCGTAAAGACCGAAATTGTCTTGTAACTCTTTCACTAGTGCTGTGAAAGAACTCGTCCACATCGGGAGAGCGATCGCATTCGGATCGAGGATATCCGGCTCGAACCATTCGCGAGCGGATCCACTCAGATAAGACAGAGCGTAAGCTATCTTTCGTTGATCAGTGAAGTAGTTAGGGCGATCAAGAAAGACGAGAGATAGGGAAACAAGGAATGTTTTGAGCTTCCGAGGATCGGAACCATCGAATACGTCCGGTTCCTTTACTTTTGCTTTGCTCGACTCGGAAGGTTCTGTTCGTAGGTTAGCGATAGCATTACCTAAACCGTCGAGTGTTCCTCGGAAAGCCTGGAACGTTTGGAGAAACTCCCTTTCGGAAGAATTGTTGTTTGGTGGGAAAAATGGTCTCCGGGGACTATTCGAGCCTTCGGATCCCCCACCTGGTCCCCCTGGACCTCCCGGTCCTCCGGGACCACCACCGCCTGGTCCTCCTGGTCCTCCCGGTCCATCCGGTCCACCATCGCCAGGTAGTTCCGGATCAGCCGGCTCTTCATCGACTACTTCCTCACCATCTTGGTTATCTCGATTACCTTCGAGATCCTCTCCTTCCTCATCTTCCGGTCCTTCCGGGATTTGAGGTCCTGTTGGCGTGTTACGGGCTAAAATCTGTCCCATAATCGTTGCTGCCGTTGGAGACGGAGGTATGATGGTGTTCGATGATGTCGTAGCGATGTGAGTATTTCTTCGAGGTGTCCTGACTTGGACAGGCATTCCAGAGGCAGTGTAAAGAGTTTGAAAATCATAATCCATCGTTTCGGTCGTTCCACCGATTGCAACTTCAGGTGCTACTTCAGTTGTCGGTAGTGATGCTGCAGTAGTGGGTCCGAAAACGTTGTTTCTTCTTCGACCTCCTAAGGCCGAAATGGATTCTGAATAAGGCGCAAAAGATTGCGCATTGGCGACAAAAGGATTTGGCTCTTCAGCCTGCGTTGGAATGTCCGAGTTGTCGGTAGTACCGGTCAACGTTCTTGGCCTGTTCCTACGGGCTTGACGAGTCATTGGAGGCGCCATGGGTAAATGAGTATTGAATGGATAGCGACGAATGCGAGTAGCAGTTTAAATATACTGTTAAGACTGTGCCGGTGAGGTTCCGTCGAGTCTTAGAAGGTAGAAGATGAATCGAAGTGATCCGAGAGTAATCGGGATAAATCGAGACTATGGTTTACAACCGAAGTCTCAAGAGATGTAATCGAAGATGATCGGTCAGCTCGATTGCAACGGATGATGATAAGAATGAACTAGAACCTTGACACTACTTTCGGTAGTGCCCCCGCTTCGTCGTACGGTTCGGTGAATGTTCAGAGTGACGAGTAAGAGTGTAAAGACGTCCGGATAACGATCGGTTATAATGCGATCGTTAGACGATTAGAAGGAAGAGTTCCGGACGGAGTTCAGCAGCAATCTAAGTTGATATTTAAACTGAAGAACTATGTACAAGATACTACAGCTTATATACCTGTATTCCTAATTGTTAAATCCATAACAATAAGAGCTGTAAGTAAAAGACAATAACTAATATAAATCCGACGTCATCAATATAAAATAAAAAGATAATAAAGTCGGAGCACTTAGCATTCGATAACCGAATGCTTCGTACGACTCGATCGATGCAATCGATCTCGGAAGTAAATATGAATGATACCAAGTCCATGTCCGAAGCCGGAAGCCATAGACGGAAGCCCGGAGGCATAATCGTAACACTACATTAATATCGCTGTATGACTTGATTCGACTCGGATATAATCCTATCGAATTGATACAGCCCTAATATCATACTCGACTTCTCTATCTTCTTCTCCAACCCCATTCGACCCTGTCGATCCTTAGTCAACGCTACTTTGATCTCGAATGGACTCGACACAGACCGCACAGCGTAGCGAGGGTATTGTCAATAGCAGTACAAAAGGTCCACTTGATCCGCATGCTCCTAACAGTCGTGAGATGTGGGTGTGACGACCGGTTGGATTGTAGTCTTCGCTGACTGTGAGTAAGTATCGATTGGGGCAAGGATTTTTGTCGCAAGGTTCCCAGTGTCTGTTGTCTTTGTCTTCGGTTGACCAGTGAACGTCACAATGTTCTACAGTGTCGAAAGCGTGGTAGTTGTCTGAACAGTCAGAGTTAACTCTGAAAGTTGGCGTGGTGGCAGTATCAGGTGGAGAATCGGTGGATCCCGATTTCCACTCCTTGTAAGATCAGTGATAGAGCTGATGGTACGAGTAATAGATCTCGACCTAATGTCGCAACATAGGCAGAAGCGACAATGGGAAGCAATCGAAAGCACGGCACAAGCACAAACCTGAGTGTGAGTAACGCTCAACACACAAAGGTAGAAGGATAAAGTGATCTCAGTGACTGTGATACACAGCCAGCAATCTGCCACGCTGTGGAATTTTCACAGCCTCTATAGCAGTGACTTCGGCAGGTTGAAGGGCTGTTTATTGGGCTGTGAAAAAATTAGCGCCTATGGGCGCTTAGGGCCAATTAAGACCGGCCCTTGTTTCCGGCTTTGACCGCCCTTCAAGGAGCCCAGGTCACAGCCATAGAGGCTGTGAATTTTGGGCCGCCTGGCATTTTGCCGGCTGTGATAGCACAAAGGGCCAATCACAAGGGTCAAATAAGGCAAGCTAGTTCCCAAAGACCAAGTCAATATTGAGTGTAAACAAAGATACAAACATGAACCTAGTTCCCAAAGACCAAGAGGTCGAGATGGGGAACTGGTGGCTGTCTACTGCACTATATATACGAGTCTGGGATAATAAGGACCAGAGTAAAAGAACAAAGAACAATAGGTATCAAAGAACAAGAGCGTGAGAGTGAAATAACGAAGAATGAATAGGGAACAAGGAAAGAACAATAAACTAATGACAGCGCGGGAGTGGGATGGTCAGCTGCACGATGAGTAACAAGCGCGGTCATGTGGTCACTGGAGCATGTGAAAAGAAGAAAGAAAATGATGTAGGTACTTAGTTGTCACGACACTAAATCCATTACCATACTTATCATTCAGCTCTGTGTCCTCTTCCTCATTCAGCTCATACCAAGACTCACTGTACTCAGAGTCATATGCCTTAATTATTACTTTTGAAATATTTTCTGCTCAAATGCAAACAATAAATGGCTCAGCGGAGAGAGCAGCTTTTCCGTGACAACTATGTGACAAAACATTTGCAATTCTCTGTTTTTGCTTGGTCATTGCCCAATGCTATGAATAAAATCTTTCAAAGTCTCAAAAAATTCGGAATCAGGGTTTTCTAGTACGAGGAATCAAATGGTCAAATCAGATTTTGGAAATTAAAAAAACCAGTAGACTTATTGGTGATTTTTCACAAATTTGTAATTCCCTAACAACCATAGTACCAGGGCACATATCTTTTACTAATTTACTTATACATTCTTGACTTGTACAGTAAATGTAAATAAAACAATAGCTGTAATTTTGGGCACACTTCTTTTGAACACGCTGGCTCAATTTCTGCTGTCTTGCCGTATCTGCCATCTTGCCTGTCTACGTGACAAATAGTGACTGACAGCCATCAAAATATTTCATATCCTTGTTTTTGCTCGGGTGGTGCCCGACACAGCGAGTAAAATCTCAAAAAATCTCAAAAGCTCATCCTGGAGGTTATGAAGGTCTATGAATCAATTGCCAGTGGTCGACTCAGATTTCTTGTATACATTCTACTTCTGCGTATGATTCTACCCCCTCATGTAAAATATCTACTGTTTTGGAATTGAACTCCAGTTCATCACACTTCTGAATCAACGCAAAATTAAGAGGAAGGAATCACAGTATAGCAACTGCGGCCATGGTCGATTCTGGAGCCACCGCTCTATTTCTGAACCAGGAGTTTGTCACCCGCCACCATGTAAGGACCTTTCCACTGAGGAAACCCATTGCAGTCTTTAACATTGACGGCTCGGCTAACCGGGCGGGACAGATCACGCACTTTGCACGACTAGCCTTGACTGTTGATGGACAAGAATGGTGGACGGACCTACTGGTAACTAATTTGGGCAGTGATGACCTAATATTAGGGCTGCCTTGGCTATGAAAGGCCAACCCAGATATTGACTGGGAGAAAGGACGACTCTCAGTCAAACCACAGCGGGCAATAGTCAAAGAGGAGGAGGAGAGATGGAGGAGATGATCCGAACAACTAGCACCCCCAAACCTCCACTGAGTAGGGTGGATCAGGATGACGAAGAGTCCCCCATACACCGAATCCGAGCCAACCGACGAACCCGTCGTGCATGGGTGAAGTCGGGGATTCTACAGGAACAAATGGAAGAGGTCTGGTGTGCCGCAGGTTTCACCTACTCCCAACAGTTGGCGGAACAAGCGCACAAGGCAAAACCTGTGAAAACCTTTGTGTTACGAACTGACTCTTTTTCAATTTCTTTTTGTCTATCTTATTTACTTTTATCTTTTCCTTTTCTTTTATTTACATACATGTGACAACCTTGACATTCTCGCAATGTCAACGCATTTCTCTCATGTCTGTCAAACTGTTGACAGATTGTCATTCCCGCGCTGTCAACACAACTCTCTCATGTCTATCAGACTATTGACAGATTGACAGTGTGAGAATTCTCTCATGTCTGTCAACCTTTGACAGATCGTTGTATAGCCTCAGAGTTATGACGTGAGATAGTTCCCATGGGTTCATTTCAGAATATGTATATAAGATAGGGCATTTCTTAGAGTAGTGTTACGACCATGCCAAGTCAAACTCCCGCGGTCCCGACGATTGTTTTCCGGTATTTCGACTTCATCATTTTTCTTCCGTCGCGGAGCTTACCTCTGCGATCCTTTTACACTTCGCGTTTATATCCCTCACACTTAGCCGACTTCTTATATATCCTTTTATATCATTTCCTTTATACTTTCCCCTTTTATCTTCCACATGTTCGACCATACTATTCTAGGATACTATCGCTTAGCGACCCTTAGGTAGTGACTACAGTATAAAGCTACGAGAGTAGAATAGTTGGTCCTTAGTTTAAATATCGACTTTGATAGCGCACTTCTACAGTGTATCTCAAATAGAGTTATTCTCAACCTCACTTTAAGTACGATCACGTGAGTTTCTCCCGCGATCGGAATTACCTTACCCTCGCTTTCAGACATCGACGTGTCGGGGACGCTATTAATAGTAGCGTCAACGTCCGACGACCTCTCCATAGGTTCACTTCACCCTCACCGGGATTTATCTCGGTGTTCGGTCTTTTACCCCGCGGACTTATAGTCCGCGATCCAACTTATCCCTATGACCCGTGCATGATCATAACAGTATATTTAAACTGAAACCCGGCACATCGTATTCTATCATCATTCACTTCCTTTTCCTCCATTAATCTTCTCTACCCAAAATGGTCAATACCAGGAGCAGACGTGCTCGTACCAATACCGCGGACTCGGACAACGTTCAGGAGGAGCCAGTAGTGGCAAATCCTTTTGCTACCAATGCGACGGCCTTCGCGCCGTTCGCCGAGTCGATCTCTGGAACGGGACTTCCTCGGAGACGAACCAACGCGTTCGGTCCAGCCCCGAGCCAACCTGCAACGGTACGGGTATCAAATCTTCACGCCCTTGGTTCACCCGACCAATCTGAATTCGAGTATCAAATACTCTACACCGCTGATGGAGTTCCCATCAGGGTACAAACGCCGCGTAGCAATCGCACGGCGATACCAACGTTGGAGACGGCCATCCCCCCATCTCCAACAACACTAACCCTCGCTGACAGAATGCGTCAGCAATTATCCACCCAAGCCGGTCCTTCGCGGGATCGGTCATCATCCCTCGTCCCCGCTGAGGTTCCGGAGGAACCTGAGATCGCGGAGCCAATCGAGGAGGTAAGTCCTAATCGTGGACCGACAGAGACCGCAAGGTCAAAAGTTAAGGACCCGGAGGTTTTCGACGGTTCTAACCCACGGAAACTGAAAGGTTTCCTCGTTTCATTATCTTTGGTCTTTATTGACCGCCCAACGTATTTTACTGATCAAAGGAAGATCAACTATACGTTGTCTTATCTAGGTGACACCGCAAAGGAGTGGTTCGAACCAGACATTCTGGATCCGGATCTCGCGGCGATGCCCGCCTGGACGTCCTCCTTCGCGTCGCTGGTGAAGGAACTACAGGACAATTTCAGTATGTACGACGCGCAGGGAGAGGCCGAGGACAAACTCGGAACGTTGCGGATGAAGGAATCCGACAACGTGCGGACTTACAACATCCGTTTCAACACTCTCGCGGCGTCTACAAACTGGGACTCCCAAGCCCTTAAGTGGGCGTATCAACGCGGCTTGGCAAGCCGTATAAAAGACGAAATGGCCCGTCTTCCAGAGCCTGCTAATCTCGCAGACTACCGGAAAGAAGTCCTTCGCGTGGACAACCGGTACTGGAGACGGGAAGAAGAGCGGAAACGGGAAAACGCCCGCTCCTCGGTCGCGACTTCATTCTCGAAGGCGCCGACTACCTCCTCGAAGAACCCGCCAAGTTCTTCTCCATCACCTTCCTCCGCGGCCGCCCCGACTAAAGGATCGGGAAAACAAGGTAAGCCTAGCGGAGGCAACCACTCGTCCTCGACGAGTTCAGCATCGACGCGATCGTCGATTGCTGCTAACCTAGGTTCCGACGGTAAACTCCTCCCTAGCGAGGCGGAGCGCCGGAAGAAGTTAGGACTTTGTGGTTTCTGTGGCGGGAAGCATAGGTTTGAAGATTGCGAGCGGAAGAAGGCTCGTGAGACTCGAGGCCGAGCTGCAGAGACGCAGGAGAGCGTAGAGACGACTTCCGTGGATTCGGAAAACTAATCAGCAGCTCCTGTACCCCGGTACGACACGGGAGTTGCGTTGATTCAGTTCGTACCACGCGGGAAGTAAAACTCAACGCGTCCACTCTTTCATATGACGAACAATCTTTCACATTATCGCTAACTTTAGATTTACCGGCTCGCGGCGTTTCCTCCGATTCCTCCGCCGCGACGCTATCTTTTACCTCTTTACTTGATTCTGGTTCTACTGATTGTTTTATTGACTCGCTTTTTGTAAAAGCAAATAGTTTACCCACTTCACCCATCTCTCCAATCAATCTCCGCCTTTTCGATGGTTCATTGTCCCCTAAGCCGATCGTCGAGACTACCACTCTCAACGTTCGATTTCCCTCCGGCGAGCTGCTACTACTGACATTTTATGTCACCTCACTCGACTCCTCTTGCAAAGCTGTATTAGGTTACAGTTTCTTAACCCGCTACAATCCGTTGATTGACTGGGTATCTCGAAACATCACTTTCCGTTCCACTGAGCAAGTTGAGTCCCTCACCCCGACGTCCTCAATTCCGCGAGAGATATCTCCGGAATTACCTGATCCTGCGCCGGATCAGTCTCACCTCACCCGATCGAAGAAGACTTCGCGCCCTTCCCCTCGATCGCGCTCTCGCCCCTCACCCCGTCCTCTTTCGGACAAATTTCCCTTTGAACCCATCTTCACCTTCCCTTCGGTCGCTCAATTGGCCGCTTCCAGACTCGAAAATCCCGAAGTCGACATTGCTCTAGTGAACGCGGTCCTTTTCAACCGCACATGTAAGGCCGCTAAATGCGAACCTGTTTTACTACGAGCGGTTCATTCTGAAGTTTCAACGCGAGCTGCTTCAACCTCACCCGACTCCGCGGAGACGAAGACCGATACTTCCAGCTTACCGCCGGAGTATGCGGAATTCGCCGACGTATTCGACGAAGTGGATTCCGAAGTGCTGCCAGAGCACCGACCTTACGACCTCAAGATTGATTTGGAGCCTGGCGCCGAACCACCGATCGGTCGCCTTTACCCTCTTTCCGCAAAGGAACTTGAAGCTCTTCGCGAGTTTATCGACAAACACCTCGAAACAGGTGCTATTCAACCATCCACCTCTCCTCACGGAGCTCCAGTACTATTTGTGCCGAAGAAGGATGGTAAACTCCGTCTCTGTGTAGACTTCCGCGGTCTTAATAACATCACCAAAAAAGACCGCTATCCTTTACCCCTTATTTCTGACCTTTTGGACGCTCCTAAGAAAGCTAAGTTTTATACCAAACTCGATCTCACTCACGCATATCATCTAGTCCGAATCGCGGAAGGCGACGAATGGAAAACCACCTTCAGGACCCGTTGGGGTTCCTATGAATGGAAGGTTATGCCGTTCGGCCTTACTAACGCTCCCGCGGCCTTCCAGCGTTTCGTCAATCACATTTTCGCTGACCTTTTAGATGTTAATGTTATCGTCTATATCGACGATATACTCATTTACTCGGACGACGAGAAATCTCATCGCGAACATGTTCGCGAGGTTCTCCGTCGACTCCGAAAACATCGTTTGTTCGCGAACCTCGCCAAATGCGAATGGGGTGTAGACACGGTCGAGTATCTCGGTTATATTCTTTCTCCGGAGGGCTTAACAATGTCGAAAGACAAAGTTCAAGCTATCGTTGACTGGCCGGTACCCCGAAAAGTCAAAGACATTCAATCCTTCTTAGGTTTTGCTAACTTTTATCGACGTTTTATTTATAATTATAGCGAAATCGTACTTCCGATGACGCGGCTCACGCGAAAGGACGTTTCATGGTCATGGTCAAAAGAGTGCCAAGAAGCCTTTGACAAACTTAAAGACAGCTTCGTTCACGCTCCCATCCTTGCACACTGGCAACCTGACTTACCCCTTATCGTCGAGACCGACGCGTCGGATTACGCGCTAGCTGCGATCTTCTCGATCCTCCTCCCGGACGGTGAGATTCACCCAATCGCTTTCCTATCCTGAACCTTCCAAGCTGCAGAGCTTAACTACGACACTCATGACAAAGAGCTCCTTGCTATTTTCGAGGCTTTCAAAGCTTGGCGTCACTACCTCGAGGGATCAGGCGACGCGATTGACGTGGTTACCGACCACAAGAATCTCGAATACTTCTCGACCACCAAAATCCTCACGCGGCGACAAGTCCGCTGGTCAGAATATCTCCATCAGTTCAACATGGTGATCCGTTTTCGTCCGGGTAAGTTGGGTGCAAAACCCAATGCCCTCACTAGACGCTGGGATGTCTATCCTAAAGAGGGGGATACCGGTTACGCGCAAGTTAACCCGCAGAATTTCAGACCTATCTTTACCAATGAACAACTAACCACTTCTCTTCGAGCAACTTTTCTAGAAGGCCCCGCGCTTCGCGCGGCGATCGTAATGGACTTACAATCGCTCCATTCCACCATCCGCGATTCTATTGAACAAGATCCGGAAGCGATCGCGAGCTTAGCCCTAGCTAAAGACGATTCAAATACTCGTTGGACAGTAGGTGATGATGGACTGCTAAAACTTGATAATCGCATCTATGTTCCTAATCATTCTAACCTTCACCTTAAAATTTTACAATTCTTTCACGATCACCCCCTTTCAGGTCATTTTGGACAGAACCGGACCCTCGAATCAATCCGACGCCTGTACACCTGGCCGAAGATTCGGGAATTCGTTCGCGACTATGTCAGCTCTTGTACAGTTTGCGGACGAAACAAACCCCGTCGACACCGACCTTACGGTCTCCTCAAACCTCTTCCGGTTCCCGCCCGACCATGGGATTCAATATCGATGGACTTCATCGAACAACTCCCCTCTTCCGACGGACATACAGCAATTCTCGTCGTCGTTGACCGTGCCTCGAAACAAGGTATTTTCATCCCGACGAACGACAAAATCACGTCCGAAGGTCTAGCGGAGCTATTCGTCCATCACGTTTTCTCCAAGCACGGAGTTCCGAACCACGTCACTTCCGATCACGGCTCGGAATTCGTGTCTGCTTTCTTCCGCGCTCTCGGCGAAGCTCTATCTATGAAACTCCACTTCACCTCAGGATATCACCCAGAAGCCAATGGACAAACCGAACGAGTCAACCAAACCTTGGAACAGTACATCCGGATTTACTGTGCATACCAACAGGACGATTGGGCGAAACTCCTACCGATTGCGGAGTTCGCGTACAACAACGCTCCTAATGCATCGACTGGTTTAACTCCGTTCTTCGCGAACAAAGGCTACCACCCAAACATCACGGTAAGACCCGAAATTGACATTCGCTCCGACCAAGCAATGGACTTCACGGTTAATCTTGATGAGCTTCACTCTTTCCTCCGAGACGAAATTACTAAC
Source organism: Lentinula detonsa (assembly GCA_027921405.1). Taxonomy (NCBI): domain Eukaryota; kingdom Fungi; phylum Basidiomycota; class Agaricomycetes; order Agaricales; family Omphalotaceae; genus Lentinula; species Lentinula detonsa. The sequence goes on from JANVFU010000010.1 coordinate 1,294,929, forward strand.
GCGCAAGCTCGATACAAAGAGCAAGCGGACAGAAAACGAATTACTCACCCCGAATTCCCTATCAATTCACAGGTTTATGTGCTGGCAAAGCACATCCGGACAACGCGACCCACCGACAAATTCGCTGAAAAGTACCTCGGACCTTTCACCATACTCGAGCAAGTCGGTACTCTTTCCTACAAACTCCAACTTCCGTCCTACCTTAATCGTATCCACCCCGTCTTCCACGTATCCCAACTAGAGCCATACACACCAAACACCATTCCCGATCGTGTTCAACCTCCGCCGCCTCCTGTTGAGGTCGACGGCGAGGAAGAATACAACATCGCGGAAGTATTGGACTCGAAATTGGATCGGCGGTACAAGAAATGTCCTTTGCGATACTATATCCGTTGGGCAGGATACGAAGGTACAGACGAAGAATTCTCCTGGGTCGCCGCGAACGAATTTCACGCGGACGAACTTGTCCCAGCTTTCCACCTCCGTTACCCTCACAAACCTGGTCCATTATGATCCTTACCTATGTCTCTTACGTATTATCATTCCTCATCATTTCATTCACGACCCTCACCTCATTTACTTACTAATCATGATTCTCCTCATAACCGTCCTGGCCCGCGGCGATTATCGTCGCGTCGCAAAATTACTTATAAAACAAAATCCTTTTTCCCCGATAATCACCGCGATCCTCCTTCCATCATTTCCACTACTTATTAAACTCTCAACAAAACAAAAAACAAACGATCATCATTATCAACAAAACACAACCAACAAAAAACAAAAAACTACAAAAGATACAGAGCAATCGAGTACCGTAGGTAGTTATTCCGTCGCGGACTTAATCCGCGCGTTTTTTTCCCTCGCGTATCTCGTCTCTTTTCTTTGCTTCTTCAACTTCTGTCGTGACAACCAAGTACTTACATCATTTTCTTTCTTTCATTTTCACATGCTCTAGTAACCACATGACCGTGTTCATTACTCATCGTTCATCTGACCACTCACTCTCGCACTGTCATTAGTTTATTGTTCTTTTCTTGCTTCTCATTCGTTCTTCACTATTCCACTCTCGCGCTCTTGTTCTTTGTTCCTTGTTCTTTTACCCTTGTCCCTTTACCTTGGTTCCTATTGTTTCAGACTCGTATATATAGTACAGTAGACAGCTACCAGTTCCCTATCTCGACCTCTTGGTCTTTGGGAACTAGGTTCGTGTTTGTATATTCGTTTACACTCAATATTGACTTGGTCTTTGGGAACTAGCTTGCCTTATTTGACCCTTGTGATTGGCCCTTCGTGCTATCACTGTCGCTGAGATCACTTCTCCTTTCTGCCTTTGTGTGTTGAGCGTTACTCACACTCAGGTTTGTGCTTGTGCTGTGCTTTCGATCACTTCCCGTCGTCGCTTCCGCCTACGTCGCGACATTAGGTCGAGATCATCTACTCGTACCATCAGCTCTACCACTGATCTTACGAGGAGTGGAAATCGGAATCCACCGATTCTCCACCTGATACTGCCACCACGCCGACTTTCGGAGTTAACTCTGACTGTTCAGAAAACTACCACGCATTTGACACTGTAGAACATTTTGACGTTCACTGGGCAACTGAAGACGAAGACAACTTACATTGGGAACCTTGTGACGAAAATCCCTGTCCCAATCGTTACTCACTACCAATTGAACAAGACTACGACTCAACTGGTCGTCACATCCGTATCTCACGACCCGCTACTCCAGTAGTACCTGAACCTACTGCAGCCTTTCTTAGAGTAGGACGATCTTCGAATCCTAGCTCCCGTGCTTCTCCCGCATTAGTAACCACTATCGCGGCACTTTCATCCGAATCCGAATCAGAACCCGAACCAATATTTGAATCAGAATCAGAAATCGAACTTGACCCCACTTCCGAAATGTCACAAAACTTCTCCCTCCAAGATCTAGGAAATCTGATTGGACAGCTTGCTCGTCAGCAGTCAGAGCTCCAGACAGTAGTATCTAGCATGGTGGGTAACATCAGCACTAACAAAGGGATTAGCAAACCGCAACCCTATGATGGGAAAAGAAGCGATGATGCTCGTCGCTTCATAGCTGCATTTGAGCTATGGGCCAATGGGGTACAAACACTGCGCACAAATGAGGGGGAACGCATCAAATCTGCGATTTCGTTCCTTGAAGGCGATGCGGCAATCTGGGCTACCCCAGTTTCCGAAAACATCAGCCAGGTAGCCAGTGGTGCCGTCGACACTCTTGTCTACCCCACCTGGCAGGTGTTCAAGGATGCCTTCAAAGCCCGTTTCGAGACAGTAAACCCGGTGGTAGATGCCAAGGATGCCTTAAAAACCCTGTTCCAAGGAAAGACTACCGTAGCCGCTTATGCCGCGTCCTTTAAACAGTACTCTAGTCGTACGGGATATTCCAATCCAGATCTTCGAGATCGATTCTATCAACACCTGGCAGCACGCATCAAAGATGGGCTTGTCAACTCAGCAGCGGATACAGACACACTGGATAAATTGATCAAAGAATCCATCCGGATCGATAATAGACAAATCGAGCGTGCGCGAGAGAAGGGGCAAACCCTGGTAAACTACTCCTCCACCCACAATACAGGGTCCTTCCACCCTACTCCCTTTACCCCGGCCCGAGATCCATTTGCCATGGACGTGGATGCCACTAACACGGGTCGATCGGCGGAGGAGTATCGAAGGTTCATGACAGGAAAATGCTATGGATGCGGATCCAAAAACCATCGAAAAGCGGATGGACACCACGAACGGGACATCTGTAGCCACTGTGGACTCACAGGACACATAGCTGCAGTCTGTCGAAGGAAGTTCATGGGTCTCTCTAGACCGAATACGGTTCGTACTGCTGCTTCCACCTCTATGATTGCCGAACCCACCACCTCTATCGCTGCTACACCTGCCCCACTGCCTGACTTTTCCTCGATTCTACAACAGTTAACGGACAACCAGAAAGCGTTGGCGGACCAAATCTCAGAGCTCCGGCAGAATTTTTAAAGTGGGAACCTGACTCGGCTGCTGCCGGGTTCCCCAAACTGTACTCTAATTATGATTCTATCTCCTCATGTATCCTCGGTTCCACTCAATTCAGCGATGTTTCCCATTTTCGCGTACCGATTAAGCTACAAGGTAGATTCAAGAGTACAAGCAACGCAGCGATGATAGACTCTGGAGCCACAGGTCTATTCCTCCACCAACGTTTCGTGGATAGACACCACATCCACACTCGCCCCCTCCCTCACCCGATCACGCTTTATAACATCGATGGAACCCTCAATAATGCCGGTAAAATCACACACTCTGCACGACTCCTCTCCACGGTAGACAAAAATCAACCTCAACTTCTTGAATATCTGGTCACCAACCTGGGGTCCGAAGATATTATCCTGGGACTTCCCTGGCTTCGGAAGGTCAACCCTGATATAGACTGGAGGAAAGGACGGCTGACGCCACTAACCACCAAACCGCCAACCATGACTATTGAGGAGATCCCCGAATTAAAGGAAGGTAATATCGGAGGAACAACAGAGGGACTTCTGGAGATCAACCCGCAACACGTTCCTCTGCCACCATCACCTACAGACGAGCTTGAGGAACCGGTGGAAACTCCTGAATATGAGGAAGGCACACCCTTGTATCGACTGGTTGGTAATCGGAAGAGGAGGAGGGCATTGTTACGTGCAGGTATTATTGGTCACACGTCGGAAGAACTTTGGTGTGCAGCTGGATATACTTACTCCCAACAACTGGCCGAAGCAGCGAATAAGGATAAACCACAAAAGACTTTCGAGGAGATGGTACCCTCTACCTATCAGAAACATGCTAAAGTCTTTTCAGAAAAGGAATCCGAACACTTACCAGAACACAAACCCTGGGACCACGCTATTGACTTGAAACCTGATGCACCGGAAACCTTGTGCACCAAAATTTATCCAATGTCGCCCAATGAACAGGAGGAACTAGACCGATTCTTGGAAGAAAACCTACGGAAGGGGTATATCCGTCCCTCCAAATCTCCACTAGCATCTCCGGTCTTCTTCGTCAAAAAGAAGGACGGGAAACTTCGTTTCGTACAGGACTACCGACGGTTGAATGAATACACTATCAAAAACCGATACCCCCTCCCTCTAGTCACTGACATCATCAGCCGCTTACGAAAATCAAAGATATTTACCAAGTTCGACATACGCTGGGGATACAACAATGTGCGGGTGAAGGAAGGACATGAGTGGAAGGGAGCGTTTGCAACTAACCGAGGACTCTTTGAACCCTTGGTCATGTTCTTCGGCCTAACAAACTTGCCCGCTACGTTTCAAGCCCTCATGAACTCAATTTTCGCTGATTTGATTGCCTCAGGAAAGGTGGCTGTATATCTAGATGATATTCTCATCTTCACCGAAACCCTAGAAGAACACAGAACCGTGGTTCACGAAGTTCTCACCCGCCTGGCTCAACATGACCTCTATTTACGACCCGAAAAATGCGAGTTCGAACAAACGTCCATTGAATACCTGGGACTTGTCATCAGTGAAGGGGAGGTACGGATGGACCCAGTAAAGATTGAAGCGGTGAAAAACTAGCCAGTCCCTACTTCACTCCGCGATCTCCGAGGTTTCTTGGGCTTTGCTAACTTCTATCGACGGTTCATTGAAGGATTTGCGAAGAAAGCTGTCAGCGACTCAGTAGCTCACTGCTAAGCCAGGCGTCACAGAGTCAAGATAAACGAAGTGAATAAGAGTTGAATGGTCTTTGATTCTTGTCTAGCTACAGAGGAGAATAGACGAGAACAGAGATAAAGACTACTCGACGGAATATACTGTCTTATATACATATTCTAAGATGAATCCATGGGAGTCATCATGAGTCGCTGCCCCGAGGCTATACAATAAGAGTCGCTCGTATCCATAAGTAAGGCTGTCCGTATACAACGATGAAACAATGAGGTAATATAAAAGAATGTATGTAGACGGCCTAGATCTGTCAATACTTTGACAGACACGAGAGAGTTGCGTCGACAATTGATGACAGCGTGGAAACACGCTTTATAAATAAAGGAAAAGATAAAAGAATAATACAAACGCTCATGTAAGCGCCTACAGCGCTAATATTCCTAAAGAGTGAGTGAGCGTCTAAAGTACTAAGAAAAATAGAAAAAGAGTCTGTTCGTAACATCACCCTCTCCTTAGGGCACGAGTTCCACGAAGTGCTTGTCGTAAAAGAAAAGTTTCGGAGGGTAGTGAAGCAGAATTGGGTTCTGTGTCGGCTGGAGGAAGAGGTCGAAACAATTCTGTAGGGAATAAGGAGATTGGAATTTCAATTCGACGGAATATTGCGGGTTTTGGTTTCGTCGGATTCTTTTCATGGAATTCCTTGAGTAGTTGGTCTACATTTGTGAGATTTGATCGTGGTTCCCAGGTTTGTTCGTGTGATCCGTACCCTTTCCATTGGACTTTATACTTGATTCCTCGTCCTACTTTCTTCGAATCAAGTATTTCTTCCGCTTCGAATTCTTCTTCTCCTCCTACAACAACAGGAGGCGGGCGTGTGCTTCGGGGTTGTGTAGGAAAACTGGGTTCTTTATAAGGAGTAAGAAGAACTTCGTTGAAAACATTGTGTACATGTTTCCATGTACGTGGGATTTCCAGTTTATAGGAACTGGCGCCTATCTTTTGTTGGACGGTAAACGGTCCGTATCTCTTGTCGCCTAATTTCTTCATCGGGCGATCTACTGAAAGGTTGGTTCCTTCTAACCAAACCTTGTCACCGACCTTGTATTCTATCCCTTTCTTCCTCTTTCCGTCATACTGCCTCTTCATCTCTACCTTCACTTTTTCCAAAGCTGATCCTACTTCCTTTCGTATCTTCTTCATCCCATCTACGAAAGCTTGTACTGAGGGGTTGTCCGAAGTCATTTGAGTTGCCGTGCCTTTATATGGGTGTCTTCCTGTATCTGCGTAGAAGGGAGAAACTTTCGTCGCTGAGTGGACCTTGTCATTGTAGTTGAACTCCGCTAGGGGTAACCATTCGTGCCAATTATTCTGCTGATAATTAATAAACAAACGGAGATATTGTTCGATCTCCTGGTTTGTTCGTTCCGATTGACCGTTTGTCTGTGGATGGTACGCTGTAGTAAAGTTCGCTTCAATGCCTAATAGTCGATAAAGTTCCTTCATAAACCTCGAGTGATACTGTGGGCCTCAATCATGAACTATTTTACGTGGAAGTCCATGGGTGGAGAAGATGGAATCCCGATAAATCTTTGCCATTCCTTCCGAAGTGACTGTGGTATGAGTTGGTACGAGTCTCAGTCTCTTCGTGAAGTGGTCAATGAAGATTGCGATCGCATTGTATCCACCAGATTCAGGGAGTTCTCCAATCATATCAGTGCCGATTACTTGCCAAAGTTCAGTTGGAACGGTGTGAGGATGAAGATGTCCGACAGGTCGAGTTTGATGAGATTTTGTTGCTTGACACTTCTCACAACCTTCTACGTACTTCCCAGCATCTCGAGTGATTCCTGGCCACCAATAATCACGAGTGACAAGTTCCGCTGTTTTGTACTGTCCAGGATGTCCTGCGAGCGGTGAATCGTGGTACTTAGTAAGGATTTTGGACCTCAATACTCTGTTTTTTGGTACATAGATTCGTCCTTTCCATTCAACAATCCCTTCAGTTTCTTTCCACTCAGGGTTTTTGGCATCGAGGTTGTTCTTTACAAGTCGGTCAACATGGTTTCGGTTCTTTTGGATTTCCGACAGGAACACATCTTCTGGCGAGGAGATATTAAGGGCTTGGATGAAAAGTTCTGGCTTTAGAAGGACGATGTTCTCATTGTCCTTTTCTCCCGTCTCAAGACCTGTCATCCTTGACAGTATATCGACCTTAGTCATTGTTTTTCCCGGTCGGTGAACTAGATTGAAATTATACTCCGCAAGTTCAAGAACCCATCGAGCTTGTCGTCGATTTAATTTCTGGGGTTTCTTGAAATACTGTAGGTTTGCGTGGTCGGTAAAGATTTCAATCTGTTCTTCGGCTCCAAGAAGATATTGACGCCAATCATCGAGCGAGTCCATAATCACCATTAATTGCTTGTCGTAGATTTCGTAGTTCCTCTCAACTTCATTGAGTGAACGAGAACGGAATGCTACAGGCCACCATTTTCCATCAACAAATTGAGAGAGACAGCCACCGTTTGCGAAGTCGGATGAATCAGCTTCAAGCCTAAACTTTCCGTGATTTCGGGGAATAAGAAGGACTACTTCTTCACAGATTCGACGTTTGAGTTCGTCGAATGCGAATTGTTGGATTGCTGTCCATTCCCAGGCTGCGTTTCCGGTTAGTTTTGTTAAGGCTTTGGCGACCTTGCTAAATCCTCGAATGAACCGTCGAAAGAAGTTACAGAAGCCAAGGAACTGCTGGAGATCATGTTTCTTCATCGGGGTCAACCATTCTTTCACCGCTTTGACTTTCTTTGGATCCATTCGAATCGTTCCGTTCTCAATGATTATTCCAAGATATTCGATGGATGTTTTCTCGAAAGAACACTTCTCAGGTTTATGGAAAAGTTTGTGTTCTCGCAGAATGTCGAGGACTCGGTTTACAATTATGCGATGACTTTTCAAGTCATTTGTAAATACTAGTATATCATCCATGTAGACTATGACGTGTCCTTCATTTATCAAATCTCGAAGGATATGATTCAGGAATCCTTGGAATGTCGCCGGGGAATTGGTCAGTCCAAAGAACATAACGGTTGGTTCGAATAATCCTCGATTGGTCCTGAATGCAGCTTTCCACTCATCACCTTCTTTTATCCGTATGTTGTTGAATCCCCATCGAATGTCCATCTTTGTGAATATTTTGGCGCCTTTCAACTTATCAATAAGCTCCTGAATGAGAGGAAGTGGATATCGATTTTTAATCGTCATCTCATTCAGTTTGCGATAATCTTGTATTGGTCTAAGAGTACCGTCTTTCTTCTTAATGAAGAAGAATGGTGAGGCCATTGGGGATGTCGAGGGTCGAATTCGTCCAGTTCGAATGTTTTCTTCAAGGAATACATCTAACGCTTCTTGTTCTTTCGGATTTAAGGGATAGATCTTGCAATCGAGTGGTTTAGAACCAGGTGTTAGTTCAATTGCATGATCCCAAGGGCGTCGTTGTGGTAACTGATCAAATTCCTTTTGACTGAAAACATCGGGATATTTTTCTACATACGGAGTAGAAGTGTCAAAGTGTTTTCGTGTTTCTTCATCGGCTTTCTTCTTCGTCCATTTCCTGGAATCTACCTGTTCTTGTACATATCGATCCCAATCAAATATGAAAAGCCTCGCGCCGTCTTCGAGTGCTGCTCGCGTTTGTATATCTTCTGGCGTCCAGAAATGAGGATCGTAGCCACACCGAGTTGGACATCGGTCAAAAGTAACTTCTGATTTAATCCAGTCAATACTTGGATTATGATGTCGCAACCAGTCTAATCCTAAGAAGATATGTTGTTCGCCAAGGTTAACAACGCCGAATTGAATCCGTTCTGAATGATCTCCAATGGTTACACGGACTTCAGCATATTTGGTTATAGAGCCGTTCTCATTGAGTGTTCCATCAGCGTTGTAGACAGGTACTCGAATAGGTAGGTCTTTGGTCGGAATCCTATGTCGTTCAACAAAGTTTGCGTCAATGCATGAACCTGTAGCTCCGCTGTCGACTAGTCCTTGTGTAACTATCTGCCGGTTGTCCTCTAATGTTTCGACAATAACTGGGAGCTTCAAGCTTTTTCCATGTGTTCCACGGACATAGCTTTTCTTTGTCGCAAGACTCTTAACGGCTTCGACTGCGGTTTTCCAGTTTAATGCGCGTATTTCCATGACGGTTTCCTCCGAAGCTTCTCTTATTCGCGAGGAAGGCATCCATATCCTTAAAAGTATGACGGCTTTTGTGAGATCTTCTTCTTTCAGCCTTTGGGCAGTCCATTCTGCCGTGTTGGGTATATATCATATAGGTTTTTTAAGTACTTCGGGTTTTTTATGGGTAAATGCAGAAGCGTGTTTTTCTACATTACCATATTTTATAGCGAAATCCAGTCCGCTGTCTACTATATTCGAAGTATTTATTTTAACGGGCTCCTCCAGACCTATATCTACTGGGGAGCTCTTACAAAACCCATACTGTTCACCCACACGGTGAACGAATTCATGTCCATGCCAGCTGGTAGTCCTGGCGCTACATCTACACTATTTACGCTAGCTTCTTCGCTAACGTTGTCCGTTCTCTCGTTACTATAGTTCATGAGTTCTACACTACAGACCGCGGCTTTACCCTTCTTTGGGCAGTTCCTACTAATGTGGCCTTTCTCACCACAATTGAAACAAAGGCCATTGACCCTTGCTCGATCTAAGTCCATGGGTCGTCCCGAACCTCCAAAGGTCGTACCGGACCCATCGCGTCTTGCTATCATAGGGGGAGGTCCCGCCGCTCGCGCGCCTTCCCATTTCTTCGGCTCTTGCCTACCGTAGGCTTGTTGTGTGGATCCTTGTCCACGGCTTTGTCCTTGTGAGCTGTTACCCCAGCTCATATTGTTGTATCCGCGCCTTTGCTCATCGTAGCGGCGGCGGATCAAGTCGTTTCCTGTGACGAGTTTCTTTAACTCGTCATAGCTGTCAAACTCCTCTGTCCTCGTTCGGACTAGGTCGCTCATGATGTTGGGGTTGACTGCTCTTTCAGCCAACTGGAGGACGTACTCGCTCCTCTTGTCGTAACCCGCTTCCTTCAGCAGGAGTTCGAACTCCTTGAAGAAGTCGTCAGCTTTCGTACGACCTTGCTGAATACGGTTCAGCTTGTCCATCGCCTCCTTCTTCTGGGAGACATTAGAGAAACTGCTCTTCAGTTCCTCTAGGAATCCGGCGAAGTCTACGTTCCAGTCGCCCGCGACTTCGTCTTGGTGATCACTGGTATATACCTCTGCCCAGTCATCGGCTCTTCCTCCACGGATGTAAGACATTGCCACGTTGATGGCTTCATTGTCATTGTCGACCTGTTGTGTTCTTCGCAGGTCATGAATATAGGCAAGGAGAGCTCTAAGCCACGCCCGGAATTTGGAAACGTCTCCTGTAAACACATCGGGTTCTTTCACGATGGTTTTTCGGGAGGTAGAGGTGTTGGTGGTGGAAGTATTGGTGGCGGTGGTAGTAGCGGAGGTGTTGGCATGCATAGAGGTGCTGGTAGGGTCAGACATTTCTGAGCCAAGTTCGGTAGCGAATGAAGGAGTAGGAGTAGGTGATCCTAAATGGACGGTTGAATCCGAGGATGCGGGAGAGGGAGAGCGAGGTGGGTATGGGAGTGAGAAATCCTGAGGTCTTGACGAGAACGCCAGGATAGGAGGGAGAGGTGCTTAGGGGTAGAGGCTCGTGTCGAGTTATGTGTTAATCCAGAAGGCTGTCTACGTTCGCTCCTCGCGCAACGTTGCCTTTCGGGTCAGAGACAAAAACACTTTACGTTCCAACGCCTACTATCGAATCTTCCTAAGAAGAAACTCGATATTCTGTTACTAGCCCTGATTTACACTCCTTGGTAGGAGTCAGGCACACTAGAGAGAGTATTTTCCTCTCAGCACGGGTTGAGCCGTACTACAGTGTCTTGATGTAGGTATGTACAAATAAAGTGTCTAGGTCAATGCTGGCCTTAACACAGACGAGCTATGGAAAAGGAGGTGGACAATGGGGGAGACGAAGGAGGTATAGACTTCGTTAGTGATGAAATGAAAAAGAGTAAATTTATAACGCAGCGGTGTCCAGTGCCCAACCAAATGTCGAGAACCAGTAGGATGTGACGGGTGGTTCGTTTAGGATCTCTGTTCTTCTGTCAGCGACTCAGTAGCTCACTGCTAAGCCAGGCGTCACAGAGTCAAGATAAACGAAGTGAATAAGAGTCGAATGGTCTTTGATTCTTGTCTAGCTACAGAGGAGAATAGACGAGAACAGAGATAAAGACTACTCGACGGAATATACTGTCTTATATACATATTCTAAGATGAATCCATGGGAGTCATCATGAGTCGCTGCCCCGAGGCTATACAATAAGAGTCGCTCGTATCCATAAGTAAGGCTGTCCGTATACAACGATGAAACAATGAGGTAATATAAAAGAATGTATGTAGACGGCCTAGATCTGTCAATACTTTGACAGACATGAGAGAGTCACGTCGACAATTGATGACAGCGTGGAAACACGCTTTATAAATAAAGGAAAAGATAAAAGAATAATACAAACGCTCATGTAAGCGCCTACAGCGCTAATATTCCTAAAGAGTGAGTGAGCGTCTAAAGTACTAAGAAAAATAGAAAAAGAGTCTGTTCGTAACAAAAGCGCGACCACTTAACGACCTTACACGGAAAGACATCAAATGGCAATGGGGAACGGCACAGCAGGAAGCATTCGAATCATTAAGGGACTCCTTCACCTCAGCCCCGATTCTGGTCTTATGGGACCCAGGAAAGCCGATGCGGATTGAAGTAGATGCCTCGGGATTCGCTTCAGGGGGTACACTGATGCAACTACAGGATGATGGACTTTGGCACCCGGTCGCATTCCGATCCGCATCCTTGAACCCAGCGGAACGGAACTATGAAATCTACGACAGGGAAATGCTTGCCATTATCGAAGCACTCAAGGATTGGAGGCACTATTTAGAAGGCTCACCCGAACCATTCGAAATCATCACTGACCACCAAAACCTGGAGTTCTGGAGGACAGCACAAGATCTTAGTCGTCGACAAGCAAGATGGGCCCTCTGGCTTTCCCGATTCGACTTTCGGCTCACACACCGCCCCGGGAAAGCGAACACACAAGCCAATGCTCTCTCACGGATGCCACAACATCAGGTAATCGATGCAGAAGACAACAAGGAGCAAACGGTGCTCCAACCAAAACACTTTATCAATGCGGCGCACATGGTACTATTCCAAAACCCCCTACTTGAACGGATCCGGGAGGTTAGCGAACGGGAGGCAGAGGTATTGGATGGATTAAAGAGCCTGAAGGGACCACGAGTGCTGACGGGGGGATTGGATGAGTGGAAAGAGGACAATGGTTTGGTGTACTATCGAAACAAGGTATACGTACCGCCCAACCCGGAGCTCCGGAAAGCGGTACTGGTACAATGTCACGATTCACCTACAGCTGGACACCCGGGGATGCATGGTACGTTAGAACTTGTTAGCAGGCAATACTGGTGGCCGGGGATGCGGTCATTTGTGGACAAATATGTAGAAGGATGTGACCTCTGTCAACGGAAGCGACTCAATCCACACCACTCCTCTCCGCTTCAGCCTCTTCCTGTTCCGGATGGTCCATGGCAGGATATTGGCGTAGATCTCATCGGAGAGCTCCCCATGACCCAGGACGGCCATAATGCTGTAATAACCTTCGTTGACCATTATACCAAGATGATCCACTGCTTCCCAACCACAACAGAAATCACTGCCGATGGCGTAGCCGACTTCTTCTACCGCGAAATATTCCGACTTCATGGTCTTCCTCGACGGTTCATTTCTGACAGAGGCCCCCAATTCGCGGCAGATGTAATGCGGCAACTCTTGAAACGACTTGGGGTAGAATCAGCACTCACAACAGCATACCATCCTGAAACCAACGGTCAAACGGAACGAGCAAACCAGGAGATCGAACGATACATTCGCATGTATATCAGCCGACGACAAGATGATTGGGATCAACTACTACCTACCGCTGAGTTTGTTATCAACTCTCGAATTCACTCCGCTCACGATCATTCTCCATTCGAAACCCTCTATGGATACACCCCCGAGTTTACGATTCCAATCCAAGTTTGGAACAAGTACCCAACAATTGATCAGCGGTTGACGTTGCTACAGCACGCCCGGGAGGATGTGGAGGCAGCTCTTAGGATGAGTAAGGAGCGTATTAAGGGAGACGACACAAGGGAGGTTCAGACATTCACAGTTGGACAACCGGTATGGCTATCGCTACAAAACCTAAAGATTCGGCAGAAAAATCAAAAACTTGGGAGTCGGCGACTCGGGCCATTTGAAGTAGCAGAAAAGACTGGACCTCTGACATATCGCCTTAACCTACCAACTTGGATGAAGATCCACGACAACATCCATGTTAATCGACTATCACCATGGAAAGGGAACGAGGTTAATGGAGTTAGGCCACCACCACCGGATCCAGAGATCATTGAGGGGGAAGAGTTCTATGAGGTGGACAAAATTTTGGACAGTAGGTTTTATGGGCGATGGAAGAAACTACAATTTTTGGTACGATGGAAGGGTTATGATGAGGGACAGGACAGTTGGGAAAATGAGGAGAATGTGAAGGGATCAAGTGACGAAGAAATTGCAGACTTTTATCGGACACACCCCAATGCGCCACGGAAGATCTCGGCGGCCATCTTTAATTCGCTGCCCTGGCAAGCCTATGAAAACCTTACGGAGCTGGTCGCTGGGACATCGACTGTAGAAGGGGGGTAATGTCGTGACAACCAAGTACTTACATCATTTTCTTTCTTTCATTTTCACATGCTCTAGTAACCACATGACCGTGTTCATTACTCATCGTTCATCTGACTACTCACTCTCGCGCTGTCATTAGTTTATTGTTCTTTTCTTGCTTCTCATTCGTTCTTCACTATTCCACTCTCGCGCTCTTGTTCTTTGTTCCTTGTTCTTTTACCCTTGTCCCTTTACCTTGGTTCCTATTGTTTCAGACTCGTATATATAGTACAGTAGACAGCTACCAGTTCCCTATCTCGACCTCTTGGTCTTTGGGAACTAGGTTCGTGTTTGTATATTCGTTTACACTCAATATTGACTTGGTCTTTGGGAACTAGCTTGCCTTATTTGACCCTTGTGATTGGCCCTTCGTGCTATCACTGTCGCTGAGATCACTTCTCCTTTCTGCCTTTGTGTGTTGAGCGTTACTCACACTCAGGTTCGTGCTTGTGCTGTGCTTTCGATCACTTCCTGTCGTCGCTTCCGCCTACGTCGCGACAGATACCGGAGGATAGCAAACTTAGCATATAAGACTTGTGGTCGTAGGTAGAAGCCTTAGTTTTAATATTGAATTGGTACGACTCCCAATAATCATACAACACTTGCTCTTATCACTCTTATACCTTGTTCAACCCCATCGACCTTCAGTTGATACTATCTTGATCTCGAACAAACTCAACACGGACCGTACGGTATAGCAAGGATACTGTCAATAACGGTATCAAAGGTCCACTCGATCCACACGCTCCTAACAGGAGCAGAATGGACTGGAAGGTTCCGGATCAGATATGATAGGTAAAAGTGATGGAATGATGTATTGTAAAGAAAAGGAAAATAATAGGGGCAGCTCACTTCATGACAGAATGAAGCAGAATGGACTGGACTGGACTGGAAGGTTCTGGATTGGTTATGATAGGTAAAAGGATTGGAATGATGTATTGTAAAGAAAAGGAAAATAATAGGGGCAGCTCACTTCATGACAAATACGATGGTCATTAGTAGTGTCAAACTCTGCACCTAATTAAGATCTCAAATACCTCTTAATTAGGACTTCAATTTAAGACCTTAGGACCTAAATTACCCAGGTAGTCTTAAATAAGGCCTTAACCACAACACTGGACTCATGCGTGCTGCTTACTTCATCCCATGTCAAGAATTCATGTCTGCTCATGACCTTGCTTGGCTTTTCATCGACCGCATTTTCCGCCTTCATAGACTGCCATCTCACATCATCTCAGACTGCGGACCAATATTTGTTTCAAACTTTTGGAAAGCCTTCACATCACTCCTCAATATAGAAATTAGTACTTCGATGGCTTATCACCCTCAAACAGATAATCTCACCGAGCAAACAAATCAAACCCTGGAAACATATCTCCGGGGCTATATATCTTACCAACAAGATGATTGCGTTGACTATCTTCCTCTCGGTGCCTCTCAAGCCTCATTGTTCAACCTGGTTCCTAACAACACAAACGATGTCTCTACATATTCAAAGGCTGTTAACCAAAGCCAGAATTCCCGAATCGGTCGTCAAAAAAGAATTCGCCACATTGATTTATACAGCACCGGAGCGCCCTCAGCTCTTCTATTCAAACATCTCGCCAGACCGAATTTACTCGGTGATTTATGCAAAGTTTTCCATTTCAAAATACATTGAAAATGACAAAAGTATCATGAGCAATTGGTGTGAATACCGCAAGCTGAGTCATTGTTCATCAGTCAAGTCATCTTTAGTTTGTGATTGTTGGAGATTATACAGCCAGTATCTAACACTAACCAATCATTGTTTTGCATGGCTCACACAGGAAGTTGGCCTAGTGACATTTCCAGGGTCACCAGTTAATGAATCCATTACGCTCAAGCAGCAATTTGGCCAATTGTTGTTACGCAATGTTCAATAACATGATTGATAACAAAGAAGGAAGATTGAATGCGAAAGGAGCGCTCACTGTGGAGGTTAACGGACTCGGATTTAGTTCCCTATTTCGTCAATCGTTATTATCTTATAAATGCATCTCATTATCTGCGTTGTCTTCTCATTCCCCAGCGCCCTCTGCCTCATTTCCAACAACACAATATGGGCTCAATCGATAACCGCAAACACATAGTTGTTTATGCCATCCCAGTTGCATGGGGTACGTCAATCCTCATCATCTTTCATGTTTCGACGTCTGAGTCACCTTCTTCGCACCTTCCTCCCATTCCTTAGGCCACAACAAACCTCTCTGTGCATTTGCCGTCCAAATACTTGAAAACCAGCCAGAAGCTATAGTCACTTATTTCACTACTTCCAACACTTATCCCAAAATCATTGCAGAGTTCAAACGTTTGGAGCCTACCAGATATGCAGCTCTTGAACCGCGTCTGAAGTATGTATCATTGGTTTTGTTCTGAGCCAGTCCCTAAAATTGAAATTGTGCTGACATCACTCAGTATCATTAATATTGCTGGACCAGTCGTCGATCCGTTTCAACCACTAGACGGTTTTGAGCCCAACTTTGCAGCACTATATTCCTCAAGCTCCGTCACCTGTCTGTCTACAGATAGGACCATCAGTGGCCTTCCTCGTCCAACTTTGGCTATCATAGACGTGAGGCTCATAATTTTTGACTATAAACAAGCTGATGGTTTGCCTTCATAGCCCTTTGCTGGATATGCCTTTGAATGTGTTCGCAGAATAGCCGGACGGTCTGTCTCTATCCTTGCGTGGTGGACCTCGAATGCTGGATCTTTGCTTCGATTATTTGGACCTGGAAATTTAGGCGGTGTCGCTGAACCGTCTCTCGAAACAGCAGAAGGACGTAGCGCTATCAAGAAAAAGATTCTCGCAAAAGAACAGATCAAGGTTGACAGTCTTGGAGTAATGACATTCTGAGTATGAGATTGACTGACTTTCGCCTTTATTCAAGTGGCACGATTGCATTGGAAACGTTGTGGACATCGCTGGTATCAGTCCTTCCTATGATTACGAATGGTTTCCACAAAAGGTCGATGAGTTCTTATGGACTGTTGTGGATGACACTAATTCGAATTTCCTTACTTTATAGACCGTGATGACAGATATCGCCGCTGTTGCAGAAAAAGCGGGGTCTATCTATGTCCGTGAAGCTGATGGAGTCATCTGTGTTTCTACTCGTGCTTTTGAGCCAGAGGCAGCGGCAGTCGCGAAAGAGTGGTTTTCTTCAATGGGCAAAACATGGCACACCGTTGGACCCTTGTCTATTCACGTACCCGGGGTAAAAACATCAAAATCTAGTCAGACCACCGATCAAACAGACGTCTTGGTGGAGGCTTTTTTGAACCGAATGCAAAGAGAATTCGGTGATAAGTCGCTTCTATATGTATGTGTTGTATCAAGATCTCTTTTCGTCATGGATTTGTGTACTTTACTAGATGTCTTTTGGTACCGTTTTCTGGCCAGAGGAGGACGATCGAGTCTGGGCTGTGATTGATGGCCTCTTAGAAAAACGCCAACCATTTTTGTTCTCGCACCCATCTCCGCTCCTTCGTTTTCCTGACGAAGTTAAAAAGAAAATTGACGCCAGCGGAATAGCGATGGAGCTCAGCTGGTCACCACAGGAGATGATCCTAACGCATCCTGTTACTGGTTGGTTCCTTACACACGGTGGATGGAATAGTGTTCAAGAGGCTTTCACACATCGCGTCCCTACGTGTGTCCCCATTCGGTTTCAATTTTCTTCTTGCGTTTGACATTGACCAAATAGGATATTCTGGCCATTCCACGCCGATCAACCTTACAACGCCATGCGCTTGTTGGCTCTGAAAGCCGGCTTCGAGCTTATTGAAGTACGGACTGGGCCTATCGGTGCGCGAATCCCATATAAATGCAAAGAACTCCCTGCGTTCACGCCAGCGTCTGCAAAAGCCGAAATTATGGGCCTTATTGAAAAGTTGAAAGCACAGGAGGGATTTATCGTCAGGCAGAACTTCGAAGCTGTCGCGGATGCGGTTTGCAAGGCTTGGGATACCCCTAACGGAGAATCGAGAAAAGACACGAAAGCAATGTTGGAGGAGTTTTTCTAATTCGGTTGCGATTTATGAGATATACATAGACAAAGATTGTTCGAACATCGACGGCAGTGCTTGAGCCATTCATATGATGTCGTCAAAGAGCTTGGAAAGATAATTTGTTCAGCATCGTACGACTTTTTACAAGAGACGCGCCCAATATTGATGTCTTGAACAGAATTGAGGTCGAGAACAACTTGCACTGCAATAGGCCCTGAATAGCTGACGAAGGACGCGTGACCCGCGCAGGCAGGTCATGGACGAGATTTGAATGGAGAGCACCCCCGTGCGTGCGCTGCGGCTATAATTCAAAAAAAAAAAGAGGGAAAATCAAATTCATGACAAGCAGGAAAGGGTATAAACTCTTCCTATCGTTTGTCTGCTATCTAAACATGAGTAGATATTCCTGTCCAATGTACTTTTTATAGAACAAGCAGGAGGAATGAGGTCAGGATGGACTTGGAAACGTGTTCAATAAGACTGACTTGAATACGAGATAAGACACAACTTTTGAATTTCCACGATTACACTTTTGACGCCTATCTCGCGTTTCTTATGCGGCGGTGAGCGTCACGGCGCAATCTTGGCGATAAATAGAGGGATGGCCATATAATATAAATAAACCAGTGCTTGAGAATTGTCGGAGGAGAACATAAGCCGTTGAGGGGAGAAAAACGAAGAATGCCTGGCATAACCGCCGAATGGCAAGTCCAACAATTCGAGTATGCCCGTTAGGAGGCTCAAAAAACTTCTTCATTATATTTCTTGAATAAATATCGAGAGAAATATCAGATTCCATGTTGTTTTAGAGATTTGAAAGCTGTATCTTGACTGAAAATATGGCGATGATGAGCGATGATGGTTACCAATTAGGTGTACCGCTTTCGCGACGCGTTTGTGACGCTGTTACGATACGTCACATCAACATATAAATTGAGCTTGTCGAATTACTTGCTCTTCTCCCTTCCATCCACTTTCAAATCTCTATATTTCGAGCTCCGTTTCATCTCTTGTTCAGGCATGTCACCCTCTACCGACTATGCTTTGTATCTGATTTGTTTGCTCGTTCCGATATCACAGAATCATCAATGTGTGGAATTTTTGCCTACTGCAGCTTCTTGAAGGAAAAGGTGAGTGACGTTTGTTCAATAACCCGAGCGAAACAAGTCTGTATCGGGGAGCAATGCTACCTTTGAATGCTTATATGTTTCTTTCCTGCGTACTGTCGTTAATGTCGTAACGCCGATATTGATCTAACTTAATAACAGAGCCGCAAGGAAGTTCTAGAGGTCCTCTGTCAGGGTCTAGCTCGTCAGGAATACCGTGGCTACGACTCTGCTGGTCTTGGTATCGACGGCGATAAACCTGGTGAAGTCATCTTCTTCAAGGAGGTCGGCAAGGTTGCTGGTTTGCGCAAGCAGATCGCATCTTCACCCGTCGATGTGAACAAGACCTCTGTATCCCAAGTTTCAATCGCTCATACTCGTTGGGCAACTCACGGCGTTCCATCAAAAGCCAACTGTCATCCTCTCCGCTCTGATCCTACGGCAGAATTCTGTGTCGTTCATAACGGTATTGTCACCAATAGTGCCGCACTTCGACTCGTTCTTCAAAAAAGAGGTTTCACGTTCGAGTCTGAAACAGATACTGAGGCTGTTGCAAAGCTCTTGAAATATGTGTATGATTCGCAAGCCGACAAGAAGAACCTGACCTTCACCGACCTGGTCAAGGCCGTATTGAAGGAATTGGAAGGCTCTTTTGCTTTCGTTTTCAAGTCAACACACTTCCCGAACGAAATTGTCACTGCTCGTCGCGGTTCGCCTCTGTTGATTGGTGTCAAAACGGATAAGAAGCTCAAAGTCGATTTTGTTGATGTCGAATTTGCCGGCCAGGATAATAGTAAGGAAGTGAAGGCTGACACTCGTATGCAATCTGGATCCCATCTCTTCTGGTTTTATCTGACTTCTATCTGTAGTTCATCCGATTTCTCCTTCCGCTTTGCTAGCGCCTCCCTCCGCTAATCCGAAAGTCCTCCGTACCCAATCGCGGGCGTTCATGTCTGAGGATGGCCTTCCTCAACCTATCGAATTCTTCGTCGCTTCTGATGCCTCGGCGGTTGTCGAGCATACTAAGCGGGTCTTATACCTCGAAGATAACGATATTGCTCACATTGCAGATGGTGAATTGCACATTCACCGTCTCCGCCGCAAGGATGACCACGATCAATCTCCTGCCCAGATTGCCTCAACTCGAACCATCGAAACGCTTGAGATTGAAATTGCTGCTATCATGAAAGGCAAATTCCAGCACTTCATGCAGAAGGAAATATACGAGCAGCCCGAATCAGTGGTCAATACTATGCGTGGTCGTGTCAACTTTGATACTAACCAAATCACGCTCGGTGGCTTGCGCGCATACCTCCCAATCATGCGTCGTGGCAGACGTATTGTCTTCATTGCATGCGGAACAAGTTATCACTCGTGTATTGCAACGCGCGCGATCTTCGAAGAGCTCACAGAAATCCCTGTTAGTGTTGAGCTCGCGAGTGACTTCCTCGACAGGAAGACTCCGATTTTCAGGGATGATGTGTGTGTCTTCTTGAGTCAAAGTGGTGAGACGGCAGATACTATTCTTGCTTTGAGGTATTGTTTGGAGCGTGGTGCTCTATGCGTTGGCGTTGTCAACACAGTTGGTTCGACAATATCTAGAGAGACTCATTGCGGTGTTCACATCAACGCTGGACCTGAAATTGGTGTTGCTTCCACGAAGGTCTGTCTGCACTCTCTTGTTCCGTTAGCGTCTGTCACTGAGCGTTTCTTAGGCCTACACTTCTCAATACATTGCCCTCCTCATGATGGCTCTTCAGTTATCGGAGGATCGTATTTCCTTCACCGAGCGCCGTAACCAAATCATCGCTGGTCTTCACTCGATGCCCGCTCAGATCAAGAAAGTTTTGGAACTCGATTCTGTGATTCAGCAATTTGCTCAGAGCGTCGCGGATAACAAGAGTTTGTTACTTATGGGTAGAGGATTCCAATACGCCACCTGCCTAGAGGGTGCTTTGAAGATCAAGGAAATAAGTTACATGCACTCCGAAGGTTTGCCTACAGCCAACCTCTTTGCGCTCAACATTCGTTGATTGTTAATACCTAGGTATCCTTGCTGGTGAACTCAAGCACGGTCCTCTCGCTCTTATTGATGAAAACATGCCAGTCATCATCATCATGACGCAGGACTCGCTCTATCCAAAGGTCCAGTCTGCCTTTGCTCAGATCACCGCCCGCAAGGCTCAGCCCATCGTCGTCTGTAACGAGGGTGACGACGGTATTCCCGCAAATGCCAAGACCATCCGAGTTCCAAAGACAGTTGACTGCTTGCAAGGCATGTTGAACATCATCCCGTTGCAATTGTTGAGCTACCACCTTGCGGTCAACAAAGGCTATGATGTAGACTTCCCAAGGAACTTGTGCGCTTCTTTTTTCTTCTTCGATGACGGCAGCTGATACTTTCCCCTTTACCTTCCAAGGGCGAAATCTGTCACTACTGAGTAAACGAATGAAACGCGCGGTACGTCGTGGAGGAAGTTGGTGAATGATTGTAAGTTCTTTTTTGCGGACTGAAAAATTACTGTACTTCTACATATTTCCACAAATTGTAAATAATGTTGGGTCGGAACTGCTTTGCAGATGTGCAAGGGCACCGATAGAGCACGCTTTGAATGAATGGACTATCGTTTTTGTTTTCGCTCCAGTGTCCGCCAAAATTTTTACGTTCTAAACTAGCAATGTCAAAGCGGGTATTATTATACCGCCACGCGTTACCAAATCCACGCGTAGGCCACCTTCCATCTTTCTTCTCTCATCATAGGGTTCACTCTAGAATAGAATCTGCACAAGCCTTGTCTGAATGGCCACAATCCCAACAGTTGTGGACCATGTACGCGCACCAGCTCGCGCTTTACAGACTAGTACAGATACTTTTCTCCGTTGGCACGACGCTGAAGTCGCTTCTGCTCTGAAGAGTGTCGCGGCAGCCAACGAGCAAGAACGCTTACTACGTATTGACTTACAAAATCAACTACGAACCTCCGAGCAGAATCTGCGGGCTTGCGAGAAACATCTAAAACTGCTCCAGACAAGTGAACAAAAGGTCACTCGTGATTTACAAAAAGCTAATGCCGATTCGACACGCGTGCGGCAGGTAGAAACAGAAGTGAAAACGATCACAGACGCGTTGGCAAAGATTGGGATACGTTTGCTGAAGGATACAGAAGAAGGTGAATTCGTTTGGCTACAGTTGATCTGCGATCTGGAAGCAGATGTTCGATGGGCTCAGGTGCAGCGACAGTACTTTACTGAGTACGAGCATCGCGATGGCTTCTACCCGAATCGTCTGTTTCATGATCCTTTCGGCCCTTTGACGAGTCAAAGATCGTCGCGAGAGCGACCATTGGACGCAATCGCAGCTATAGACGCCCTCCTCGACGCCCTTAACAAGCACATAGCCGAAAATTATGCTCTTAGCGTACGATGTGACACGGTAGAAAACGAGGTAGCGCAATTGAAGACAGAATTAGAGGCAAAGAACTCCAGGATTGCCGAGCTCGAAGTAATGGTCGCTTCGCATCGAGGAGAGGAGTCGTTTTCAGCGGGAGGGGTCCCAAAAGTGACATGTATCAGGCCCTCTCAGCTTATGAAGGACCCAAACTATTCGCCCTATCTTTCTGAAGCGTCTGGCAGCTCGCCGATCTCTACAGATCCATTCCTGTCCTAATGGTGAGTCGGAAGCTTCATGGAGCAGTCATTCATACGCTAGCGAGTCATCTTCCAACTCTTCTGTACCACAGATGTGAAAACCCTTCAAGTCTGGAAGCAGGTTCTCAGGGACTGTGTTCGATATTATGAATTTGCAAATCTCGAAACGGGAATCAATTATGATAGTAAGTCCTTTATAATTCTAGATTCTAAAATTCTCCTGTAACCTATATCATTGATGTACCAAGTGTTACAAGTTCATTTGATTAGCTAGAAAGCGCTACATCAATCGCGTTCCCAGCTGGAGAAAGAACAAGAATTCGGGGACCTCGACCATCAACTTGGAGTCGATCCCTAGTACTCCAGGCAGTATAAGTAATGAATTCATATAACTTAACTACACAGTGTCAATATCAAATACGTAGCATAAATCGAAATTGAAGTCATCTCGTACTCTTGCCTGGTCAGCCGCAAACGACCTGACTGGGTGATCATGTCTGTCATATCCTTTCCAATTATTATCGTTTGAGCTTTATTCTGAGCATCGAGCCTCTTCTTCCGTAGGCCAAAAATCTGCTTCTAGTTCCACTATCCTCGCCCAAATTTCCTCTGAACGGCTCCATGCTGCCGATCCAGGGTAGATTCCCAAAGAGTCTACTAAATCTGCCAACTCGTTGACGAACGTGACAAACTCGGGACAGCTCCAATTCTCAGATAAGGAAAGGATAGCGGCGTTGGTTGGTGTTACAGACTCGAAAGATGTATCGAATATGGGGCCCGAGGCGGTTGAATCTCGAACGAATGTCCATGCATCCAGGTATACCTATGGATATTGATGAGTTTCCTGAAAGAACGCTATCGTGCACTCGGTTCAATTATTTTCACCGACCTTCTCCATAGCCCAAAGGAAGACTAAACCGTGAATTATTGACCCGCTATTCGATATTCTTGACATTTCTGCTGTATAATTTCTTGTGCCCTTCCTCTCAGGCCATCCTTCCAGATTTAAGCCCCATTTGTGCGCTGTTTTCAGGAAGAAATCAGCTTCCCGATGGACATTCTGCAAAGAGAATAACAGGATTTTGAAGATGGATTGATTGAATTTTTCTTCATTCGAACCGAAAGAGTCCTTTGAGTTGAAAGGGATGTTTGATATGAGGGATCCTATAAATTTTGGATACGCGTGAGCAGCATAAATTCTGTCCTGAGAAAGCCAGAGAGCAAGTAGGCTGTGATCAAGCGTCCCACTACCAGCTGCTTTCAAGAAGGAGTGCCTGGTAGCAGATGTATAAGGGACTGCAGTAGATAGCGAAGCCAGATGCTTCGTTAGAGAAGGAGTTTTCTCCATGTGTAAGTTGCAGAAATTTAAGCGCTTATGTACATAGATTAGTGTTTGCCGGACCGTTCAAGGCGCTGTGCAAAGCTAAACTAATACCATATCCTCACTGCCTGTTCTCTGCGCTCAATGTCGGCCGTTCAAGCTCTCAAGAAGTTTCGTTTACATGAGCTAAAAGGCCTTCATGGTCATATATCCCGCTTTGGACCTCTTTCTGCTACTGAATCATCCTCCGGCGTCCCACTCCCAAATCCTTTTCTTCCTCATAAGAATCCACAAACAGGACGATGGGCACCGCCTAAATACTCTCTGCGTCGTCAGGCAGAGCTAATAAAGAAGGCTAAAGCCTCGAACAACCTCGAGATACTTCCTCCAGGGCCGAAAATGTCCGCGCCTGCTGCCGCTGTACTAAGCAAAAGGCTGGATGCGACCGTTGGTTCATCACAAAAGTTAGCGGTATTAGACGAGGCGCTGGCTTTTCCTGTGGATTGGGTTGGGAATCCTTCACACAAGTCGACGGATGGGTCAGATTTGGGTGCGCGGTTGTATGCAGGGAAGAAGCGGATGTTCAAGGGACACAAGTGGGAGCGCGTCAGAGAGCGTCGGGAGGCTCATCATAGTATGTTATTGAAGGATATGGACAAACGTGTCAGAAGATACAAGAAAGTGAGCTTGGGATTCTATTCCCGAGATGTGCCTCTGTCTGATCCTTTCTCCAGCAACATCTAAAAAAGAGGCCAAATCCACTCAAGGTCTCCAGAAAGACATCTACAAAATTACCATTCTAGTGGTTTGTATATACCGTATAATCGTCATAATACGAAAAAGCAATATTGGTATGACTTCACTCTGCGGAATAGGTTCGACTTTGGCGTCGGTGTCAGCCTGTTCCCTTCAAAACGAATTCGAAAGATCGCGTACCTTGGGCTCACTCGTGTCGTTACACTCTTTTTCAGACATCAAAATTCCAACGGAATCGACTTGGAGGTATTCGTTGAGGAGCTGATTCAGGTTCCTAAAAAGTGCAACTACATAATGGTCGTTGCTGCCGCTGTATGCTTTACACTCATATGTTGAATTTTCAAACTAACAGAACATGAATCCATACCGTATCCCAATTGCGGGTGGTCTGGGGTGGGGGTATAGGATAGTACGTCGTCGATGGTCTCTGGAGGTCAAAAGACAATTGTTCTTTGTACATCATCGTCCTTTCTCGTTATACCCGTCCAGACATCCTTTTCTGGATCCATTGGCTCGTGTGATCGCCGTGGACTATAACAGTATTTTGGCCGTTGATAAAGTCTTCAATGAGCATTGGGTTGATCTCTGTCACAGCCGATGTGGAAAGTTTTACTACGACTCAAGGCACCCTACTCATGGCAGCGCTGAATATCTTTATTGTGGATCGTTTCTCTGCGAGCGAGTACTTGAATGCATCAGGGAGACGCTCCCTTTCGCGGGCATGGAGGTTGGAATTCTTTAGTTTATGAGGAAAGCCGACCACGGATCTGCATTTGAGTGAACTATCTTCCCCGTTGCCATCATGAATTATCTTGGACACGGAAATCCCAAGCAGGTCCAAGGCACTCGGACACCTTGCACCCTTCCCTTTCGTCTTTGATTTGAAGAAGCGGAAAGTGAGTATCTCTGAGGATGGACAGAGGAGAATGATGTTCACCGCTACAAAGGATGCAGGCCAGTCTGTCGCTGCGGTGACTGAATTTGGATCATTGGGAAGAGCTACAGAGCATAGTGATATGAAGAGTAATTGGCAAAAGTCTCGTCCTTGAACGGATCCGTACATGCCTAGAACGTCGCTATCTCTTATCTCTGATATCTTTCCCTCTCAGTCTTTGAAAAAAGTCAGAAACTCCGATAACGGAATTGAGTCTTTACCGAAGCCAAACTTGAGGCTCAACGAGATGGCTTGTATCTCAGGCTGAGATTCGAACCATACCTGAGATTCTTAGGTATGCTGTATGTCCTTCAAGTTGTTTGGTTGGATGATTGTAAGTACACTCTGATCATGAAGTGATGTCGCCTAACTACTTAGTACTAACAAGGCTCAGATTCGTATCATATCGTTCTTATAAATAGCGGGCAAGGCAATATTTCCTCTTAGCTACGTCCCCTCTTCTGCTTTTTGCTGGCGAAAAGCAGGTCAAACACTCATAGAAGTTCTCTCTTATCCATCTCTTGTGCGAAACTCTTTCTGTTCGTGCTTTTCGTTGGGGTTACTCACCAGTGATGCGCTTCAATCCTGCCTACCTTTTTGTTTTGGGTTTCATCCCTGCTACTTTGTGCTTAACTCTCAGTGTTAGTGAATTGCATTTTGTATTCTGCAGTGTTCATGCATTAACGTATCTTGCTTGATAGGTCAGGTCAGACATGAGGAGCTATGTAGGTCTTGTTGAGACTCCCGAAACTCGAGCATTTCACCAGGGTCATGGAATGCACTTGCTTGCTGCCAGAGCGGACCGTAATGTAGTCTACGTGAAATTCACCTCCGGAGTGGAAGGAAATGCAAAGCCACCACCCAAGATTCTGCATCTCGTCATGAAGCTCTTCATGACATGGCTTGGAGTACCTCTCATTATTCCTGAGTTTGTTAACCAGCTATCCGAAGTACTACACAACGGAGAGTTGACATTCCATTTTTGGGGATCCGGCTTGGAACGCTGCAAGGAGTCGTCAGATGGGTGTTCTGTTATCATTGGGGCGGTTGGCACTGAGAGGAACCAGTGGATAACTATACACAAGGGCGCTAGGTATCTATACAGTACGACTACTGAAAGCTTAGCTGTTGAACCATTAGCATAAGGACTCGTATGTGATATAGATGTAATGTAGAGAACTGAATATGTAGTATCTCCAATGTTTGACTCAAATATGACGTTCGGAACCAGTCTCATAGTCAGCCGACAGTGCTGATATATATAAACCGAAATTTCTCTTTGAACGCACTAAACCTTCATCAGGTCCTTATACATCTTACTATTGTTTGAACATCCACTACGATGACCTCCAGTCACTCAGAATTTAAGCAAATTGAACAGGTCGTTGGACGGCCCAGGACGACATCGCATAATATGATGGATGACTATGTGAACGATCCTCCGAATGTATGTTCCCTCGTCATAGATATATGCGTACACTGACAAGCAGACGGTAAAGAACTTATCCCCAGAATCATTAAAAAATGCTCGAATGGCCATCCAGGATGCGCAAGCTGATGAGGACCGGCTCAACGACGATAAGCATGAAAGGCATTATCGTGCTGACACCAAGGTACATTCCATAAGATGATTTAAATGTCACAAAGCATAACCTCCCTTGCTATAGAAACACACTGGTGGTCGCCTGGGAGCTCTTGGAGATGCAGAAGACGGTGGTATCCCTCAAATCGAGGACCGGCGCGACAGAGAAACAGACGGTATGTTCGACCGTGCAGGAGTGGCAATTAACGGCGAAACGGAGATGGGTAGGCCAGTAAGGCATGATGTGGAAACCTCACTTTTGAACTCGCACAAGCCTTGAGGTGTTGTAATATGAGATTTGGATACTTTACTATTCGTGCAAGTAGTCCGACTTCTTGCTCCGAGTTGAAAGCGACATGATAAACTTCTGCATCTGGGTATTGCCTCTTCAAAAGAGGAGAAAGGAAATCAATAATGGAATACCAACCTTTGAGAGTTAATGCATCAATTGCTTAAGTAATCCCTCTTTCAAAAAAAATCACCTTGTAGCCCTAAGCCTCCATCGACGAAGGCTTTACGCCTGCACAATTTGTCGTTTGCTCTTCTACAGCCTGTAGAGCAGCTCAATTTCTCCGGTGGCTTTCTGAACAAATCTAAATTCTGGTAGCGTCGTTATTATCAACTGATCAAGATGGATCCAGAGTACCAGGTGCCACCACAAGAATCCGGCCCTCAGCCTCATCCTTATCTTCACGAACCTCTATTATACATCACTAATCTTTCTTCAAATGTCACTGACGAAACCCTTGGAATGGCATTTATGACTTGCGCCCCGTTCAGACCTAAAATTACCAGAGACTCAGCGAGTCCAATGGTTTCTGGAACCATAGAGTTCAAATTCCTCGAAAAAGGTGTGTATCGATGTTTTCATTGCTCCTCTCAATGCTAAAGCTCTTTCATTAGCCGAGAAAGCATTGGCCACGCTTCAATCGCGCCCTCTGCCAGGTGTACCAGGTGTACTTCTCATGTTATCGCCGTACCCGCCGACAAACCCTCCTACTCCTCTTCCTCCACCATCTGCACTTCCCAGGCTGGTCAAGCACCTTCCAACAGGCTTTGGTGACTCTGCGCTCTATGATCTCTTTCGCCCTTATGGTGCCCTCGCGTCCGTTCGGATCCCAACCCACTTTGGTCCCGATACCGGCATGATCGAATTTTGGAACGAGGACGACGCGCGGTGTGCCGAAGAGGCTATGCACTGTGCTGATGTTGAAGGTCAAAATATTGCTGTTCAAGTTTATCAACCACGGAGGACCGCTTCTGCAACTGTCAATGACTTCAACGCGAACGCCCCTACGTTTGTTCCTTCGAGTTCGGTTTTCGGGTATACAAGCCCCGCCGCGACGTATTCTCCTCCTCGTCCACACTATAGTCCTAGAAGTCCTGTGTCGCCTATCCCTCATAGTACATCACAGTTTGTCCATGGGCCTGGGCAGCAGGTACAACTCGCGCCTTTGTCGGGACCTGGCTCGAATAGCCATAGTGGGTTAATAGACCCATGCAATTTGTTCTGCAAGAACTTGGATCCAGAAATCGATTCAAACGTGTTGTTTTCTCACTTTCGTCAGGTATGCCATGGCTCTTTCAAATGCGGTCAATCCAAAAATCTAACCTGTTCTCTTCGAATGTTTCAGTTTGGACAGATTGTTAGGTGAGTATAGTCTCGCTAGTTCTTCAAGATGAACCCTAAATATGAATTATCGCTAGTGCTCGTGTTATGCGAAACGAGGCCGGTGAAAGTCGAGGCTTTGGCTTTGTCTCATTCCAATTGCCAGATCAAGGTGTGTTGAACATCTCTTGCCGTCAAGCTCGAATTTACTCCTTCTACCTAGCGGCCGCCGCCATGCACGCAATGAATGGCGTCACCCTGGGGTCCAAACAAGTTGTTGTCCGACTACATGAGCCCAAACAGCTTCGTCAGGAAAAACTTGCCGCCCGATTCGGTAGCGGAGGTAACGGTCATCCTAGAATAGCTAGTGGAGCCACAAGTCCTACTGCCAGCGAAGGCGGGGACAGCTATGGTCCTGGATGGGGAAGTCCGAGTCCAAGAAATAGATCCCTCGGACTAGGGAACGTAGGTGGGTCTCCTGGTTATGGCCAAGATCGGGACAGAGGAAGGAGAGGAAGCGGAAGTTTCTTCAACGTATGATGTCTCCTTTAACATTCAATTTTTCACTAGATACTCACTTCACATAGGCTGCCCTTGCTGGAACTTTGAACCTTCCTATGCGCTACGACGACCTGGCTGCGCTCACCCCCGTTGTGCGCAAAGAAGTCCTTGCTGGAGAGCTTAGCAGACGCATCAAGTCGCTTGCCAGCGTCGCTCCTGTAGATGTTGACCGCATCGTTGAGGGTCTAGTCAATGTGTCTTTGAGCGAAATTGTTCAAGCAATCGAGGACCCGGAAAAGCTCGCGAGCCAAGTTGACAAGCTAAAGATCGCTCGAAAATCATCTACACCGGCATCTCCTGCTCCGGAACAATCACAGAGCCCAGCACGCTCAAATAGTGCTTCGCAGGACTCGCGTCTCCTTGATCCTAACGCCCTTGCAGCCACGGCTAGTGCGCCTGAGCATCCCTCTACGCCTATCTCAGTAACTGCTTCTTTGTCAACGCCGCCGCGTACCTCCTCTCCTTCAGGATCACTTGCTCCAACGTCAGAACGCGATCGTATTGCTGCTGCTGTAGCCAAATTTGAAAACTCTCCGTTAGAGAAGCAAGAAAAACTAACGGAGCTCCTGATGAGTCTTCCAAAAAGAGAGCGTGCGTTGTGTCTGTTCAATATGGAGGTGTTCCGTGCGAAACTTGCTGATGCCAAGCTGGTGTTGGAGACTATGGAAGAGGAGGAAGAGGAAGAAGCTAATGCAACTGCCGCTGCTATAGCAACTGTTCCCCCTTCTACACCCCAGAATAAAAAGACGATATCATATGCTACATCTCCTCAGACACCTGATCTCTCTTCTCGCGGCCCTAGTGCCACTTCGTCGCCTCTCCCTACTACTCCCGCCGCCGGAGGGACTCCCGCCGAAGCAGGGAACCAAACATACACCATCGCAGCACTCGCCAAGCTTCCTGCTACAGAGGTACTCAAAGTCGTAAGATCTTCTTCTGTCATCTTACCTACTGGTCTATCCAAGGCCGATCCACTTGTGGTTCAGGCTACGGATGAGTATGTTGATGGTCTGATGGACAAGGCTCCTCAAATGCAGAAACAGCAATTAGGCGAGAAGCTGTTCAGGGTAGTCAAGAGCTTTGGAATCAAGGGAGCTGTGAGTGTAACAGTTCGATAATTTTGCAATGTATGCTCATTTTCCTTCCAAACAAGCCTAAGATTACCGTGACCCTTTTGGACCAAGAGGACCTGCGTGCACTTGCTCATCTGATGAACAGCTATCCTGTGGTTTTGAAACACAAAGCCCAGGCTGTTGCCACTACCAAGTGATATCGACTATAGTCCACCATCCCATCCTTTCTATTTTTACGTTAGTGCCGGTTGTGCTTTTTTTTATAATTGTTTTGGTGCGTCCGCTCTCCAGCGTATGCACCGCTTCACACACATTTTACGTTCTATTTGTTCATTCTCCATACATCTTTTTTGGATATTACTACCTTCTGGATTTCCACGAATTCAATCCTTCGTCTTGTGCGTCTGATCTTTAGCTCCTTGTTCCTGGTCCATCATCTCATCGCTTCTACTTGTCAATGCATCATTTCTTGTCGTTGTTCTTTCTATCAGTCTCTATCGTATCCCCAGTTGTTTCTAGTCTATACGTATGTACCCCAGTTCAGCCTCATTGGGCCTCACCTCTCATCGGCTCTTTCATCAATCTCTTCATTGTTTCCAATGATTTTACGAAATTTTACGATTCTTTCATCGATTACTTTCAATTGAGAATAAGTATATTGCATTCTTTACATCGTGTTCACGGTTATTAGAGTAAACGGCTAATCAACCTCAGACTACAATGCTTACAGCTTTTCATCTCCCTTTGCGAACAGTTGTCCACATTTGTGGGGTTCTCATTCGCCTCCTGATGAATTCACCAATTCTTTTACTTGCCCCGCAATGTCCCTTCTCCGTCGGCTTTCCAGTCTAGCATTCATCGGTGTAACGTCTTTGTTATCGTTTGAATCGGATAATGATAATTACACGGATAATCATCAATTGGAGGTGACTAGAAACCATCGTAACTCCTTGCTGACGGGAGCCGGCGAGGGATATATAAACTACAGAGTCTTTGTGGAAGATTTCACAGAACAATTTGAGCAAACGATACCTCTGAACTCACATTCTATTACAATGGCTGTTCCAGCAAGCATGACTACTCTCAACCTCAGCGGCAAGTTTTCGATCGTAAGTTTCACGCTTTTCGTGTCCCTCACTTGTTGAGCTGACTTATATATACCATTCTAGAACAAGACGTTGAGCCATCCTGCCGAAGAGATATTGGAACTTCAAGGTGTGGCCTTGCTCAAACGCAAAGCCATGGGCGCCGCTACACTCACCGTCACCATGAAGCACAACAAGAACGACAGCGGGGAAGAATGCCTCAGCCTCGAACAGACAATAGCGGGCTTAGACCTGGGTGAACCAGAAGTGAAGGTTCTCAACTGGGTAGAACAGACCAGAGACACGAAGCTCATCGGCACTGTCGTGACGAAAGCTAAGAGGGTCAAGGTCGACGAAGTCGAGAATGCCTATCTCAAAGAGGAATGGAGTGCAGATACTTTGGAGAATGGATGTATCCTGGTTCACGTTGCTCCTGCGGGTACTGAGAGCTGGTCTGCCGAGCAGGTATATCATGCCAAGTGCTTTGTAACTATTCACTCACTGTGTGTGGCTCTAGACTTGGGGAATCGGGGAGGTGAATGGCGAGAGACGTCATGTTAGACGCATTGCTTTCGCTGGACCCAACAAGAAGCTCGAGCACCGTTTCGTGTATGACTACCGTGAGTAGTTAGCTTCGTGATATCGAAGGAATGTTTGACTTACCGTGTTGACAGTTGGGGAGAACTAATGCTTAAGATATTCCTTTGTTCGATGAACTTGGCGAGAAAAGAGCAAATGGTGGATGTACTTTAAGTTGTAGATATGTGGAATGAAATCGTTCCCGAAGGAACCACAAAAATTCTGACAATACAATAACACGTTCGAAGCAAATCCAAAAATCAAAACAGAATTCCTGTCGATAAATGAATGTGACACGAAGTTGTCAAAGCTGAAAATATCGTTCCCGATTTGGAAATCATGTATGAAATTTTATATAAACAAAAACATACGAAAGCTGTTAACAAAGATGTACTCTAGCATTATGTAAATGATAATCCCGAGATTGAGTCAGGAGCCATAAACAGTGTATACGATACAATGATACTCAAAGGTGATGAAAACGAAGGAAATGTGATACTGTGCAAATTATTGCTTGTAAAGATTCAGATACCAGAAGCCTCCGCACGATTCCGCCGAATTCCCGGCACACTTATAGTTACAATTGCTCGAGTCCACAACAGAGCCAGTCGCTCCATTGTTCGTGACGGTATTCCCACAGAAACCTGTTCAATCAGAGTGAGTCAAGGCAATAGAGGTAAAAAAAAATCTAATGTATTTGCTTACATTCCGAACTGAAAATACATCAAAAATAATCAGTCAGTCATCGTTGTGTATGTCGAAGTGCTCAAAAACTCACCTATACTCAGTACCAGCATACGTATAACCAGCACATAACGATTGGCATTTCTCAGTGGTCATTGCGCTATCCCTATAGTTGGCACCAGTAAGAGCATACCGTGAGCCAGTCGTTCCCTCAGCGACACATCCCACAGCAGAAAACGAGGTGGAAGTGGAGGTACTTGACGAAGCAGTAGAAGTACTGGTGGCAGTCGAGGAAGTAGAGGTAGTGACAGGGGAATTAGAAGAGGCCTTGGAGTAGAGACTTAGGTAATATGATCCTCCACAGGCCTGCGATGAGTCCCCAGCACACTTGTAATTACAGTTGCTTGAAGCCACGACGGATCCAGTAGCTCCATTGTTCGTGATCGTATTCCCACAATAACCTGAAATGTCAAAATTAGTTAAAGAAACCCAACGGTGAGCGCACGCCTATGGCTTACATTGGGTGCTAGTTAATGAGAATGAAATTATTAGGTTGATGCTCATGCGATTTTGAGACGATACTCACCTATACTCGGTACCAGCGTATGTATATCCTGCGCAGAGTGTTTCGCATTTGGCGGGGGTCATTGCGCTGTCCGTATAGCTTGCCCCAATAAGAGCGCGACGTGTGCCCGTCGTACCTTCAGCGACGCATCCTACGTAAGAGAATGACGTAGAACTCGAAGTGCTTGAAGCACTTGCAGAAGTAGAAGTGGTGCTAGAGGTGGTTTTAGTGGTAGTGGTGGTGGTGGTGGAAGTAGAGCTAGTTGTGCTTGATGAACTGCTAATACCCGACTTTGAATAAAGGTTAAGATAGTAGCTTCCTCCGCATGTCTGCGATGAATCTCCGCCACATTTGTCATTACAGTTACTGGCAGCGACTATGGTCCCAGTAGCTCCGTTGTTCGTTAACGAGTTCCCACAATAGCCTAGGTAAGATTGTGAGCAAAGGCAACAACTGATGAGAACAAGTCATGGACTAACATTGCGTACTGCGAATGACGACGAAATCAGATTCAACGAATTCATACAATGTATACCGATGCTCACCTATACTCAGTGCCGGAATATGTGTAACTTGCGCAAAACGACTGACATTTAGCCGGGGTCATCGCACTATCGGTATAGCTGGCACCGGTTAAAGCACGGCGAGTGCCCGTCGTGCCCTCAGCAATGCAGCCCACTGATGAAAACGAAGATGATGTGCTTGACGCAGATGAAGAAGTTGAAGTTGAGGTAGACGTGACTTTGGTGCTTGATGAGCTGGATACCGACTTGGTGTAAAGATTCAAATAGTAGGATCCTCCGCACGACTGCGAAGAGTCACCACCACATTTGGAGTTGCAGTTACTGGACGCAACAACAGCGCCAGTAGCCCCATTATTCGTGATTGTGTTCCCACAATAACCTGTTCAATCATGATCAGTCAATTAAGTCCAACATAAGGTTGTGTGTTCCAAGCTTACATTGCGTACTAGATGAAGTACTGGAGATCAGTAGGCAGCAATCTTATCATGATCATACTCACCTGTACTCAGTACCAGCATATGTGTAGCTTGCGCAGAACGATTGGCATTTGGCCGGAGTCATTGCGCTATCTGTGTAATTGGCACTGGTAAGGGCACGGCGAGTGCCCGTTGTGCCCTCAGCAACGCATCCCACAGAAGTGAACGATGTTGAGGTACTTGTTGCTGTGACACTTGTACTTGTGCTTGTCATGGTGGAGGTTGAAGTACTAGAAGTTCCGGTTACTGCGATAGATGCAGTTTCCGCTCCAACAAAAACATTGTAATTGTACTGCGACGGTGTAGCAACCACGCTGAAACCAGTCGGGGAAGCATTGATGACTGTCGTTGAGCCTTTAACCATCTTGATGCCGACTGTCCCGACCGCGAGCGGAAGCTTGAGCTTATTGACACCATAAGGGAGGTTTGAGAAAGTCTGCGTGGAGCTGCCGAGGGTGAGCGTGACAGTACAAGTCGAGGTGCAGAACGCAGCGGCCCAAAGGTAATCCTAACAGGGTATCATTAATACCGCAGGAACATGCACGGCCCATTTGCTGACTTACATCAGCCCAGTTGTACCCAGTAGGCCTTCCGAGTGAGTCACTGGTCGCTGTAGCCAATGCCGGATGCGGACGACTCCACCAATAGACTACATCTTGCTAAAAGGATGTCATTGCTCCTAAATTCCATTCACATAGGGGGACACTTACAGTAATAGTGGGGTAAGCTCCCGTTTTGTAGGCGGTGATGTAGTACTGAGAAAGAGATATCCATGCAGTGTGCGGATAATTTTGTGCCCAATAAGTCCCTGCCGTTGAGCGTAAGCGGATGATCGTGCTGCGAGATTATTATAATTACTCACCAGCAGGCTGAGCTCCTTCGAATGGACCAAAACTAGAACCAAATGAGGCTGATGTGCACAATAAGGAAGTAGATGCAACGCACTAATCAGATTCGCCATAATCGTTCCTGAAAGAGACGTTTGATGATGAGTGAAAGGATAAGACATAGGGGTGGTTGATTTACCAAGTTACCATCTCAACAAATGTCAATTGATCGCGCAATTGGAAGAGCTCATCCCACCGATTAATTAGAAGCCAGTCATCGCCGCGCAGATAGAAATTCTTCGAGCTAAGGTGCGTGCTGCAAAAATTTATAAGCCGATATCATAAACATAAAGCACAGGCAGCTTACAAGAACCAGCCGCTAACAGTAGTGGCGTATCGACCTGCACCAAGCTGCTGTATGTCTGTAGGTTCAAATTGAGTGATAAAAATGAATTTGAGCGGTTGACTGCATTACAGTATTGATCATCGGTTGTCTGTCAAAATGAGTTGGTGGATCTGTGTACATTGAGCATCAATAAGACGCTCACATTCTTATCCCAATCGCCTTGGGGCCAAGCGCATCCCCAGCTGAACGAAGAACCGGCTTTATGAATGTCTGTTTTTAAAAATGACGAGAATAGCTTACCAGTACCATGAATCCAAGAACGCCCAATCAGTTTTGAAGGTATTCTCCGAATCCCAGAAAAATGGCATCAGATATCCGTTGGTATTAGCTTTTACTGCCTTCCAATTGTCGACTCCCAGGCAATCATAACCTCCGCCATAAGTTGAGATCATGGGTTTGCTGTTGACCGTGAACTGGGCAGAATATTTGGCGAAATAGTTTGTCCAGTTGGTAGTCGCGTAACCATTGTCGCAAACAAAGGACGTGTAATCGAAAGAGATGAACATTTTCAAGCCTGTTCCTGAAGCGGCGGCGGCGTTGTACGCGTCGACAACACGATCCCATTGCCAGACGTCGCTGCCTATATTGAGCGCGACAGCATCGCTAAATGAAGGATGAGAAAATAAAGAACGGAACAAAAGGGTCAAAGAAAAAGCAGCGTACACTCCCATAGCAGAGATCTGTTTGACGTCGTTGAGCCAATCGTTATAAACGTACGGGTATCTGGAACATATCGCGTATGAGTTTTGATCAATGTGGACACATGTTGAACATAGATTTACGTGTCTTGAAAGAAGGACAGGCTCCATGAGTGTTGTGCACAAATACGAAACGGTCAATAGAACATACTTCCAACAATCTGTTCATGCGAAACTATCAGCGTAGAAGAGCACGAAAGACGCTATAAACGTACATGATGCATGAATACGTATTTCGTGCCATCTCTTTTTGTCAAGGGCTCCGATGAAGTTGTGGCGGGTTTCATAGACGTGTTTCGAAATTCTAAAGCCTCTCTCCGTTCGATATCCGCCTGCAATTGTCGTTGTGTAAGTCTTTGATCATGGCGAGAATTTCGAGCGAGAGCTGGAAAAAACAAGAAGATATAAAAGAGCGGGACAATGAATAGGGCGAGCATCATGCTCGCTTGAGTAGCGATGTTAGGTAGTAGTGTAGGGAGAAGGGGAAGACAAGGTGCACGCGTTCCTTCTTAAGGATGAGACGGATTATCCTGTCCCAGTTTTACAACGTATAGGAGCCTGCTGCGAGACTCGCCTCTCATTACTGGTAAATAATTGTCAGCGGTCAGGACAGTAGCTGGTGCCTGAGGCATTTTTCGTTCAACAGGCGCGTATTGGCTGAAATGCTGGGTGTACATAGCAATGAGTGAGCAAAACTCAACAGGTTTAGTACATACTGACCAGACAATAGTCGTTATTATTCATTTTAAACCCTGGAGAAGCATACTGTTAATATGCAAATTGATATAAAAAAACATAAGGAACGTACGGCTCCGATCATATACTCCAGGAGTCTAAGAGATATGATACCAATGATTCAAAATTGGTTGTACATAGATATCCAGCGAAACACGGATCTTATCAATTATCTGTTTTTTGACCGTGGTAATTTGGAACTAATAACTTTATATTTCAAGTCTTTTTCCTAGCAGATGCAATGTGTATGATAATTCATGCTGGGCACTCACACAACCATAATTTATGCTCAGCTGTTCACACATTCTTGTACGATAAAGCGAGGTACGTGCAAGCCCTCTCAGGCCTTTCAGTTCCTGTTCTTGGTCTCATCATCATTCACTCTCATGGTGCATAGACTTTATCCAGATAACGGCAAGTAGATCTGAGGAGATGTTAATAAGCTCGTATATACGGGTCAATTTCTCACGTTTCTCCGCACTTCATGTTCCTTACCTCTGTGTCAGTGAGAAGAATGTCCTGCCTGTATGCGAAAGCTTCACAGGACTAAAATTGACGAGGACAATCTTCTGCTACATATCTCATATCTTTCAGAGCTCGCGATCGATATGAGGCTAGACGAGGCTCAAGGTGAAGCTAAGAACAAGGTCACCACACTAGTACAGTAGCTCCACTGATCGTCTTCGACATGTAGCATGAAGCTTAACTTCGCGTACTCAACATCCAATATGGGAATAGCTCCATCATGATTGGTGGTACCATGATACAAAACCATGGCCTACCTGTGTACCTCAGAATTCTAGGTGTCATTTAATCGAGGAGAGTCACTTTAACCAGCACTTAAACCTTCCCTCCCCCAATGGACTCAATATTCAACGGTAAAGGTATATGTCCTTCGAACATAGCGGCAACCCAGAAAGTCAGAAATGTCAAAATTAGTCCCAACACCAAACAGATTATCTACCAAGTCGTTCCTTTCTACAAAGGGCCTGAACGTATGACTTCGGAAATTTGGCTGGCGGACACAGACGTAGCAGAAAGCGCTCGACGCCTTACCCATGGTCTGTTCAACGATAGATCAGCAGTATTTCACCCGGATGGAAATAGCGTCATCTTCGTTTCAGATAGACAGCAACCGGGCAAGGCAAAAGACTTGTATCAGATCCTCCTATCCGATGTGGAGGATGGATGCAATCCTCGGATCCTGGGTCTCGGAAGAAGCGTACAGGAATTCGAGCTCTCGCCAGATGGACAGCACATCGCTTATTCCAGTGTTCGTACTTCGTCCGCCGAGCCTGATCCGTGCGATGCAAAGGTGTACCGTGATGGGATCCAAAATTCATCCCTAAGCCTCTGGGTATACTCTTTTGATACTGGTAGATCCCGTCTTATTGATGGTATTGACTATACCTATCATATCGAATCATTCACTTGGAGTCCGGATGGTTTTGAACTGTTATATCGCCTACGCAAGGGGAAAGAGGCCGAGTTTTCAGAGCGGGAGGTCACTATACAGAGGGTATCAATCGCGCCAGAATCTCTTCCAGTGACGATAGGGTCATATCCCCGTTCTCCCTCGGGTTCGAACATCTGGCTGGACTCAGGTCATATCGTCGAGCTGCAGAATTACGAGCCCCGGAATTCCCTAGATGCGCGCGCTTTGTTTGTTCACAACATTTCCACACCTCGAAGTAGGTTAGGACGGACAAAAAGATTGAAGAGGCTGTACGGTGATTTCGAAGATGCGGTTCGTATTGTTGACATGCAGACCAAAGGATACACCAGTGAAAATGGCGAAAGTGGGATGATTGCGGTAGAGGTCTGCTCTGACGTGGATACTCACATCGATGCCGTTTATTTTCATCGGAATGATTCTCACCATCTCTTCGCTGTACTCCCGTTATTCCGCACGCAAGGAGAGGCTATCTGGTTCGGAGCCTGGGACGCCAAGTATGCGTTTGATTCTGCTACTAGCAAAAGCACAATCGTGGTCGCAGCAGTCCTCAGCTCGGGGATTCGTAATGAGCCTCCAAACGTCTGGTCCATCAGAATCAACGAAAACATAGGGACAAGGGATTCGCCACCTCGTCCTGCCATTCCATCCGGCGATATCCGTTGGCACGACGTGCCTAACCTGTATTATCCTTCTCTAAGTTCTGTCCGCTATAAACTTTCTTCACACCTTGACTGGCTCAAGCGCGCTGAATCTGTTCGCACAGAAGTGATCCACTGGCTAGTGGATGATGGGACCAAACTGAGTGGCATCGTAAGGTCACCCAGTTCCGCCGTGAATTACCCTCTTCCTACGGTTCTTTTTATTCACGGGGGCCCCTATCGGTAGGTTAACCTCATTCTGTAAAACCATGGAGGTCAATTGACGTCTCTTTTGGCGTGAGCAAGTCGTGACATACCGGGTACGTTATTGAGATCTGAATGTTTCGTGGCAGTGACTGACGATGTGGTATTTTCAGACTATATGCCATACTTCTGTAATTGGCGGGAGCTTTTGGCGACTGCCGGATACCTTGTTATATCTCCAAACTACAGAGGCAGTCAGTGGAATCCTTCGTGGCTTTTATCGACAGCTCATTTGATTTGATTCTCAGGTCAAGGTCGAGGCCATGCCTTTGCGTATGCTGCTAATCAAGGCATTGGGGCGCACGATTGGCCTGATTGTGAAAGCATGGTCGACGAAGTGATTCGTCGCGGTTGGGCGGATCCAACAAGGTTGGCAGTAGCTGGATGGAGTCACGGTGACGTTATAAGCTGCATACTAAGAGTGGAGTGAACTCATCGGATTCTTGTCAGGCGGATCTCTCACTGCTTGGGGTGTGACTTTGACGAAGAATCGCTTCAAAGCTGCCGTCGTCGGTGCCGGAGCCTCAAACTGGGAGGGAATGGTAATGGAGTCGGGATCTCCGGAACTCGAGGTGATTATGATCTCATCTCATCCTGACTTGAAAGATTGAATCCGTCCAGAAAGCAATCGGTCAAAGAGATCCTTGGGATTGTGAGGCCCATCGTCGAAATATAAGCCCTGTTCATAGAGTTGACGGAGTCTCTACTGCCGTGTTGATCCTCCATGGCGACAAAGATGAGCGTGTTCCGGTTGGTCAAGCCATCGGTTTGTATAGAGGACTTCAAAGGAAAGCAACTGAAACAGGAAAACGAGGAGCTGAGCTCGTTATCTATCCCAGAGAACCCCATGGGTAGGAGTAAGATTTCTCTGTTTAGTGCGTTTTGTTGACCTTCGCCTGCAGGTTCTTAGAACGAGGACATGCGCAAAACGGTGAGCTTCTTCGTGTGATCAAAATCTTTGTTGATCGATTTTACAGTCATGGAAAGGGTCCTTCGACACTTTGATAAGTGGCTTTAACTAAGAATGGGTCGTCAGTAAAACATTCATTAAGAAAAAAAATGGGTGGGGGGTTACTGGCTACATTGTAAAGTACATACTAATGTATCGTACTTCTATCATCAATGATACAATGACACGTACAACAGATATTTGCAACGACAAGATACATATGCATGTGCTGTGAAAAGTGAAAGCGAGCGGAAAGAAAGAGGAGAGAAAAAAATAATGAGGTATAAGTATCAATTGTGCAGCACACCGTCCAATTGAGCGAGGTCCTCTTTGGCACCCATAAGAGCTTCCTAGTAACCGAGACTATATGAGAGATAGACAAAGCCTAGCTGTCAGTGTGCTTACCGCAACCATGGTTTGTCTGTTCTCATCTCGGATGTCCTTCAATCGTCTTTCATAAGTCGCCAACAATTCTCCATACTCTTCCCTTTTCCTTTGAGCACTCTGCATGGCAGTGCGTATGACGGCTCTAAGGACGTAGATACCGGCAACCCATTCAACTTCATCTTCCTCCCAGACCGCGTCACGTGCCGTCATTTCAGAGAAAGCTCTGCTCATGGCATACGAATAACCGCTATCATCAGTGTGTCCAGAATGCTCCATATTGAGCATTCCGAGCTCTAGTGCGGCAGCATGTATACGAGCCCACTGTATGTGGTCCTTCTTTCGTTGGCGATCATTGGCCAACCGTTGCAATTCATCCGACATGGAATATGAGGGAGAGGAAATTGTAGAATCTGTAGGCGGGTTTGGAAACCAGATGGAGTTCTTCCGAATCTGCATCTGCAGAGCTCTCGGACCGGCAAGAGGACCAGATACACCAGCGTGAACGATAGAGGGAGGAAAAAGAGTGGAAGCATCCAGAAATCTGCGGAGACAAGCACGAGGATCCCTGCTGAAGCTCAGTTCTGCTGTGATGGCTTCGAATAGAGAGGTGATGACCGGTGTTAAGGGTGTGGTAGATGGATTGAACTTTACAAAGGTTTGTATCATCGATGCCAGGCTTGACGCGTCAATACCTTGAGAAAAGGAATCGCGAAGAGTCGAGGTCGTAATCTGAAGGTTCACTGCTAGTTCTAAAGACGAATGGTGTTGACGTGGAGATTGTTGGTTAAGCGATGACTGTCTATGTGCCAACATTGGGTCTATGCTGGAACCTCGAAGTACACTGTATTGAACAGGAGAAACCAAGGTTTGTGTAGGACTTCCAGTTGCAGAATTGACAGAGGCCTGAGCATATGGCATCACTATTGGTGCGGCTAGTACATTGCCCGTGCTCCAGGTACTGTCGATTGTGTTATTCATCGGGCCACCTGAGATAACAGTGCCTATTGTAGGTTGGCAGTCTAATATCTTCAGTAACCAAATGCACTCACCTTTTTCCAGGGCTTTCTTCATTGACCTTGGCCGGCCCTCTAATTTTCTTCTCGTCCGTCCAACAGTATTCTTGAACCAGTTGTAAATTTGCTATTTGGTTCTCAGCTTCGGATTCACAAGTAATCATTAGGTATTCACCTCTTTGAACCTCGGTTCGGCCTCTTCGACATGAATAAACTCGTTGGGCAGACCAAAGACATTGATGAAATCTGCTGCTTTTTCCAGTGCAAACTTTTTGGCATCTCCCCGTATAGATCCTTGGGTTCGACGTTCGAATTCTGGCAGGTGGCTTGAGCGTTTGAAAGTAATAAGAAGGACGGATGAGTATCTGGACACTGATTCAGAAGAGAAAAATATTGCTTTGATACCTCTTTAAAAAAGCAAGCTGCTGGTCAGTGTAGGATTTGGGCAGCCGGGGTCTATGTTGCTGTACCCTAGGATCTCCAGTAGACATTCGCCAAATGTTACAGCACAGTCACGATTCTATTATCATCAACAATCGCAAGCGAAGTCGGCTTTTGCCGGCTCCATTTTACATTTCTGGATTTCTTTGTAAAAATCCTGATTTTAACAAATTCTCAATTGGTATCTGTGCCCTTTTCGGTGCTCCTGACCCAGAAACAAATCATTCTTGAAGAACACTCGGTATATTTCACCTCAAGCACCCCAAGTTTGAATTTTAACATTCGTCCTTATCTACATGTCACCCCAGTAGCCACAGCATAGTTCGGGGCTTTTTGCATGATGTGAGGTCCATGAAGCTGCCTCGATTAAGATAATTCAGTAGACAGAAGCCGCCCTATTGCAATTTTAGAGATCTTGCCCAACCTTGACTGGCCTTGGGGAACCTCTCTTCGAGCCGACTTAGAAGCATGCTCGGGCTCCCCACTTGGTATTTCATACTGAACTGCGAAGCCGTTCCATCGACACCGACTTCTTAATGAATTTCAACAGTGGCATCGAGTCGATATCATTGGAAAGTCGCA
The DNA here is from genome assembly GCA_027921405.1 of Lentinula detonsa. NCBI lineage: Eukaryota > Fungi > Basidiomycota > Agaricomycetes > Agaricales > Omphalotaceae > Lentinula > Lentinula detonsa. The sequence continues at coordinate 1,337,405 of JANVFU010000010.1, forward strand.
TGAGATTTGTTGATTATCGACTGCCACCGAGCTCAGCCACGGTTATCAGTATCGGATTGTGCCCACATAGAAGCGTACACTTGATAGGGACCTTGACCAATACCGGCGGTGATACGTTCAATATTCTAGAGAACCTCTCCAACTCTTTGACGATGTCCAGGATGTCCATATTTTCTCATGCCATGAAAACAAGGAGCTCAGACCCAAATGGTCAACGGAGAACTGAAGGCAAAGCGATTAATAATGCTGGAAGGAATACCGTGGCTCATTTGTAAATTTTCTTCAGCAGGTTGGCTCTTCGCTTGACAAAGAAATCATTCCTCGTGTCTCCCGCCCCTCACGGATCCAATCTGGTGCTAGATATCTGTACTCTTCTCCATTCGAGAAAGGACACGGCCATCTCATCTTGATTGTTAATTTATGCATAACAGATTGAGCTTTATATGAGGTGCCGATGAGCCCAGCGTCCATTTCCTTCGCAAATTGGCATATCAATTTACAATGCAGTCAACAGTCCCTAAGTAATTAATCAGCAATAAATACAATGTCGTTCGAAGGTTTCAGATCCGGGTTGTGACAGTAAGTAGCCACAGAATGAGTAAAGTTGCGGTCGCGTTTATAACTGAATCTTGAGCAAATGCGATATAAAGCCAGGACGAGTGAAAAAACAAAGAAGATTCACGAGCATACGAGGGACTCATTTGACTGTTGAATTCGAAGCATACAATAAATCCGAGCTCTGATGATGAAATCAGATCTGCATTGACGATATCAAGCGCATTTGTTGCTGGGTATCCTCCGAGTATGTAGCTGAGCAACCTAGGACTGATCTGTCCGCCGCACGAACTTCTGACGTGGAAAATACGGTTTGACTGAACGACCACAGATAGCGTCCGGTTCGCGGTTAGACTGCTCATTGCCAGCCTGTGAAACGATAGACAGCGCTGAGCAGTTACAGGGCGAGAGGATACGCAGCATTGAAAAGAGGCTACTTCATTACTTGGTTTATGATTTGTCATTTTCCTGATACGTGAAATTACCATATGTAAAGTTTCAATCTGCAAAATTCGAGTAAGGGTACAAAAAAAGTAGCTGACAGAGCTCCGCGTCGCTCTTCTGCGACATGCAGGCAGAACAGATGTGAGAGAAGTTGGCAAATGTATTAACTTACTATCTGCTTGAGGAAGGTTTCGGACCTTTAGACAAATATCATACAGAGCCAAGCGACAGGATCGAATCAATGCCCAATGAAGAAAAATTTTCAGCGGACCAGCCTCGCGATATCGGTCCAAGTAGAGCTCGCCCAAACGTTCGTCTGAGCTGAGTAATCCTATATCTGTATTTGTATACGTACGGCGTCATCGTAGTATGCCTGCAGAACAGAGGAATTTCGGAACCCCGCGCGCTTTCGTTTTCCGTAGAATTGAGAACATTTATAAGGGCTTAACTGTGCTGGGATAGATGGACAATGGAAGGTTCACTGGAGAGACTATACGAGTAACTCTACATTCGTCTTGATATTTTACTAGATCTGTCGGTTAGCCAGATGATAGGAACTGGTTTGTTTGACCGCCAGGGACCAAAACCAGGCCGGTGACGGGATTTCTATCTATAGGAATACGCGGCGAAGTGGTTCCTTAATGAGATGGAGCTCATGATTGGAATATCGAACACAACCATACAGAGAAAGAGCAAGTAGTTGTCCACACAGTTCTCCGACGGGAAGGTTTGTATTGAGGCTGAGAAGGTCTTTGAAGAATCCAAGAATCAGTTCTGTATGTTGGTAGTCGTTTTGACGTGTGAACGGTGATTGCAACCTTGAAGTGCGGTTATGTGAATGCGGGCCTTTTGGCAGAAATTCTCCGATTTTGCGGACGACAGTCATCAAACTCGAGATCATAAACACGAAAATCTATCACAGTTGTGAGCGTTCAAGAATAGAGCAATGGGACTTGAAAGATCTATCGGCAAACAAAGGGGGGTTTGATATCAACGGAAGGACGACAAGAGATGGGAAGAATTTGACATACTCAGATATTGCGGAGTGCATGTGAGCATGGATGTTCGATGCGAGTTTGGACAGTCAATGATGTGTCAGATTCGAGAGGAAAGCTTGCACTGGACAGACGGAACTTCCCTGGAAGTGACGTGAGGCGAGTACTCCGGGATTTTTGCAGCTGGGAAGATGGCATTCGTAACGGCAGATGAGTTGCAAATAGGCCCGCGTCGAAGGACAAGCACGCACGAGCACAAGGGGTGGAAACAGAACTTGACCCTACAGTAGTGGTGGAACAAATTAGAGCTCCAAAAGGAATTTAACTGTCGGCATCTCGGGAGGGGTGGAAACTTCCTGTATCCGCGGGCCGGAGCAACGTCGGAGATACAATTTGGAAATTGGTACCAGTCCGGTACTACTCATTTTTTTCAAGGGATCTAACCCTAGAATAGAGCAGCATTGAACCCAGGACTCATCTGTCGCTTAGATGAAGACTGCAGCTTTCCAAGCTCTGCATAGACAGCTGCGGAGATCAAACAAATGCAAGCTGATATGAGGTCGAAGAAGATGACGGCAGCAATGGAATGAATTCAAAGAATTATGCCACGAGTTTGTATCAACTTTCAAGTTTCTATAGCAGGATCCCCGGAAGTCCTGAGCGGGCACGAAGTCTCTGATGCATGGGAACGCGCCGTTAAGAGGATGTCTTCGGCAGAGTTCTTGTGGTTCATGCCGAATCATCACTCACTAATGCAAAAAGAGGACGCTCGTCAAGTTGACCTGTTTCTCCACACCCATCTTTACCCCCCCTCATCTTTCCTTCGAAATGGGTAGAAGAAAAATCGAAATACAGCCAATCACGGTCAGTACTGAACATTCTCTGACAATATAATCCTGCTGAAGCGAAGTCCATGGTTCTGCATTTCCCTTCCCCCATTTGTACCGTACTCAACCTCGTTGATCACCCGAAATCTGGTATACTTAGCACGAACGCAATCGTATGTTATAAACACCATCAACTACAATTACAACCTGAATACGCTAACTCCGAGCTCGTAGGTTCAGTGACCTTTTTAAAGGTACCTATTCTTGGCAGTGTGATAAAATTATCCCGACGCGCTATGGTCGGGCTAACACCTTTTCATCACAGAGAAAACACGGTCTCTTCAAGAAGGCGTATGAGCTCGGTGTGCTCTGTAGCGTTGACGTCGCAGTCATCATCTTCGGTATGCGGAAAAGAATTTTGGCCATTACATTACTGATTTTTTGTAGAAGAAAAACCAGGCCACAACTTCAAGAAATTGTACCAGTACTGTTCATGCGATGTGCAAGACATCGTACAACGGCATATACGAGTGCGCATGGGTCGTCAGGCTCTTCAGCCACAGTTCTAATGCTCTTCATATTACGCAGCATGACGGCGAGAAAGACACGCGAGGGCCAGCGGATTTCGCTGGAGGGCCTAGCGCTAAATTCGAAGAATTCGGAGAAGCCGAAGACGATGACCTAGAGGAAGACGAAGATGCGCGCAGAGGACCCAAGCGGATAAAGCCAGAGGATCTCTCGATTGATGTCAACGTATGTGATGCACCTGAACCGCTCGAACTCGAACCTGCGTCTAATATGCAGCTAGCTGGGCTATGTGCCCACAACCCCTTCCTCAATGCACGGGATGAGCCAAAACACTCAGATGCCTTTTGATCGACACCTTCATCATCAGCATTCGTCCTTGGCGCCAAACAAGAGGGCGCGGTTTGCAGGAGGTAAGTGGAGTATTTGAAAAATATCTTGTTCGCCATCATCAATGCTTTACTGTGTAGAGGGCCCCAAAAGTCCGAGGAGTGCCCATGCATACAGCATTTCTCCGACAAGTCAGGTCTTTGGCCGCGCTCAACATGGATCAAATGCTTACAACAACAATTTTTTTCCTGGTGCAACGACATCACCAACTTTTCATTCAGAATCCAATTTCAATACAGTAGGCCATTCGTCAAGAGACTCCCGTGATGGTAGTAGTGGAACACTGAGTTACCCTCCACGAAGTACAGCCTACGATGCTGCCCTGTACAACCCTGCTATTAGGCAGCAACACCAACCTCACAACGTCGGCTCAGGAGGTAGCCCTAATACCAACGAGGTCTTCAAGTTTCTAGAAACAGACTCGCGTAGTCGGTCGTCAGGATCTACTGGCCATTTGGGAACAAATATCGATTGGCCGGACCATACCCATTCCGGCTATAGCTCGAATGCTCCAGTCACTAGTAAGTACCTCCATCCTATCGCACATTTTAGGTCTGAGCGCATAGGTTTATTTTCCCTGCCTCTAGATACTAGCCATAACACTTCACCAGAGAACGAGAGCACATGGCTTAATTTTTTGTCAACAAGTCCCACCCATGGGAATCATACTCCAGTAACGAATGCGCCTGACGCTCCTGGGAGACGAAATCCTGAATCGCTGTCCTGGGAGCGCGGGCCTGGCACCAGAAGCTCTATGAGCTCATCTTTCACTCGAACCATCTCCGCAGTTAGTGATGGAACAAGAAGATCTAGATTAAGCTCCTCGGGATCAGGTGAAGATGAAGCCTCTGTCTCGGGTGGGAACGGGGTTCCGAGCGGGATAGGTAATGCTAGAATTCCTATTAAACAGGAAAAGGATGTTGGAGGGTGAAGTACCGCGCTGAATTACATCTCTCGGTAATACTTGGGTCACTGTATCTGGCGACTGTGTCAGCCGATTCCCTCGCAAAATCGCTTTGTGTAAACGGCGCTAAGTCAAGATCCAGTAAGTTACCTTTCCTTTCGATGACATGAATTTCGAAGCAAGTTTCGCATGCCATTGACTCAGAATCCTTGTATCGCTTTTGTAAGTCTGTATGTCTGTATGCCTCCCGCACACTCTAGAGATGGTGCCTTTCCTTTTATACCAAATAGGTTGATTATGGGTTGTTACCGGTCGTGCTAGAAGTGTTGATAAAATCAGCTTTGACGTTACCTTTTTTGAAAGTCCCCGTTCCAAATCTGGAATCCTTCACATGAAGGAGATTCGAGTGAGTTCTTGAGTACAGATACCGCGAGAACCAGGATACTGTTAGGGTAGTTCCGGGCATGAGGAAGTTCGGATTTTTGATTTTTGGTTTCAAGCCATTGTATACCCCCAAGACTTTTTATGTGTATTGTGTATTAACTGGTTGATACTTTACTGCATTATACAATTTGAAGAATTTGTTCACAAAAGATACACATTGAGAATAAATATTTACGGCTGGGAGAGAAGTGTGATTTTTCCCAAAGCCCCAGAAACAGGAACAGTGGATATAGTTATATGAGCAGGGATCAGAACACATATCCACATTCAAGATATTCTTGAGAGTATTGAGCTCAAATTTTATAGAGATCAGAGTCAAATTGCTCCCTTGATGAATGAGCAAAGATGAGGAGGTATGCCCAGTGTGACACCTAGGTGTATGCTGTAGTGTGGCAAAGTGACCAAGTTGCCACCTCTCTTCTCTGCTCAAATGACTGTGCAGAAGAATCTTCAAGGTACCAAACACAAGCCACAAAGAGTCAACGACAAAGTTGAACAACATTTACGAAGTGCAAAAGAAGCTTTATCATTCTTCTTTTTATTTTCCTTTTAATATTTTAGATGCTCACTCACTCTTTAGGTATACTAAGCGCTATAAGCGCTTACACGAGCGTTTGTATTATTCTTTTATCTTTTCCTTTTCTTTTATTTATGAACATGCAGCAGCCTTGCTGTTCCCATGCTGTCATCAACTGTCGACACGGCTCTCTCATGTCTGTCAAGGCATTGACAGATCTAGGCCGTCTACATACATTCTTTTATATTGCCTCATTGTTTCATCGTTGTATACAGACAGCTTTACTTATGGATACAAACGACTCTTATTGTATAGCCTCATGGCAGTGACTCATGATGGTTCCCATGGACTCATCTTAGGATATGTATATAAAGTAGGATATTTTGTCAAATAGTCTCTATCTCTGATCTTATCTATTCTCCTCGGTAGCTAGACAAGTATCTGAGGGCTTATTCTTTCTGTGTATTCATCCTCTTTTGATTGTTTCTCGTTGTGTGACGCCTGGCTGTATCGTGAGCTAGCAAGTTGCTGACAGTTGGCCCAACATGACCTCTATTTGCAACCGGAAAAATGTGAATTCGAGCAATCATCCATTGAGTACTTGGGATTCATCATCAGCAAAGGCGAAGTACATATGGACCCAGTGAAAATAGAAGCCGTAAAGAACTAGCCTACCCCCACCACACTTCATGATCTCCAGGGCTTCTTAGGGTTTGCCAACTTCTATCAACGATTCATTGAAGGATTTGCAAAGAAGGCTCAACTGCTTAATGATCTCACCTGAAAAGACATCAAGTGGCAATGGGGATCGGCACAGCAGGTAGCATTCGAGACATTAAGGGACACCTTCACTTCAGCTCCAATTCTGGTGTTATGGGATCCAGGAAGGCCAATCTGGATTGAGGTGGATGCCTTGGGATTTGCTTCAGGGGGAACACTACTGCAGCTACAGGACGATGGACTCTGGCACCCAGTTGCATTCCAATCAGCCTCCCTGAATCCAGCGGAACGGAACTATGAAATCTACGACAGGGAAATGCTGGCTATCATTGAAGTACTCAAGGATTGGAGACACTACCTGGAAGGATTGCCTGAACCATTTGAGATCATCACCGATCATCAAAACCTGGAATTCTGGAGGACAGCTCAGGATCTTAGCCAACAACAAGCACAATGGGCCCTCTGGCTTTCCCGATTCGATTTTCGTCTCAAACATTCCCCAGGCAAATATACGTACCACCCAACCCGGAGCTCCGGAAGGTGGTACTGGTACAATGTCACGATTCACCCACAGCTGGACACCCAGGGATGCATGGTACATTAGAACTTGTTAGCAGGCAATACTGGTGGCCAGGGATGCAGCTTATGGTAATGTCATGAAGTGAGCCACCCCTATTATTTTCCTTTTCTTTACAATACATCATTCCATCATTTTTGCCTATCATAATTGATCTGGAACCTTCCAGTCCATTTCTTGTTCCTAAACTATACAGTATGACATCATTATTTCCATACCTTGCCTGTTTCTATATAAGCCAGTTCCCCCACAACCTGATCCCTTATCTTGACCTCTTTGTCATTGGGATCAGGTACGTCTTTACTTACTTCTCTATACTTATTATGAATATAACTTTGTTATTGGGATCAGTATCTGTCCACTTCTGCCTAAGCCTCCACTCAATTGTGCCACCATCGTCACCTCTTTGTGACAGAAGCAACATTGCACCTAATTAGGATAGCTCAGGTATGAGAACAAAGGAAGAAAATATATAAAAGGAAATATTAAAAGCTGATCTGATAATGATGAAGAAGGATAATGGAAATACTCATGGAGTAAAACTCCGCATGGGAGTAATGAGCATAGTGGAGAATTAAGGCTGCAGGGTGTGGAAGGGACTTGGAATGCATGGATGTAACATCATCTTTGATCAATCTTCTGCTCATACATCTCTCAGTCTGGATGCACTTTGGACCTGGGATATGAATTGGATGGGGAAAACAGAGGAAACAACAAGATACTGTCATTCCTCAGTCAAATCCATATCCAGAGTTTTGTGGCAAGGTGCAACACATGTCACTTCCAGATGGGCAAGCAAAAGGTTTGAAATGAGTCTTAGAGGAGTGAGGGCTCAATGTCAGTCAGTTGTGCACAAAGGGCTCTCCTGTTTGTCCTTTTGAGAATACTGGTTGCTGCATGGCTTGGTTGCTCAGTCAACAGGATGATTTTGTCAATCAGCCTTCAATGCTTGAAGAGCTCATCACACAAAAAGGTCACTACTGCCTTTTCTTACTCAAGTTCTACTGTGAGCTTCTAATTGAAATGGTATGTATTTCTATCCAGTCTCAATATTCATTAGAGCCAGTTCGGCGGTGAATTTAGATTTATGATTTATGATTTAGATTTACTTTACAGCTGTGCAAAACTGCTGGAATGTGACCGGCCCGTGTGACTTAGTGTGACGATTTTTTTCTTTTCTGCTTCTCAACGTGCCGACGTGTCTTAACCCTCTATATCTCTCTTAAAATGGGTCGTGGGGTCAGTGATGCTGACTGGTCCAACCCTGAAGACACTGGTGCAGTTATTCAGTTCTTTTTTAAGGCTGAAAATCATGGAAAACTTGGGCAAGGTGGAAAGCCAACAAAAGCTGCTTTAAATGAGTGTGCTGCTTACTTGGCCAAGAATCAGGAGGTGAAAAAAGGTGGCCCAAAGACTGCAGGTGCTATTGGAACAAGGTGGCGGAAGGTTCAGGCTTGTTTAGCTCTATCTTTGTGCCTCTATTGACATAACTCTCAGATTAAGAGTATCTTCGAAGCCATCCTTGCTGTGAAGCAGAAGAAATTTGTTGGTGCCTCTGGTTGGAACTATGATGATGAGACAGGATTTGGGGTTACAGAGTCCAACATAGATGAGTGGAATGACTTTGTCAGGACCCATACTATCTTCAAGCCTTTTGCAACTAAAGGCTGGGAGTTTTTTGATGAGGTCCAGGAGATTCTTCCTGCTACTACCAGTGTAACCGTCCTAGGGATGGTTATGGGTTATGGAGCTGTTAGGCTTCAGATAGCTTTAGCTTATATGACTTAATTCACTCCGTATGAACACGACGAGGCTATCAATTAGCTCGATATGTACGTTTACAGGTAGAAAATAGTCTACCTAACTTATCTAATACGATTGTATATAATCGATGAACTATACAGTTCATCGCGGTCATATGATGATCATATGATAAGATACCAATAGGGGCGTGGGCGTATACCGATAGGGGCTTAGATGGAGGCCCGTTACACCCTCCCCCATTAGACTGATCCCAGCAGTCTGACCGTATGAAACATACAGATATGTGGATATGCCTATCCAGCCATGTTCATGCCGTCGTCCTCGCCATAATCAATGATGGGGTCCCCTTCAGCATTGAACTGAGTATCATCCCAGTCGACGATACTTGGAGCCTCACCCTCCAGATGCACATCATCGGTGGTGATTGGTGTCGCAGGTTGTCCCATAATTGGGAGCGACAATTGCTGTGCGATAGGCCTTACATGCGTGAGGACTACGCTGTAGTCGGCAAATCGTCCGGCATTGCCGAGATTGCCAGACTGTGAACCATCGGTGAACACATAGTTTTCAACCTCGATGGTAGTGCGAGGCACTCCTTGGAACACATAGTGTGCCAATACATCGTTCACTACGTGAACGAATTGATGTTGGATGACTACCCAACGAGTAGTCATGGAGGATGCGACCCCGTACAACCACCATAGGAGGTACAGCGCAAGATCCTGTAGTTGGGCCGTGGTGTATCCACGTATCGCCAACTCGTGTGCGACGTGCCTCACTGTAGGTAGTGAGGCACGCGAGTAGTCTGGCAATGGACCAGGCCGGAATGTACGATGAGGCAACAGTCCCATCGATTGGAGAATCCCATCGTAACGATTGGGATGAAGTGCGAGCTCGCACAAAAAGAGGTGTACTAACAGATTGGATTCTCCATCTGTTAGTACTCCGTTACCCGTATTGTTGGGTAACAGTCGAAATACTGCCAGCATTCTGCGAATGCTGCGTGTATTGGTCGTTGAAGAGCCCTGGATGGACTCAACCAACATCCCATTCAGACGGTCCGAGGCTGGACTACTGAGTATCGAATCCACCCACTGAAGGACGGAATCGTTTTCCCGCCTCCCTTGCCATACTCTATGCTCAAGTACAGTGGGGGATCGCTCAACGATTGTTCCGTTGGCGATGGTGGGAACGTCTGCCAATATCTCGCCATCCGTCGTAGCACTGGTGGATGCAACGTTGGAAGGCCCTGCCTCATACAGCGAGGCACCCGCAGTAGTATGTCTAGCCTTCTTCTGCGAAGGCTTAGGCTCGAACAGTTTGGGCACATTATGACCTTGTCGAGTCATCTCTGCTGCATACCACTGTGGTACGGCGGTGAATCGGTCAATGATCGCATTGTCCACCGCAGAACGTTCAGCTCGAGGTACATGGCGAGCACGTTTGTGCATGGCGATCATGCCATGCACTGTTTTCCATAACGGACGCCAAGGGCGTACGTTATCGGACTCTTCAAGAGTCTTGATAATTTTCTCGACTTCTTCAACAGAAGTCGGGTCTTGGAATGGCAGTTTAGTGACCATTCCACGTAGAACGTCGAATTCTTTGTTCTTACTGCTCTTAGAGCGTTTGGGTGGGGGAGAACGCCCCTCCTCCTTAGCTCGTTGAGCAGACGCGGCGTCCATCCGCCGCCTGGCTTCCCTATTTATCTTGTTTTGACTTTCTCTTTGTTTCCCTTTCAATCGATTGGGATGTTCTTCAGGTTCCGAGTCATCGTCCTCCATGTCCGTGAGGTAATGCTCCACCTGATACACTTTGTAAGAGTATTGCACCTCCCCCGCGGGTTCGGTGTACAAGTCGTCATAGGAAACGGTCCCTCGTTGAGGGACGGATGTCGGAACGGGGTCACGTTTCCGCTTGTCTCCCGTGTGAGGAGGCAAAGGTGTCGACACAGAACTTCCCGACAACGAGGTTCCTGCCTGACCAGGCGTAATATGTTGGCCAGAACCCGAAGCTCTGGCATTCTCAGTTATGCTTTGAGAATTCGATTCCCCCTCCACTGGGGACAGCCGTTGTGACAACGGTAAGGAAGGTCGCGTTGGCCGCTGTGCCCCCGTTGTAGCAATACGGTCCTGCAACGGAACGTTAGCCACTTCCTTTCCTTTGCCCTTGTCCAACTTTTTGGCGACGGCTACCTTGGATGAGGTCTTCACGTCTTGACGATCTCCCTGGTCACGGAGATCGTAGTACTGGGCTTTCCAGTATTGGCGCCTATCATGCGCCTCCTGACAGTCGCGGACGATGTCATCAATTTGCGCCACGTCTGATTCGTGACGTGCGCGGAGTTCATTACGCTCAAGTTCCAGAGCGGTAATCCTATCCTGCAAGTTCTGTCGCTCAGTTTCATGAGCTCTCGACGTTGAGGCCAGTTGCTCCTGTAACGAGCTTACGACCAACTCTCGTCCCTGAGCGTTGGTCGAGGACGACGATTCTCCTCGTATGTTACCATCCCGTTCGGAGATGATATCGTTGAAATCGCTAGCCGTTATCAGGTGAGCGACGTATCCCATACACATGGGACAGTTGTCGGAGTGTGTTATGATATTTCCGACTGTGATCCTCAATGATGTGGATGATGGGGACGTGGTAGACTGTCCCTGAGGTGCCATCATAGGCATGGGATACCCATACGATGCAATTGGATTCTGCATCGGTGCAGGGAACGATTGTTGCATGTGAGTAGATGGATGCAACGATTGGTATGGGTAATTTGCGCTGGTCGGCGCATAGGAGTTCTGTCCCGTGAACGGCGAACTGAAATTCGGTCCCACCCCTGGGGTCCCGAATTGTGAGTTGGCATTACCGAAGTTTGGTCCCGTATGGGAACCTCCCCCAGGCTGTCCTTGAAACCCAGTACTGGGCGTGTTGTGGAAAACTGGCATCCCAGTGTTCATGGGCGCTCCAAACAGCGCATGTTGGTTGGGGGGCAGTTGGGAACCACCCCCAAATGGTCCTGGAAATCCAGGACCAGCTATGTTATTAAAAGCTGGCGTCCCAGCTGTCGAAGTTGCTCCCAAGGGAGCATTTTGGGAATTTGGCGATTCGTGAAAATCACCAAATTGAATAGCTGTCGATCTGGACTGATCGTCAGTGGTGTTGGGCTGGATGTCCTGTTGTTGTGACATGATGGTACGACGAGAACGACTTAGCGTTGTAAATTTTCAACGAATGTCTTCCCACGAAATTTTTTTTCTTTGTAACGCCAATCGGTCCGGCCAACACGATCACGAGACTACGTGATGGATTATGTCATCTCATTTGCGCGGCAATTGTCGCCAGTGAGTGACATTCTTTAGCGCTAGATACCTATCAAGCGCTTGTAGAGCACTACATGTGCTATAGGGCTCTACCGTGATGTCCCCTAAATTCCATAACACATGGAAGAATAGTCGCTGTCCCTGCCACTGGTGACCGACAATGTCGTCCACCAGCCATTCGACTTCTACTGGCTCTCCAAAGTCGTATGGTTCCGCCTGCACTCGATTGGGGAACAACACGTCGTCGTTAACGACGTGAGGACGCAAAAGTGAAACGTGAAACCTATTGTGGATTCCTCGCTTACTGAGTTCGGTGGGTAATCCCAACTGGTAAACCGACTTCCCCTCAATCACCTCGATTATGGGGTAGGGCCCAACGAACTTGGGCATTAACTTCCTCGCCCGCCCCTTAGGTAGGTTGAGGTTGGCCGTGGATAGGTATACGAGGTCATTGACCTTGATACTAGGCTCATCCCGTCGACGTCGATTCGACCAGTGGGTCTGAAACACTCTAGACCCTATTATTGCATCGTGTGCTTCCGCCAGGTGAATGAGTGCTTGTTCAGCGAAGTGCCGCACACCTGGCGCTACTGCGACTTCGGCGGGCAGTTCACGAATCATGGAAGGCATATACCCTCCATCTAATTCGAATGGCGCGAATCCAGAGGACTCGTTGATGCTCGCATTGAGTGCGAATTCTGTCATAGGAATTTTCTGTACCCAATCACGTTGGTCGGGTCGTACCCATGTCCTTAAGACTTGGGCTACGGAGCGGTTTGCACGCTCCGTTACACCATCCGTTTGCGGATGGTAAGACGTAGACATCAACAATTGCGTGCCCAATAGTCTATGTACCTCTCGCCACCACCGCGAGATAAATTTTGGGTCCCTGTCAGAGACGATGGACTTAGGCAGTCCGTGTAGTCGAACCACTTCCTTGAGAAATAATTCGGCCAACATTACCGCTGTGATCGAGGTATGGATGGCTATGAGGTGGGTCCTCGAAGTCATCCTGCAAATTACCACCCATAGGTAGTTATATCCATTGACCTCGGGGAAAGGTCCGATAAAATCCATTCCGATGGATTCCCAAGGGCGTTTGGGTATGGGTAAGCTGTGAAGCTTACCAGCAGGTCGCAAATTGGGCCGTTTGGATTTCTGGCACGTTACGCTGATTTGCAGAACGCTTCTGTGTCCCCGTGGATACGGGGCCACCAGTACCATCTCCTGACGTAGTCAGAGGTGCGTTGTTCTCCGAAGTGTCCGACTACTTCGTGAGCTTGTTCGAGTACCATGCCTCGAAGGGTCTTCCCCGTTCCACCTAATCCCTCCGGAATGCATACCACCTCTTCACCAATTCTGTTGGATGCGTACACGATACCGTCGATCACTTGGAATCCCTTATGATCGTTAGGGTGCTCCAGTACTTTCCTGAGCATAGGGTCGAGTTTCGACAGTGCTCGAATCTCCGAATCAAATTGCGATTGTACCAATTGACTCGGTTTAGGGGCTTCGCCTTTCAACCGAGACTCAAGGACGGTGGGATTGTACTCTCCTTCACGGTCCGCTACTTCCTCACGAGGAATTTCTGCATGTTTATTGAGTTCCAAAGCTTCAAGATCCCGCGGTTCGTCCGGTTCTCGCAATGCAGCTAGACGGTTTTCCTTAACTTCGTCTACCCTCTGAGCCGGGAGGTCGTCCATCTCCCGGTCCAGTTGCACGTCAGCGGTGACATATTCGTGTGCCGGATGAGTCTCACCTGGGAGGTCTGACTCATAGTACCGCGATAGTGCATCCGCGATTTTATTAGTGGAACCTTTGATGTAACGTATATCAAAGTCATAACGCGACAGATATTCCATCCATCGTGTTTGTCTACTACTCAGATGGCGTTGAGTCTTAAAAAATGTCAACGCCTCATGGTCGGTCACTATGTGGATGCGGTATCCCATTAGTTTGTCCGACCACTTAAGCAGGGCCTCTAGTATAGCTAGGGTTTCCTGCTCGAATACTCTATAGTTCATCTGCGCTGCAGTGAACTTCTTGGACATAAATCCAGCTGGCCTACATTCCTGCCAGGTGGGTCCTTGTCCGTAATATGCACCTATTCCACTGATGGAGGCGTCACAAATGACCCATATAGGTACCCCCGTACGTGGGTCAATTGGCTTCAGCACGGGTACTTTGTCAGAAGTAGCCATTCGTTTTATATGTTGGAAACACGTTGCGTGAAACGGTAACCATATAAACGGGACGTTATTCCTACACATTAGCGATAACGGGCTGGTGTATATAGCAACCATGGGCATGAAACTGGCCAGGTACTGCACCAGTCCCAAAAACTTCTGAACGTCATTGAAGTTTCGTGGCGTTCTCCATTCACGGATTTTCGCCATTTTGTCCATATCAGCATGGATTCCCTGATCATCGATTCGATGACCCAAGCAGTCAAGTATCAGAGCGTATAGCTCACACTTCTCTGCTTTTAAGTAGAACTTCTGCTTGCGCAGTCGTTGAAACACTTGTTCTAAGTGTCTTTCATGATCCTCAATAGAATCACTGAAGATGAAAATATCATCTAAATATACGTGTACACACCTTCCGATCATGTCTTGAAAGGTGCGGGTCATAATACGTTGGAATGTAGCGGGGGCATTACAGTCTCCCTGCATCATGACTTGGCTCACGTAGGTGCCAAATATGGTGGCAAATGCCGTCTTTGGTACATCTGCTACCTCATTGCGTATTTGTTCGTACGCATCCGACATATCGATTTTTGATCGATATTTGTGTCTTGCCACATCTGACCGAATATGGTCTTGGTCAGGGAAGGGGGTGACGTCCTTGACCGTGTTGTCGTTCCGTTGTCGGTAGTCGACAATGGTGCGCAGTTTCCCATTCTTCTTGGGGATGCATAGCATCGGGGCTGCTTGGGGAGTGGTAGCGTGTATCCACCATTGAGCTCGAGTGTATCTCTCGAGCTTTTCAGATAAATCTACTTTCAGACTATCAGGGCATCTGGGCATGTAGTAGCTATACCTCTTATTTTCATCTATAAGAGGTATCTTATGATTGATCTCCCTGAGTGGGGGCAACGCTTCAGGGACCCCTTGTAGCATGTCCTTATTACGCTCAATCCATTCAGCGCGAAGCTTGGGAATGTCATGCTCCGAATACAGTGGAGTTTTATCAGTCATGGCCTTCATGGCTTCCTGATCAGGTTCCATTTCGAGTTCCTCGAATGGAATGTACCTCAATTCGGCCTCTCTAGCTCGAAATTGACGGCGTCGTCTGGCTAATGTCCCAGATTGACTTTTCTTTCGAAGCCCTTTTCGGTTCTTTGAAGTCGATATCTGACTTCGTCTTCGGTGACTGTGTATAATACACAGTCTATCCGCTGGGTTCAGCTTTTGGGCTTCTTCTGTTACTTCGTATTCCTCCTCTGATGAGGAAGTATAATCACCGCTGGGTGATTCCCATTCTTGCGTCGTAATATCAGATTGCGTCGCAATGTTGGGGTTAAGTGTATCACTCTCCCCCACTGAAACATCGAATCGCCTCGAGAATTCCTGAACGTACTCTACGCAATCGTCGAGAACTTCCGGTTGGATATCAGTATCGTCGCTTGGTTCAGCCAACCGAATTACCACTGGGGAACCCCGTGGTAGAGCTCGCTTGATGCGAGCTAATTCCTCTCTAATGTCAGAGGGGTCCACTACTTCTTCGATCATGGTAGTGGTCACAGGGAGTTTTCCGCTCCCAGCCTTCTCATTTTCTTCTCTGAGTGCTCTGAGTCACATAGTTGACTTCGTTGGAGAGGGGTTGTCCGTCCTTTTCACTTTGTCGTTACGTTCGGCGTGTCTCATGGCCATTCTGCGTGCGGAAGTCATAGCACTGATTTTGTGCCCGTTGACGTTGATTATATCGTTTTTAAAGTCGAGAACGACCTTGTTTTTCCTCATCCAGTACGTCCCGATAACCGCGTCGTACCTATCGAGGTTCACTATGTCCCAGTAAGTGGGATATTTGGTTTCACCAACCAATACTTCAGCATACGTGCCATAATTGAACTTGGCACGACTACCTACAGTCCCCAGCTGTAAGCTATGCTGGTGTTTTAATTCGTACACCTTGTGTTTCGTCACTTGGGTGAACATAGGTGTAAGAGCTTCCAATGAGCTTCCCGAATCAAACATCACAAACGCTGTATTATCCCCTATCCGCAACAGACAGGACATCATACGGCGTTCTTCAGGACTGCCTCTAACTGGGCGGTCGATTTTTGTCGACGATCGTCGCAGTGCGATGTCAGTTGCGGTAGCTGGACGTTCTTGATTGCTACCTATCGCCTGCAGTCTTCCTGCGGCGTTATCGATGTTTTCGACAGATGGGGACCCAGCATTGTCCTCCAATTCGTCAACATCCTCCTGGATCACACTGTGTCCTTCGATGGACACGATTTGGGCGTCCGCCTGTGGGCGACTATGTACTTGATCCCTAGGATCGTACATTCCAGACATACGCTGGTTGAGAGCCATGTGTGTATCGTCCTCCTCAGACTGGTACATCGCCCCTAGATAGTCCTCGTACTGTTCGAGGACATATTCCCCGTCTGAATCCGGGATCAACTCAGTGTCATTGTCAGGCGGCGCGTCACCAGTTGCGAAGTCTATAACTGGTGTATCTTCAGGACCCTCCAACTCGTCCTCATTGAGTGATTCCACGCCGATAGCGAACAGACGTTCTTTACCGTATCGTTCGCATGTGGGGTCATTATGGAAATGACCCACTTGTCCACATCCCCAACACAGTTTGGGGGTGTTTTTACGTTCTTTAATCCGAACGTTATCACCCTTGGTCCCCACCTTAGGGGCATCGTTGGGTGTTGACATCGCGGCGTGTCTCGATGTGTATCCTACGTTGACCGCGTTCGGTTTAGTCCACGTCGCCGTTGGACGATTGGTTTGGTGGGATACTTTGATCAGTCGAAACCGTTGAGAGTTCAACTTATTTGAGTCTACTGGTTTATCAACCGTGGCGGATCTACTGCTGGCAGGTTGTCCATGCAGCAATTTCGTATTTGCTGCCATGGTGTCGGATTCTTCCTTTCGCCGAATGCAATTGACGATTGCCTTGACGGAGGCTACCTCAGGGATAACATGTTCATCTCTGAGATAATTAATGAGGTGTAGCGGTAATCCCTCAATTAGTCGAGTACGGAATGCGTCTCGACTAGGCGAATGTAATAATCGCAGTGCAAAGCGATTAAGTTTCGCAAAGTACTCTCGTACTCCTAGTTTGGCGTCATACTTGGTATTCCGCCAGCACGTTTCGGCGTAAGAGTAAACTTCGCTTTGTGTGAAACGTTTGAAGAGTCCTATCAGGACCTCTTCAGTGCGCCAATAGTCACGCGCACGGTGAGGCCCAGTGACGTGGTCGTGATACCACTGCTTGGCACCACCTTCTAGCATGCCCTCGAGGCACAGGACTTGCATGTCATTTCCTTTTGGGCCAGTGATACGGTTTACCACCATCCAATTGAGCACTGAATTAACCCATGTTTCGAACGTGTCAATATTTCCTTCCCCCGACCAAGTGTCGGGTTGTTTGATCTTCACGTTCTTGATCCCATCCAGTGCTGGGAGGACGACTTCGAGTTGTCGTTTTATCCCAATAATGAGATGGGATTGCAGGCGACGATTGTATTCATCGTGGCCTTTATTAGCTAGCGCATCTAGCAGTGCGCGAGCTTGTTGCGCTTTGCGTTTTCGCTTTTTATCCTTGCGTTTATGAGAGGGCGACGAGTAGTGTGCTCCCCTGTCTTCAGTGAGTTGGTCATCAGATTCACTGGATTCTGATTCTAGCCATGGTGTACGGCTCCTCCGTCCTTCATTAGAGGGACGGTATCCATCGAATGAGTCACTCGACGAACCGCTACTACTGCTGTCACTAGGGTAATGGTGTCCCGCAGTTACCGGTATCCCTTGTGTTGTACGGGGATGTGGAACGTTGGGGTTCCCTTCTTCCAGTTGTCTGGACTGTTGCCGTACCTCCTCCTTATTTGTATATGTTTCTCGGTGATGAGGGTTACCTTCATCATCAAACGAGATACCTTGTTCGTGCCATACGCTCGAACTTTGCCCCTCTCTCATCGAGTGGGCTCTCATCATTTGGCCGACTACTCGATCGGCCCATTCCAGTTTATCACCAATGTTCCTGGTGCTCCCTGGAATGTTGACGAATCTGGGATCGTTCAGCATTTCGTCAAACGTCTTCCCATTTGGATAGACGTGGCGAGTGCTCGGTTTAGCACTCGCGTTGATGTTTAGGCCTTCGTTGTAGAGAAGGCCAACGTTGTCGCTAGTATGCTCTCCTAGCGCATCTTCCTTATTGCTGTCAGGTGGATATACTTTGTCCTCCGCTATGGCGAGTTCCTCCTTTCGCTCATTCAGCTTATCAGGAGTGACTAGCACCTCTGATGGCTCATCTGCCTGAGGGTTGTCTTCGACCCACTCTCGGATAGCCTGAAACCTCTTATTGAGGTAGTCGATCTGTTGAGATCGTACCTCCTTAAGAGAACGATCTAGTATCTCTTGCGCCTCATTTTCTTGAGACTCAATCAAGCGAATTAACGCTTGTGTACGCCTGTCAGGCGTTTGGACCGTTTTTTTAATGGTCAAATGTAGTGGTAGTAACATCCCTCCTTCGCGAGGAGGGTTACCTTCTTCGTCGTTATTGTTGCGAACGACGGTTGATCTCGCTTCCACAGCTGTGGACTTATCCTGCTTTCGGGCAGCATAATTAGCCATTGGGGAACTACGAACAGTAATTCCATTCGAGCTAGGAGAGGACTCATTCTCTTCGAATGGGTTCTCTCGAATCTGACCTGGTTCCGTAGGGGAACGAGGTCATGGTGGTGGTTGTATTGCAACCACCTTTTCGATGTCAGCTGATCCGCTGACCTCGTTATCTCGAATTGAATGTTCCGATAAGCTCATTGTACTCGGTGATGGGTGATCGCCCGAGTCGATGTTACTGGTTGTACCCAGTATTGGGTCCTGATCAACCTTTTGGGGTTCCATCACGGATCCCATTTTTCGTTTAATGTTCTTGGGCGGCATCGCTTAGAACAATTGAATATTGAGTATTAATTTGCTCGATGTTCAAAAAACTGTAACCGTCCTAGGGATGGTTATGGGTTATGGAGCTGTTAGGCTTCAGATAGCTTTAGCTTATATGACTTAATTCACTCCGTATGAACACGACGAGGCTATCAATTAGCTCGATATGTACGTTTACAGGTAGAAAATAGTCTACCTAACTTATCTAATACGATTGTATATAATCGATGAACTATACAGTTCATCGCGGTCATATGATGATCATATGATAAGATACCAATAGGGGCGTGGGCGTATACCGATAGGGGCTTAGATGGAGGCCCGTTACAACCAGAGGGAAGTATGTTTACAATGCTTCTGTTGGAACTAAAGAGATAACTCAGCCGTAGTGAACAAGGCTAAGCATGTATTCATACCTAAAGAGATAACTATAGGTACAAGTAATATGAGCATAAAAGGCATATAGCATAAGTAAAGGGAAACATACCTCAGCCGTAGTGAACAAGGCTGAGGAAAAGAGACGGGCGATGAGACGTCGAGTATATAAGAGATTATGTAATGGTAAAATTTTCTGACTCAAACGTATCGCCTTGCGATACACCTACGGTACATCCGATGGAGTCCAACACTCCCCCTCAATGAGATCTAGTTGGGACAAGTCCCAATTGACGAGTTGCATTCCGATGAACATCTCCACTGAGAGCTTTAGTGAAAATGTCAGCTAGATTTTCCTTCGACGGCACTAATGCTGTAGCAATATCACCTTCAAGTATAGATCCGCAAATCCAGTGACGATGAATCCGAATATGCTTGTTGGCATTTGTGATCTGAGTCGAGTTCATGTTGTTAAGAGCCGAAGTGGAATCAACGCGCATGATTGTTGGTTCATGTTGGGGAAAGCCAAGTTCTTCCAAGAGTTGGCGGAACCACACAACCTCTCTCCCACAAGAACCTCCCGCATAGTATCTGGCTTCTCCAGTCGAAGTAGCAACAGCAGTCTGTTTACGAGCAAACCAGGAGAACGAACCTTTACCAAATGTGAGAGTTGCACCAGATATTGAACGACCATGGTCAGGGTTCTCATTGAAGTTCGAATCTGTATAGGCATAAAAACGGAGAGAGTTTGGAGTTGTACCACCTAGAACAAGGACAAAATTGAGAGAGTTCCTTTCAGGTAACGGATGATTCGTTTTACTGCACGCCAGTGGGAATCACCAAGATTTTGCATAAATTGTGCAACCTGTTGAGTACTCCGAGTGATATCGGGTCGTGTCATCACAGCGGCATGATTGAGAGAGCCTACTGCTTCAGCATAGGGTATAGAGCACATTGCCTTCTGTTCAGGAGAGCCATCTTCAGGACAGTCAGCTTTGGTGAGCACCTTAGCTTCCATTGGAGTCGAGACAGGATGAGCATCATCAAGTCAAAAACGCGAAATGAGAGATGAGATGTATGACCGCTGGGAGAAAGAGATGGTGCGAGCTTTTCTATCACGAGTGACAGTCATGCCCAGCAGTTGAGAGATCTCGCCTTTGTCTGAAATCTTGATATGCTCTTTGAATTCAGACTTAAAGCGTGAAATCTTCCAACGTGAACTGCCAAAGAGGGTAAGATCATCAACATGAGTGGTGACGATGAGAACTCCAGAATCAGAGCGGCGGATGAATACACAAGGGTCAGATTTGCAGACGTGGAAACCAAGCGAGACCATAACACCTTTGAGTTTCTCATACCAGAGATACCCAGATTGTTTGAGTCCATAAAGTGCTTTGTTGAGTTTCCAAACCCAGTCCTCTTTCCCATGAACTGCAAATATCCAGGTGGTTGCTTCACATACGCTGGCTGGTCTTCCGGGATGGTACTGTTCAGATAAGCAGATTTCACATCTACCACATGAATTTCCCAGTCCAGGATGGCAGCAGCGGTTGCAATACCACGAATGGATTCGATTCGAGCAGTGGGGGCATAGGTATCGAAGAAATCAACACCAGGAACTTGGGTGAAACCCTGAGCAACAACACGGGCACGGTAACCTTCAATCTCTCGAGTGTCTGTATTACGCTTCACAGCAAATACCCAACGTGTACCTGTAGCTTGACGGTCCAGTGGTGGAGGAACGAGAGAATAGGTACCAGTTTGTGTAAGCTGGTTGAGCTCGTAATGACAAGCTTCCTTCCACTCTAGGCGGTCAGGAGAGTTGAAAGCTTGGTTGAGGTTGAATGGTACATCACCTTGGGCAAGATGGGCAAAATCGGATTGCTCCCCCTCATCCTCGGACCCAGATTCTGAATCAGTGAGATCAGGAAGGTCACCTAAGATGGGATCTTGCAGTTCCGCTCGTGCTTGTGAACACGTCTTGACTGGAGTAGCGTTAGACGGCATACGTGGATTAGGACGTGTAGCACGAGGAGGAGGAGGAGGAGCAACGGGTGCAGGAGGAATAGGATTGGGATTAGGTTCAGGTTCTGGTGGTGGACTCAGTGGCCGTGGAGAAGGCGGTAGAGGAGGTGTATCATCATCATCCTCAGTCATCAAGAATTTGAGAGATGGATAATCATATGACTCCCCCCCGGATCTCAAAAGCTCGTTCCCATTAGTGTTATCATCGAATTTCACAGAAATTGCGGAACGAACACCCTTACTAGGAACGTAGACCTGGTAAGCCAACCGAGTCTCATCGAAACCTAAAAAGAAACCTGGAACTCCATGTATATCCAGTTTGTGATCCTGCTCATCATTGTAGGCCCAAATTTTACATCCAAAAGGATGGAACTTTCGACGATCAGGGTCCCTTCGGTGCCAAAGATGGTAAGGTGTCTCCCCTGGGGGGAGAGTTCGAGCGTAGCAG
This sequence comes from Lentinula detonsa, assembly GCA_027921405.1. NCBI lineage: Eukaryota > Fungi > Basidiomycota > Agaricomycetes > Agaricales > Omphalotaceae > Lentinula > Lentinula detonsa. Next base: position 1,359,353 of record JANVFU010000010.1, read on the forward strand.
CACACGCGGAGACTGAGAATGTATCCGACGGCATAGCTCCACATAGATAGAGGAAGGTGAGAGTCAATGAGAATGGTCCGGATGCGGTCAAAGATTGTATGATTGAGACGTTCAGAACGCCCATTCTGTTCCGGGGTTCTCGCTGTAGTGTTGGTCCAGCAAATACCCTGTTCCTTCATGAAGTTAATCCACTGGGTGGTAAGGTACTCACCACCATTATCAGTGTGGAACTCCTTCAACTTCCGACCAGTTGTCCTCTCAACCTCCTCCAACCACATCTTGAAGGCAGTGAAAGCATCACTCTTTCGTCTTAGGAGGTAACCCCAAGCCATACGGGAGTGATCGTCAAGGAAAGTGATGAGATATTGCATACCGGTTTTGAAAGATGTAACCGGAGCGGGTCCCCAAAGATCCGAATGGACCAAGGCCAGTGGCTCTGAAGCTCTTGAGTCCGAAGGTGGAAAGTGATCACGGGTGAGCTTCCCTTGAGCACAAGCATCACAGACAGGGGGGTCTGCAGCTAGTTCTGTGGCCGTAAGTTTGACTGTCTTCCCCTCCAACTGACCTGAACGGTATAAAGCACGACAAGCTGGATAGTTGAGGTGTCCCAACTCACGATGGAGCTGTACCAGTTTCGAGTACAGTGGAGGTTTGTCGGTAGAATCTGGGGATGAAGTAGCAGCGAACGCAGAGGTTGGTGTAGCAGAGTTGAGATGGTAGAGCCTTGAGTCATCCTTGGTTCCTGTCAAGACCACGTCCTCGTTATCAATGAGCTGCTCTATGAAAGCACCAGCATCATTTTTAGCAAAAGACACATATTTCCCGTTACCAAAAACGGTGTAGCACTTGGCTTCATCAAGGCGTGAAACGGAAATGAGGGTAGGGGACGAGTCTGGAACACAAGCAGTGTCCTTGAGTGAAAGACAAACCGGCCGCATATTGCGACGACGACGAGCAAGAAAAACAGCTATACCACGACCAGTGATCTTCATTGTACCAGAACCAAATCCAGTTACTTTCTGGGAGATGGCCGGATGATAGGAAGTGAAGTCTGAACGGACAGAATGAATGTGAGACGTTGTACCGGAATCTATGATGATGGGAGGCCTATCGGCAGTAGTACCAGCTGGATACACTGACTCAGAAATAGGCTGGAGGGGATTCGAACTTGCAGGCAAATCAGACGCAGGATAAGCGGAAAAATCAATAGCATTTGCGTCGGAAAGAGATACAAAATTCATGGAGGAAGGCTGCTCAGTGTCTCCTCCACCCCCACTATCCACTAGATGGGCTTTTTCCTTACCCTTCTTCCCCTTCTTCTTTCCGTTCCCAACTCCCCCTGGAATATGCTTCCCACCGCCGGGTTGCCTGCAGTAGTCCCTCGAATGTCCCTTTGTATGGCAGTTCGTACAGTAGAATTTGCCTTGGGCAGCGAAGGCACATTCCATGAGGACAGCGGCGGACTCAACATCGACGTTAGGTGAAGAACTTGGACCACGATCACCACCTTCCTGGGGGTGAGCAGAACGGTACGCTCCCATGATCTTAGCAGATGTCGATGCGATGGTGGTACGGGAAGTGATTTTGAAGTTCGAGATCCACTGGTGCCACGAACCAGGTGATCCCTCTTCATTGGGGAGAGTGGTAATGAGAATGGCGGAAGCAAAACCTTCATCGACAGTGTGCCCAGCTAGCCGGATGCTCATCAAGGCAGACTCAAAGTTGTTGAGATGCTCCTTGAGAGAGGCTAGGTTATGTTTGAGTGGAAGTCCTTGACGAAGTCGAATGAAGAAAGCCATGAGAAGACCGGAACCCTGGGGACCATGAGTACGAGCAATGAAGTTGTATGCCTCACAGGCGGAGGTCATCTTCGAGATGGAAGGAATCATGCTCGGATGGATACACCGGCAGAGCATGACGTTTAAGAACGAGTTCATGGTGTTCCAAACAATATACTCGTCAGTCGTAGGCTCAGGACACGGGATCCTACCTGGGAGGATATCCTTGCACCCAATATACTCCACAGCACCAAGAAAAAGCTTTGACCATGGCACGAAGTTCAACTCACCCTTAAGCTTCTCGTCCGCATCCTTTGGGAAAGCACTGTTAGCGCCACTAGGAGCGGACCACGATGAGGATAACCTGGGGTTCGGGACTCTGGCTGTATGAGGTGGACAAGGAAAGGAAGAATGTGCAGGAGGAGCAGTGGTAGCCGAAGAGTTTTCACCCTCGGTCTCGGATCCAGACTCTATAGGAGGCAATGGGTTCAAAGGCGATATGAAGGACATGGTGTTGAGATGAGGTTGGTAATGAAGAGGAAGATGAAATAAAAGATTCGGTTAAAATCACTTGAGACAGCGAGTTTATTCGGTGGGCTCGGGGCCCATAATGTTAGAGTTATGCTGAATACAGCCAAGTGGACCGTCCGATGCGATGCGGTGCGGTGCGGAGTAATGGGACGTTGATACCACTATTAGTAGTACCCTCGTTAGAGTCGTATGTCCCAGGTAGAAGCAGTCGGATGGAGCGAAGGATCCGATCCGAAGCGAAGCGAGTGTAAAGTCTTAACTGAGTATAGACTGTATAAGTCAACTGAAGTCGATATTTAGACTGAAGTACAGCTAAGCTACACTACGGCTTAAATACTAGTCTTGTAGCTAACCAGAGTAATAAGTAAATAACACATGTATAAGAAGATGACTGATGAGCATATGATCTCGGTAAGAAGTAATAATGTTGAATGAAGGAATGTGTGGATGTTAACTATAAGTGTTGTAATAAAGAAAGTGCAATCGCATCCTTCGGATGCGATGAAGGATAAACGTATAATGGATCCATCGGACGCGATGAAAGCGATTAGTGTATGTATGTGTATAAAGAAATAGACTGTCCTGCATGAATATAACACATAACCTGTTGGAACTAAAGAGATAACTCAGCTGTAGTGAACAAGGCTAAGCATGTATTCATACCTAAAGAGATAACTATAGGTACAAGTAATATGAGCATAAAAGGCATATAGCATGTCGTGACAACTAAGTACCTATATAACTACACAGCGCGCCCTTTCTTTAAGTTTTGGTTAACCAGAGGCCGGGGTGACCCGAAATTCAAAAATTATGGATCGAAATTTAAGGGGGGAGGAATGATTTTTCGTTTAATCAACGACCGGTTAACCCAACGTATTAGATTCTTACACTTGAAGTTCATATCATGCAGGACTTTGGGTCAGAGCCCGTTGATTCTGGAATTCATTTGTCTTATTCATGTTCTGGTGCATTGAATCATCGTTCAATGGTTGCTCAATGAATGATTCTCATTGGGGCACACTTCAGGCATACAAAGAGGAGATAAGGAATGGGTAATACATTGTGCAACATGGAGAGAGTGAAATCTGAGCTATACACAGTGAGGATACTTCGCATATGGGTGATTGATATACGCGTACCTCAATTGCCAACCAACCAACAATTCCAGGAGCTGTACATAACACAGAAAAGAGAACGAGTTCATCTCAGAGACACAAACAATTAGTGAACGCACCTCAAACGTCATCTTCGAATGATACAAGGATACAGCGATGAAATTTGACGATGTTCTGGTAAGCTTGACCTTGAGATCTGAATGCTTCCTTGAAGGCTTGATCAACTCGGCTTGTGTATTCTGAATTGATGCTGTATGACGTTGAGGGATGGTAGCCCGTATCTGAAGGCAAGTATTGCCTAGCTTTGACGGTGTTGAGGAACTTGATATTTGCAATAGTTTGATGATTGTGTTCATAAAAAAACGATCAAGGCAGCAGCATTGAAGACTTGATGCGTGCGGGTCTTGAATTGAGATATATCACTGCTAGTTGGCAAAGTGGACCGTAGGTTTGTGAGTTTCGGCGTCAAGTTACAACCATGAACTTTGTCAACTTGCTATGTGCCACAAAGGCGGCAGGACTCCTTTGCTTGTTTGTGCATGCAATGCACCCAGTCTGACCAGATATATTACGCGTCTGGATGAGAGACATGTCAACTTGTTAGTTGCACAAAACCCTGGCCTATGGAGGGGCTTGGGTTTTGCTCAACGTCCGAGCTATGAACATGTCTCGATGAGAGACACTCAAGAGGAAAAATTTGGCTTTGTTTGTTTTACGGGAGGTGATGTTTATTTGCTCTGAACTGCTTATATAATACAAATATTTACAGTGCCTCTCATCTTCCGGGTACACAAAGGTTCATTCATTCAAATTATACGTTAATTGATGATATTCAAGAGTTCAAAATGAGTCGCAGTTCACATGAAGGTAAATAAGGCTGAGCCTTGTGCACCGGGAACGACATGAGCTCCAGATATTCCATCTGTGTCAACCGCTGGAGCACTATGAGTATCCATGAATGTTGACTGTCCTCCAAGACCCATGGGCTCCTCGAGAACATCGTCCTTGAAGGTGGCGGTATCCCAAGTAAGAGTTTCTTCAACATAACTGCAACCCAGTATAACGTTAGCACAAACGTTTCACATGTCATTGACAAGTACTGACCTTTTCCATCCCATGCCACTTAGGTTAGCCCCTCGCTTTGCAATCTCCTTCTCGAAGAACAGGTCGATCCGGCCCCAAAAATGATTACCCTTGGCAATTCGACCACCACCTGATTTCTGCTTTTTATGGCGAAGTCCTTCCTCAGGTTCAGGACTATCCTCTGCATCGACATCTTCTTCAATACCAAGTAAATGCTTATTCTCGAATGCGATACGGCGCTTCACATTGATGATATCAGTGCTTAGAGAGTATGTTCAGATGATTGAGGCTCACCAGGATGGAGCAATGAGTCGCGAGCACAGGATCCGTTTTCTCACCGGGACCACCTCGTTTGTATTTCGAAGCAGCATCAAAGGTGAAATCTTTCAAAGATTTTGTCTCGGCACCAGTGATACTATCCCGTATCTAGCAGGAAAACGAATCAGCAGGTATTTATTCGAATGATCCTTCACTTACATCCTGGCGAAAGGTGTTCCGGACAGATGATGTGATTTTTTTGACAACTGATTGCAACCGTTTCTCGCGGCCAGGCAGATCGAAAACATTGGTCATCTTCAATGCCACTTTATCACGACGTAAAGCACTCTTTCCAATGCATTAGAATATAGATAGCAGTTCTCAGATGATCTCGCACCATGACTTCCACAAAGAGTTGGCAGAAAGACGTTCGATCTTTTTGAAAGATCATATCTTGAGAAATGCATTGGACCGTGGTCTGCAGAGAAGAGGAATGAGTGACTATACAAAAACATAGAAAGCACGGACGCGTTGTTCCACTGTAACATCAAACTTGTCCTCTAGTCGAATCTTGAGATCTTCAAAGACAGCCTGAAAGTCACCGTTGCCTTGAAGTCTTGCATCATCTCGACGGAGAACCTCTTCTTCAAAGGCATAACCAGATGCAAGCATATAGACACGCGTCGCCATATCTGTGCGCGTCAGTGGTGGATCAGCTGAACCGATCTGAAAAGCATTAGGGAGTAATGAGCATGAATGAGGATCACTCACCCTGATGAAAGCATGAAGATTAGCTCGATGACGATCGTTGAGCCCAAAATCTTTTGCAAGTCGATCCACTGTGTTTGCATCAATAAGAATGGTAGGAACATTCAGTGGCGGAGTTGGAGAGCATGGTAGGTGGTCAAGATAACCGGTGCAAGAAGATGCCGGTGTGAAGGAGGAGGATATTTGTGTGATTCCTGGTGTAGTCAATGCATGAGAGGGTGTTCGTGGAGAAGGTGTAGCTCCGGACTCGGGAGAGTTGGCCATCATCAATGTTGTATTTGTACTAATGCCATGAGATGAAGGTGTGGAAGGTAAGGCAGGGTGGCTGGAAGTGAAGCTCGTGCTTCCACTTGGTGTAAAGCTAGGAGCCACAGGTGGTATGAAGCTGCTTGCCGAAGAAGCGAAGTTGAATGTGTTAGCCATGCCAGAATCAAAGACGAGGCAAGAAAGAGCAGAACCAGTCCCTCAAATCTCTACTGTCTTTATACTTCCATATCACGCGTGAATGCACAGCTTTGATGCGCTGTTGTTGAAGAGAATAAACGTGGTGACATTGATCATGAGGGCGGACGTGTTGAGGATAAAAGTCGCAACTTCGTTGATTCTTGTTTAGATCCTCTCATTCACACGCCAACTCCCGCCATGCCGACAAATCCAAAGCTTCGCAAAATGCGTGTAACAACTTCGTCAGTCCATCAATTATCTTCTCATCAACCTGCCAATCTCAGCTCATATGCTCAGACCTATATCTCGACGTGTTCTCTTTCATCCACGCAATGAAGTCAAGAGAGCAAATAAGTTGGGGCGTACTTCAATGTAAGCCTATATCTTTCTCAATGCCAAAAATACATCTCGACTTTGTACACACTCTGCAGTCTATATGATGATGATACGGGTATGCTCAATAGTCAACTTTCTGATAACCAATGGGCCACGAACATTGGCCTCGAGGCAACACAAGCACCTGTCAAAGCCGAAATGTTTCCTCTTTGTATTCCTCCAGCATCTCTGCATCTCAATTGTGGGTCACATACTGAGGGAACAAGTGTGAAGAACGAGGAAGCCTTAGGTCATAAAGATGGGTTAGAGGCCACGCAAGGTATTTGCACTCCAACTTACATGCATCCTTGACGCTAACAGTGTATTATCATCAGGAGATACCTACCTTACATCTACGCCTATCAAAGCCGAAACATTTACTCTTTGTCCTCCACATCTGAACCATAAGTCCAAAATGGATATGAGGCAGGATATCGCCAGTGTGAAGAACGAGGAATGCATGAGCCGTAAGTGTCAAGTGCTTCATATATCTGTTGTATTCATCTGTCCACATAGCATTACTTTATCGACTGCCAGGAGTTACAACTTCTGATCTTCCTCCTATATACCATCTGCACTCGCCTTCGCCAACGCTCCAGAACATTGCCTTGGATCCGGATTTGGACACCAAACCGTGTGTTAACGAGGAGTCAGGTGCATCTTCGCCTTTACCTACGGTCCAAGACATTGCTGTGGATGTGAATCTGGATTCTTGGCCACTATCAGACAAGGCATTGGTTGCATCTGCTGCAGACACGATTCTCGAGGGTCTTCACACTTTGGTGGATCAGTTGCGTGAGAGATATACAAAAGATCTTGCTGATCTAGAAAGTGAACGTGATCTCCTTCGCTTGCAGTTGGTATACCAGGAGAAGTACATTAACAACCTTCAAGGCCTTTTGTCTGATAGAGGGATGTCACCTCCACCTTCACCTCTTATGGAATCTCAAAAGCACCATTTTCATTTTTGAACATTCATTGTTTATATAATATACTTTTTGTTGCGTTAGCATACCTCTATGAACAAATGTGATCTGGCTATTATCTACTATGTCATAGTACCGTATAATTCAAATCGTAATTGCGAAGTACGATGACTGCCAGAAGTTTGCGACTGTGAATGTTCAGTGCTGGATAGCCTTGATGTCTTCTTCGAGCCTATCTTTGCCACTTTTCGCAAATCAATTTCACGGCGAATACTGGCAGTGATTGTATCGCTGGCATTCAGAGTTGGCGAGCGGATTCGGAAATGTGATAGCAGAGCTGCATTCCGCATTTGACATGTATTCAGCACAAGATTGTGCTGGTTCTGGTGCTCAATGACCTTTTCTGTACCCTTTTGTGATCGTTCCTGATATGCAGGCCGTGAAGCTGTTGCAAGACATTGGTTTCCAATGCAGTGATGCTGCACATTAACAGCACAAAGCATGTCCTACAGACCAGATGAGATAGAGCAGAATGGGAGCTTAGAAAACAAAAACAAACAGTGCTGTTAACAAGAATATATCTGTTGGTGAACACAATTTTTCGCATCTGGTATTGTGGAGCTTCAGAGGAGGTGTCAATGACATGTACAAGGATACTGCCAGCTTGATGGCTGAATGCGGCACTGCTTCCTTCTGCAAACAGGATTTCGGTAAGCTGACCAACATATTTGGAACCACTAGAGTTGCGCCCTATGAAGAATGAGCCAACTGAGCAAGTAGAACCATCCACCATGACTACTTGAGAACATTTGAGGAAATGACTGAACCGGCGCACATGCTCAGGATAGATATCGCACAATGGCATAACAGATCCGGTGAGAGTACTACCAAAAGGTAAAGGTCCTGAGTCTTTAAGAGATACCAAGCCTATTGACAATAATGATGGTCAGAGCAAGTCTCAGACATATAAGAGATCATGTTACCAGCTGGCTTTTGGGGTTTCTTGGAGTCTAGTCCCAAGTAGTGAGTCATTGTATTGGCAGAGGATACCAATGATGCGGGACCAGAGCCTATTGTCTTCCATTTCAATGAATCTGCAGTGAAGAACCGTGGTATGAATCGAGGTTTCACCATGTGGTTGATGGACTTTCCCAAATGCGGAATAGATGTGTAAGTTTGGATTGGTGGGGATAAAGGTAAAGAGTTATCAATAGCGTCCTGGTGTAAGTAGAACAAACCATGACTCAAGAGATGTCGAATCCGATTCCCTTGAGCAAATGCAAGTGCAATATCACGCGAGGGAGCTTGACGATTTGAGTGTACACTCTTTGCGCGGATGACCGCATTGAATGATTCAAATGCTTCGGTAGCAAAGAGCATTGCTGGACCAAATCGTCGGATATGTAGTGCGAGGTGGATGATGATGTGAAACTTTGGCTTGTTGAACCATCGTGAAGTCCAGCGCGCAACACACAGAAGGAAGTTATTGATCTCATGCTCCAGAGTTTCCTGTAGCTGTTATATCAGTATAACATTGATAGTCTTTATGCATCCCCATACCGTATATTCATCAATATTATCAATCTCAGGCTGCCAGATAAGAGGTACCAGCTGGCTAAGAGCTAACCAGGTTTCCCGGCATGAATCTCCAATGTTAAGATCATGTATAACAAAAGGAGCAATCTGAGCAATGACACGGAAATCACGGCCAGTCAAGGAACCAGAGTACTGAACAAGTGTGCGCCCCGCAATTGGTGATATCTCCAGCCCAGTAACATCAAGGCTCATGAGACGTATTTCAAGAAGCTTTTTGAGCGTATCTTGATTCTTGACTTGATTGACTAGATCCCGCCACATATACTTGAGAAATCCAAGTAAGACAACATGAAGGATCTCAACCGGGGTGTCATGGTGAGGATCAAGACCTATTGTATATACAGTTTGAAGAATACGTGGAGTTCAACAATTGGAATGTACCTTTGATGCGCCAAACTGGGCTAGTCACTTCCGCTGGAAGATTTTGAATTTCGCACTCCAAAGCAGCTTGTCGAGCACTCGTTGTGCGTTTATTCAAGTATGAGTCAAACAGACGTTTGAGAAAGTGCTCCTGGAAAGTGTCTTTGATGCCAGAAGATGTATGCTCAGCTTTAACTTTGGTTTTTGTACCTAGTGTTTGGGCAGCTGTGAAATATGAACGCAATTGCGCAGTTGTTTCGCTCTTCTCACGAGGTTTGCCTGGCTATAACTAACTATCAATCATGTTGTATGAGTGTGGAGATAAACTGGAATCTACCCTGATAAATGATGAGACACGCTCAACCATTTGAGCAAAAGTCTCCACGAATTTTGTCTTCTTCTTCTTGGACTGCTTCTTAGGTGGAGATTCACTGGATGAAGTATCTTCACTGGCACTAGATTGAGATTGATTGGTATTAGTGGTTTGGTGGTCATTATCATCACTGTTGCCAGGCTCGGGGTCTCGGTTGCTTGCATCAACACCTTTTACCCAGCAAATACGACAGAAATACTTTCCACGTAGCCCAATATGCCCTGCAAACTCACTTTGCATGGGATTATCCCCAAGTAATGCAAGAACCCAAGGAAGAACAAGAATGGGCTCCTTGGTTTCACAATCCCAAGCCCAGATTCCATGCTCTTGAGCTGCCCTGTACCACTTGTAAGTCTCTGTAATACATGATGAAAGACAATAAAGCATACTCGAGCTGGTCAATAACACCATCAAGCATTTCGAGAGGGGGTGCAATATTTGAAGTACACAAAAAATGTACATTATACTCCTTCGAGGATTCATGGCGAGGAAGGCCAGCAGCAGTGAAAAGAAACGAGTTATGTTCGTTCCACTTCTTGGACACATTGCCAGAGGTATCATCACAATACATCCAGATTGGGAAGGAAACAACACGATGACCATCAGCTAATTTCCGCCAACGATTTCCTTCCACTGGATCTGTGAATGACCATGCACTTTTTGTTTGGCGGTCAGCACTCAAGACCTCTGTATAGTGCAGTTAGGATTGTGAACAGGAAATATAATCAGCAGTCATACCAAGCAGATGTGATGGATGTGGAAGCTTATACAATGGCTGAGAATCAGTTTTCAATTCCTCGAAATTCTTCAAGAACTGAGTTGCAGCAAGTTCAGATTCGGACGTGATCACTCGCCAACCAGATCTTGAATCAGAGACTACAGGTTCCATACTCCAACAGCGCGCATAAAGAATATTTCGACGTGAGAACCATCGCACAGGGATACAGCATGTACCATTCAGCAGCATAGCTGGCTCGTAGATGTAGAAATCACGTTTGTCGATACGTGTCATTGGTGTCAATAGTTCATTCGGAGTTTCGTGGAGCCAGCGTTGAGCCTGGCGAGCTTGACTGAGATGCGGGCTGCTGTCCTCTGGATAGAAGTGTAGTTTAGGACGAACTTGCGGGTTTGACATTTCCTGTGTATCGCCAATGGTCATCACCCTGGTGTCCATGAATAAGTACAGATTCCTAGACTTACCTGAGCGATAATCTGAGCCAAACTATTGACATAATATCGATTTCCAAGTGCTCCATCATAACAGAGGGTATCGATCCCACACATCTTTTGAATTGCTTCATTGAGAGTCTTCATTGTCTTTACTGATGGTACATCAGGGACACCATTTACGCGAAGTAGCCAGAGGAAGAGGTCAAGTTGTCGCTGAGAGAATACAGAACGAGGGAGATGCATTAAGATATCCAATGTGCAGGTCTGCGATAATGATGTTCTGAGTATTTATCCATGTAGCAACAAAGCTTCTTACAATTCGATCACTCCATGGATACCACTGCATACTTGTTTTCTGCAGGTCAGTGGTACGAGCCCGCTTCCGTGATTCTTCGTCGAACACAGAGTCTTTCACAGGATATTCAATTAGATGTTTGATATGCCAAACAAGTGGACGTACCAAAATCCATGTTATTCTGCGGAGCTGCATCACTCCCTGTCTCAGATGATCCCTGGCCATTTCCCTCGTTCTCAAAATCTTTGTCATCAGCTTCGTCGTCAGAATTGATAGCTGCCACCTCCTCAAGGCACATCAGTAGCGCGGCTGCAATCAAAGCAGAGCCGTCTTGCCGTGGATTTTGCCTTAGGGTAGCATCCTCTGAGGGAAGTGTATCACCAGCGAGGTTGAAGAAATCAGGGAATGCAAACATGTTGGGCTCATCTTCAGGGGTCGAGAGGATTTCAGAAGGAACTTCAAGATGATCACCGGCCATGGAATGCAGCAGGTTCCTCACTCCTAAGTCAGAAAGTTCGAGTAAGCGATTCCGTTCATTACTTTCGTTGTTGGATGAACCAGGATGCCAGGTGGCATAATCAGATGTAGGACCATTAGCAGGAGGCGGCGGTTGTTGTTTTCGTGTGTGTAAAGCAAGTAATTCTCGGTGAGATTGACTTTTCTCATGTCTGGCACAATGATAAAGAAACCTCCAGTTTATTTCTGAACAAATCTTGCATTTGGCTTTGGGGACACCATCTTGTAAAGTGGTTTCCCATACTACAGAGTATCATACAGTGAGAAGATGGTTCAAGGAAGAATGACGACAAGAAGAAGCTTGCGGTCAAGACGGACTTTGTGGATCAAGCGACATGATGTGCCGTTCGTTGCCACGCCGAAGAATGAGTTCAGTCCGGTTCTGAGGACCAAATTTGGAATGGTCAATGAACTCTTGGACGGTTCAGAGCGAGGTGGAGGTTAATCTCTGAGAAATGGATTTTATTTCCTTCAAAAAATGGATCTACGATGAAACAGGAGGATTCTAATCGAAATTTGTCTTGTGAGTGGAACACGAAATGCAATGCCGATGGTTGCCGGAATCAACTCTGTTCCCTTAACTATTACTTCAACCAAGGGCTGGCCGTGTAAGTACCTATATCATTTTCTTTCTTTTTCACATGCTTTAGTAACCACATGACCGCGTTCGTTACTCATTGCTCAGATGACCACTCACTCCCGCGCTGTCATTAGTTTATTGTTCTTCCCTTGTTTCTCATTCGCTTTCCATTATTTCACTCTCGCGTTCTTGTTCTTTGATATCTATTGTTCTTTGTTCTTTTACCCTTGTCCCTTTACCTGGGTTCCTATTGTTTCAGACTCGTATATATAGTACAGTAGACAGCTACCAGTTCCCCATCTCGACCTCTTGGTCTTTGGGAACTAGGTTCGTGTTTGTATCTTTGTTTACACTCAATATTGACTTGGTCTTTGGGAACTAGCTTGCCTTATTTGACCCTTGTGTTTGGCCCTTCGTGCTATCACAGTTGCTGAGATCACTTTTCCTTTCTGCCTTTGTGTGTTGAGCGTTACTCACACTCAGGTTTGTGCTTGTGCCGTGCTTTCGATCACTTCCCATCGTCGCTTCCACCTACGTCGCGACATAGCATAAGTAAAGGGAAACATATGTACCTCAGCCGTAGTGAACAAGGCTGAGGAAAAGAGACGGGCGACGAGATGTCGAGTATATAAGAGATTATGTAACGGTAAAATTTTCTGACTCAAACGTATCGCCTTGCAATACACCTACGGTACATCCGACGGAGTCCAACAGCTTCTGGCCATTTTTCATCCACTCCTGATCTCCAAAGCCAGTCTGCTCACTCTCAACAGTCACAGACTGATACTCCTCATGATCCTCTGGGCTCTGCCACTGATGCTATACAGACTAATGAAAATCCTTCCACTATTTCTCATCCTCCCACTCCTACATCATCATCTGGTCCAGCAGCATCCACTCCCCATCCATCCTGTTACGAACTGACTCTTTTTCAATTTCTTTTTGTCTATCTTATTTACTTTTATCTTTTCCTTTTTTTTTATTTACATACATGTGACAACCTTGACATTCTCGCAATGTCAACGCATTTCTCTCATGCCTGTCAGACTGTTGACAGACTGTCATTCCCGCGCTGTCAACACAACTCTCTCATGTCTGTCAGACTATTGACAGATTGACAGTGTGAGAATTCTCTCATGTCTGTCAACCTTTGACAGATCGTTGTATAGCCTCATAGTTATGGCGTGAGATAGTTCCCATGGGTTCATTTCAGAATATGTATATAAGATAGGGCATTTCTTAGAGTAGTCTCTATCTCTGATCTCATCTATTCTCCTCAGTAGTTAGACAAGAATCAAAGACCTTTCCTCCCTCATTCACTTCGTTTGACTTGACTATCTCGGCTTGTGTGACGCCTAGTCATATAGTGAGTTAGTAAGTCACTGACGATAGTCCCCATCGGCTATCTTCTAAATCGCGTGACGCCTGGCTACATCATATAAAAGCTATCGAGTCGCTGACAGAAGATCAGAGATCCTTATCGACCCACCCGTCACGACCCAAATCTTCGACATTTGGTTGGATACCGGACGCCGCTACGTTGCAAACTTATTCCTTTCATATCGTCACTAACAAGCCTATACCTCCTTCGTCTTTCCCCATTGTCCACCTCCTTTTCCATAGCTCGTCTGTGTTAAGGCCAGCATTGACCTAGACACTTTGTTAGTACATACCTACATCGAGACACTGTGGTACGGCTCAACCCGTGCTGAGAGGAAAACACTCTCTCTAGTGTGCCTGACTCCTACCAAGGAGTGTAAATCAGGGCTAGTAACAGGATATCGAGTTTCTTCTTCGGAAGATTCGATAGTAGGCGTTGGAGCATAAAGTGTTTTTGTCTCTGACCCGAAAGGCAACGTTGCGCGAGGAGCGAACGTAGACAGCCTTCTGGATTAACACATAAATCAATACGAGCCTCTACCTCTAAGCACCTGCCCCTCCTATCCTGGCGTTCTCGTCAAGACCTCAGGATTTTTCACTTCCATACCCATCTCGCTCTCCCTCTCCCGCATCGCCGGATTCAACCATCCATTTAGGATCACCTACTCCTACTCCTTCATTCGCTACTGAACTCGGCTCAGAAATGTCTGACCCATCCAACCAATCCATGCATGCCAACACCTCCGCTACTACCGCCGCTACCATCACCTCCACCTCCAACACCTCATTCTCCCGAAAAACTATCGTTAAAGAACCTGACGTATTTACAGGAGATACCTCCAAGTTCCGAGCATGGCTCCGAACACTCCTTGCGTACATCCATGACCTGCGAAGGACACAGCAGGTCAATAACGATAACGAATCCATCAATGTAGCAATGTCCTACATTCGAGGAGGCAGAGCTGATGACTGGGCGGAAGTATACACCAGTGATCACCAGGATGAAGTCGCTGGTGATTGGAACGTAGACTTCGCAGCATTCCTAGAAGAACTAAAGTGCAGTTTTTCTAACGTCTCCCAGAAGAAGGAGGCAATGGATAAGCTGAATCGCATTCAGCAAGGTCGTATGAAAGCCGACGACTTTTTCAAGGAGTTTGAACTCCTGTTGAAGGAAGCGGGGTACGACAAGAGAAGCGAATATGTTCTTCAGTTGGCTGAAAGAGCAGTCTGTCGTGACAACTAAGTACCTATATCATTTTCTTTCTTCTTTTTCACATGCTTTAGTAACCACATGACCGCGTTCGTTACTCATCGCTCAGATGACCACTCACTCCCGCGCTGTCATTAGTTTATTGTTCTTCCCTTGTTTCTCATTCGCTTTCCAGTATTTCACTCTCGCGTTCTTGTTCTTTGATATCTATTGTTCTTTGTTCTTTTACCCTTGTCCCTTACCTGGGTTCCTATTGTTTCAGACTCGTATATATAGTACAGTAGACAGCTACCAGTTCCCTATCTCGACCTCTTGGTCTTTGGGAACTAGGTTCGTGTTTGTATCTTTGTGTACACTCAATATTGACTTGGTCTTTGGGAACTAGCTTGCCTTATTTGACCCTTGTGATTGGCCCTTCGTGCTATCACTGTCGCTGAGATCACTTTTCCTTTCTGCCTTTGTGTGTTGAGCGTTACTCACACTCAGGTTTGTGCTTGTGCTGTGCTTTGATCACTTCCCATCGTCGCTTCCGCCTACGTCGCGACATTAGGTCGAGATCTATTACTCGTACCATCAGATCCATCACTGATCTTACGAGGAGTGGAAATCGGAGTCCACCGATTCTCCACCTGCTGCTATCACCACGCCGACTTTCGGAGTTAACTCTGACTGTTCAGACTACTATCACGCCTTTGACACCGTAGAACATCACGACGTCCACTGGTCAACTGAAGACGAACACAACAGACACTGGGAGCCTTGTGACGAGAACCCTTGCCCCAATCGATACTTGCTTACAGTTGATCGAGACTACGATCCAACTGGTCATCACATCCACATCTCACGATCCGCCTCTCCAGTAGTACCTGAACCTACTGCAGCCTTCACTAGAGTTGGACGATCCTCAAATCCCAGCTCCCGCGCATCTCCCACCTTAGTAACAACCACTATCACAGTACCTGAACTAGAATCAGAATCCGAATCAGAACCCGAACCCAGATCCGACTCCGATACCGAAATGACTCACAACTTCTCCGCCCAAGAACTCGGAAACTTGATTGGGCAGTTAGTCCAACAACAATCGCAACTCCAGCAGGTAGTATCTAGCATGGTGGGCAATATTAGCACCAACAAAGGGGTCAGCAAGCCGCAGCCCTATGACGGGAAAAGAAGCGATGATGCTCATCGCTTTATAGCTGCATTTGAGCTATGGGCCAACGGAGTACAAACATTGCATACAAACGAGGGGGAACGCATCAAATCCGCAATTTCATTCCTCGAAGGTGATGCGGCAATCTGGGTTACCCCAGTTTCCGAAAACATTAGCCAGGTAGCTAGTGGTGCTGTCGACACTCTTGTCTATCCCACCTGGCAGGTGTTCAAGGATGCCTTCAAAGCCCGCTTCGAGACAGTAAACCCGGTTGTAGATGCCAAGGATGCCTTGAAGGTTCTCTTTCAGGGAAAACCCACCGTCGCTGCCTATGCAGCATCGTTCAAACAGTACTCAAGCCGTACTGGATACTCAGACCCAGACCTCCGAGATCATTTTTACCAACATCTAGCATCACGTATCAAAGACGGTCTGGTCCTCTCTTCAGCTAACACAGACACCCTCGACAGCTTGATCAAAGAGTCCATCCGAATTGACAATAGACAGATTGAACGAGCCAGGGAGAAGGGACAAAACCTGGTAAACTACTCCCATTCCCAGAACACAAGCGCCTTCCATCCAACTCCATTCACTCCGGCCCGGGACCCATTTGCCATGGACGTGGATGCCACTAGCACAGGGCAATCTGCAGAGGACTATCGAAGGTTCATGACAGGGAAATGCTACGGATGCGGATCCAAGAACCACCGAAAAGCGGATGGACACCACGAACGGGACATCTGCAGCCACTGTGGACTCACAGGACACATAGCCGCAGTTTGTCGAAGGAAATTCATGGGTCTCCCTAGACCGAACATGGTTCGTACTGCCGCCGCCACTTCTATCATTGCCGAACCTGCCACCTCTATTGCTGCTACACCCACCCCGCTCCCTGACTTTTCCTCGATTCTACAGCAGTTAACGGACAACCAGAAAGCGTTGGCGGACCAAATCTCAGAGCTCCGGCAGAATTTTTAAAGTGGGAACCTGACTCGGCTGCTGCCGGGTTCCCCAAACTGTACTCTAATTACGATTCTATCTCCTCATGTATCCTCGGTTCCACCCAATTCAGCGATGTTTCCCATTTTCGCGTACCGATTAAGTTACAAGGAAGATTCAAGAGTACCAGTAATGCAGCAATGATAGATTCTGGGGCCACAGGTCTATTCCTACACCAACGCTTTGTGGATAAGCACCACATCCACACACGTCCCCTCACTCATCCCATCACTCTCTACAATATTGATGGAACGCTCAACAATGCGGGCAAAATTACCCATTCTGCACGACTCCTTTCGACCGTAGATCAGAACCCACCTCAACCTCTCGAATACCTGGTCACTAACCTGGGCTCGGAAGACATCATCCTAGGACTCCCCTGGCTCCGGAAAGTGAACCCTGATATAGACTGGAAGGAAGGACGGCTAGCCCAACTAACCACCAAACGAGCACTCCCAGCCATGACTATTGAGGAGATCCCGGATTTGAAGGAAGGTAACATTGGAGGGACAATGGACGAACTCTTGGCAATTAATCCGGAATATGTTCCGCTTCCACCACCACCCATAAGTGAGTCTGAAGAACTACTGGGAATTCATGAATATGAGGAAGGCACACCCCTGTATCGACTATTGGGCAATCGAAAGAGAAGGAGAGCACTACTGCGGGCAGGTATCATCAGTCACATGACAGAAGAGCTTTGGTGCGCAGCGGGATACACCTACTCTCAACAATTGGCGGAGGCAGCACACAAGGACAAACCGGAGAAGACTTTTGAGGAAATGGTACCCACTATCTATCAGAAATACGCTAAAGTCTTTTCAGAAAAGGAATCTGAACGTCTACCAGAGCACAAACCCTGGGATCACGCCATTGATCTTAGGCCTGATGCACCCAAAACTTTGCGCACCAAAATCTATCCGATGTCACCCAATGAACAAGAGGAACTAGACCGATTCCTGGATGAAAATCTACGAAAAGGATACATCCGCCCCTCCAAATCTCCCTTAGCATCTCCAGTCTTCTTTGTCAAAAAGAAGGATGGGAAACTTCGTTTTGTACAGGACTACCGACGACTGAACAAATACACTGTCAAGAACCGGTACCCACTTCCCCTGGTTACTGACATCATCAGCCGATTACGAAAGTCCAAGATATTCACCAAGTTCGATGTACGGTGGGGATACAACAATGTGCGGGTGAAGGAAGGACATGAGTGGAAGGGAGCGTTTGCAACTAACCGAGGGCTCTTCGAACCCTTGGTCATGTTCTTTGGCCTAACAAACTCGCCCGCTACGTTTCAAGCCCTCATGAACTCAATTTTCGCTGACTTGATTGCCTCAGGAAAGGTGGCTGTATATCTAGATGATATTCTCATCTTCACCGAAACCCTAGAAGAACACCGAACCGTAGTTCACGAAGTCCTCACCCGTCTGGCTCAACATGACCTCTATTTATGACCCGAAAAATGCGAGTTTGAACAAACGTCCATTGAATACCTGGGACTTGTCATCAGTGAAGGGGAAGTACGGATGGACCCGGTAAAGATTGAAGCAGTGAAAAACTGGCCAGTCCCTACTTCACTCCGTGACCTTCGAGGTTTCTTGGGCTTTGCTAATTTCTACCGACGGTTCATTGAAGGATTTGCAAAGAAAGCGCGACCACTTAACGACCTTACACGGAAAGACATCAAATGGCAATGGGGGACGGCGCAACAGGAAGCATTCGAATCATTAAGGGACTCCTTCACCTCAGCCCCGATTCTGGTCTTATGGGACCCAGGAAAGCCAACGTGGATTGAAGTAGATGCCTCGGGATTCGCTTCAGGGGGTACACTGTTGCAATTACAGGACGATGGACTTTGGCACCCGGTCGCATTCCGATCCGCATCCTTGAATCCAGCAGAACGGAACTATGAAATCTACGATAGGGAAATGCTTGCCATTATCGAAGCACTCAAGGATTGGAGGCACTATTTAGAAGGCTCACCCGAACCATTCGAAATCATTACCGACCATCAAAACCTGGAGTTCTGGAGGACAGCACAAGATCTTAGTCGTCGACAAGCAAGATGGGCCCTCTGGCTTTCCCGATTCGACTTTCGACTCAAACACCGCCCTGGGAAAGCGAACACACAAGCCGATGCTCTCTCACGGATGCCACACCATCAGGTAATCGATGCGGAAGACAACAAGGAGCAAACGGTGCTCCAACCACAACACTTTATCAATGCGGCGCACATGGTACTATTCCAAAACCCCCTACTGGAGCAAATCCGACAGGTTAGCGAACGAGAGGCAGAGGTATTGGAGGGATTAAAGAGCCTGAAGGGACCACGAGTGTTGACAGGGGGATTGGATGAGTGGAAAGAAGACAACGGTTTGGTGTACTATCGAAACAAGGTATACGTACCACCCAACCCGGAGCTCCGGAAGGCGGTACTGGTACAATGTCACGATTCGCCTACAGCTGGACACCCGGGGATGCATGGTACGTTAGAACTCGTTAGCAGGCAATACTGGTGGCCAGGGATGCGGTCATTTGTGGACAAATATGTAGAAGGATGTGACCTCTGCCAACGGAAGCGACTCAATCCACACCACTCCTCTCCGCTTCAGCCTCTTCCTGTTCCGGATGGTCCGTGGCAGGATATTGGCGTAGATCTCATCGGAGAGCTCCCCATGACCCAGGACGGACATAATGCTGTAATAACTTTTGTTGACCATTATACCAAGATGATCCACTGCTTCCCAACCACAACAGAAATCACTGCCGAGGGCGTAGCCGACTTCTTCTACCGCGAAATATTCCGACTTCATGGTCTTCCTCGACGGTTCATTTCGGACAGAGGCCCCCAATTCGCGGCAGATGTAATGCGGCAACTCTTGAAACGACTCGGGGTAGAATCAGCACTCACAACAGCATACCATCCTGAAACCAACGGTCAAACAGAACGAGCAAACCAGGAGATTGAACGATACATTCGCATGTATATCAGCTGACGACAAGATGATTGGGATCAACTACTACCTACCGCTGAGTTTGTTATCAACTCTCAAATTCACTCCGCTCACGATCATTCTCCATTCGAAACCCTCTATGGATACACCCCCGAATTTACGATTCCAATCCAAGTTTGGAACAAGTACCCAACAATAGATCAGAGGTTGACATTGCTACAGCATGCCCGGGAGGATGCGGAGGCAGCTCTTAGGATGAGTAAGGAGCGTATTAAGGGAGATGACACGAGGGAGGTTCAGACATTCACAGTTGGACAACCGGTATGGCTATCACTACAGAACCTAAAGATTCGACAGAAAAATCAAAAACTTGGGAGTCGGCGACTCGGGCCATTCGAAGTAGCAGAAAAGACCGGACCTCTGACATATCGCCTTAACCTACCAACTTGGATGAAGATCCACGACAACATCCATGTTAATCGACTATCACCATGGAAAGGGAACGAGGTTAATGGAGTTAGGCCACCACCACCGGATCCGGAGATCGTGGAGGGGGAAGAGTTCTATGAGGTGGACAAAATTTTGGACAGTAGGTTCTATGGGCGATGGAAGAAGCTACAATTTTTGGTACGATGGAAGGGTTATGATGAAGGACAGGACAGTTGGGAAAATGAGGAGAATGTGAAGGGATCAAGTGACGAAGAAATTGCAGACTTTTATCGGACACACCCCAATGCACCACGGAAAATCTCGGCGGCCATTTTTAATTCGCTGCCCTGGCCAGCCTATGAAAACCTTACGGAGCTGGTCGCTGGGACATCGACTGTAGAAGGGGGGTAATGTCGTGACAACTAAGTACCTATATCATTTTCTTTCTTCTTTTTCACATGCTTTAGTAACCACATGACCGCGTTCGTTACTCATCGCTCAGATGACCACTCACTCCCGCGCTGTCATTAGTTTATTGTTCTTCCCTTGTTTCTCATTCGCTTTCCAGTATTTCACTCTCGCGTTCTTGTTCTTTGATATCTATTGTTCTTTGTTCTTTTACCCTTGTCCCTTACCTGGGTTCCTATTGTTTCAGACTCGTATATATAGTACAGTAGACAGCTACCAGTTCCCTATCTCGACCTCTTGGTCTTTGGGAACTAGGTTCGTGTTTGTATCTTTGTGTACACTCAATATTGACTTGGTCTTTGGGAACTAGCTTGCCTTATTTGACCCTTGTGATTGGCCCTTCGTGCTATCACTGTCGCTGAGATCACTTTTCCTTTCTGCCTTTGTGTGTTGAGTGTTACTCACACTCAGGTTTGTGCTTGTGCTGTGCTTTGATCACTTCCCATCGTCGCTTCCGCCTACGTCGCGACACAGTCAACCTCAACATCATGAGCGATCTAGTCCGAACGAGGACAGAGGAGTTTGGCAGCTACGACGAGTTAAAGAAACTCGTCACAGCCAATGATCTAATCCGCCGCCGCTACGATGAACAGAAACGTGGACACAACAACATGAGCTGGGGTAACAGCATACAAGGACAAAGTCGTGGTCAAGGATCCACGCAACAAGCCTATGGCAGGCAAGAGCAGAAGAGATGGGAAGGACCTCGAGTGGTAGGATCTACCCCCATAATAGCAAGACGCGATGGGTCCGGGACGACCTTTGGAGGTTCGGGACGACCCATGGACCTGGATCGAGCAAGGGTAAATGGCCTTTGTTTCAACTGTGGCGAAAAAGGCCACATTAGTAGGAACTGCCCAAAGAAGAACAGAGCCGCGGTCCGTAGCGTAGAACTTATGAACTATGATAGCGAGAGAACGGACAACGTTAGTGAAGAAACTAACGTAAATAGTGTAGATGTAGTACCAGGGTTACCAGCTGGTATGGACATGAATTCGTTCACCGCGTGGGTGAACAGTATGGGTTTTATAAGAGCTCCCCAGTAGGCATAGGTCTGGCGGAGCGTTCTAATTTAAATACTTCGGACATAGTAGATAGTGGACTAGATTTCACTATTAAGTATGATAATGTAGAAAAACACGCATCTACATTTAATAGACCAACCGAAGTACAAAAACCTATACGATACATACCCAACACAGCAGAATGGACTGCTCAAAGGCTGAAAGAAGAAGATCTCACAAAAGCCGTCATACTTTTAAGGATATGGATGCCTTCCTCGCGAGTAAGAGAAGCTTCGGAGGAAACCGTCATGGAAATACGCGCATTAAACTGGAAAACCGCAGTCGAAGCCGTTAAAAGTCTTGCGACAAAGAAAAGCTACGACTGTGGAACACATGGAAAAAGCTTAAAACTCCCAGTCATTGTCGAAACATTAGAGGACAACCGACAAATAGTTACACAAGGACTAGTCGACAGTGGAGCTACAGGTTCATGCATTGATGCAAACTTTGTTGAACGACATAGGATTCCGACCAAAGACCTACCTATTCGAGTACCTGTCTACAATGCTGATGGAACACTCAATGAGAACGGCTCCATAACCAAATATGCTGAAGTCCGCGTAACCATCGGAGATCATTCGGAACGGATTCAATTTGGCGTTGTTAACCTTGGCGAACAACATATCTTCTTAGGATTGGATTGGTTACGACATCATAATCCAAGTATCGACTGGATTAAATCAGAAGTTACTTTTGACCGATGTCCGACTCGGTGTGGATATAATCCTCACTTTTGGACGCCTGAAGATATTCAAACAAGAGCAGTACTTGAAGACGGCGAGAGACTTTTCGTGTTTGATTAGGATCGATATGTGCAAGAACAGGTAGATTCCAGGAAATGGACAGAGAAGAAGGCGGAAGAAGAAACACGAAAACACTTCGACACTTCCACTCCGTATATAAACAAATACCCGGATGTTTTCAGTCAAAAGGAATTTGATCAATTACCACAACGACGCCCTTGGGATCATGCAATCGAGTTAACACCTGGTTCTAAACCACTCGATTGTAAGATATATCCTTTGAACCCAAAGGAACAAGAAGCATTGGATGCATTCCTTGAAGAAAACATTCGAACCGGACGAATTCGACCCTCGACATCCCCGATGGCCTCACCATTCTTCTTCATCAAAAAGAAAGATGGTACCCTTAGACCAATACAAGACTATCGCAAACTGAATGAAATGACGATTAAAAATCGATATCCACTCCCTCTCATTCAGGAGCTTATTGATCAATTGAAGGGTGCTAAGATATTCACAAAGATGGACATTCGATGGGGATTCAACAATATACGGATTAAATAAGGTGATGAGTGGAAAGCTGCATTCAGGACCAATCAAGGATTATTTGAACCAACCGTTATGTTCTTTGGACTAACCAATTCCCCGGCGACATTCCAAGGATTCATGAATCATATCCTTCGAGATTTGATAAATGAAGGACACGTCATAGTCTACATGGATGATATACTCGTATTTACAAATGACTTGAAAAGTCATCGCATAATTGTAAATCGAGTCCTCGACATTCTGCGAGAACACAAACTTTTCCTCAAGCCTGAGAAGTGTTCTTTCGAGAAAAAATCCATCGAATACCTTGGAATAATCATTGAGAACGGAACGATTCGAATGGATCCAAAGAAAGTCAAAGCTGTACGAGAATGGTTAACCCCATTGAAGAAACACGATGTCCAACAGTTCCTTGGCTTCTGTAACTTCTTCAGGTGATTCATTCGAGGATTTAGCAAAGTTGCCAAGCCATTGACAAAACTTACTGGAAATGCAGTCTGGGAATGGACAACGACCCAACAGTATGCATTCGACGAACTCAAGCGTCGAATCTGTGAAGAAGTAGTCCTCCTCATTCCCCGAAATCATGGAAAGTTTAGACTTGAAGCTGATTCATCTGACTTTGCAAATGGTGGTTGTCTCTCTCAATTTGTCGATGGAAAATGGTGGCCTGTAGCATTCCGATCTCGTTCACTCAATGAAGTTGAAAGAAACTACGAGATTTATGACAAGGAATTAATGGCGATTATGGACTCACTCGATGATTGGCGTCAATATCTTCTTGGAGCCGAAGAACAGATTGAAATCTTCACAGACCACGCAAACCTACAGTATTTCAAGAAACCCCAAAAGCTAAATCGACGACAAGCTCGATGGGTTCTTGAACTTGCGGAATATAATTTTAATCTAGTCCATCGACCAGGAAAGACAATGACAAAAGTTGACATCCTGTCAAGGATGACAGGTCTTCAGACGGGGGAAAAGGACAACGAGAACATCGTCCTTCTAAAGCCAGAATTTTTCATTCGCACCCTCAACATCTCCTCACCAGAAGATGTATTCCTGTCGGAAATCCAAAAGAATCGAAACCACGTTGATCGACTTGTGAAGGATAACCTCGATGCCAAAAACCCTGAGTGGAAAGAAACTGAAGGGATTACTGAGTGGAAAGGACGAATCTATGTACCAAAGAACAGAGTACTTAGGTCCAAAATCCTTACTAAGTACCACGATTCACCACTTGCAGGACATCCTGGACAGTACAAAACAGCAGAACTCGTCACTCATGATTACTGGTGGCCAGGAATTACTCGAGATGCTGGAAAGTATGTGGAAAGTTGCGAGAAGTGTCAAGCGACAAAGTCTCATCGCACTCGACCCATTGGACATCTTCATCCTCACACCGTTCCAACTGAACCTTGGCAAGTAATTGGTACTGACATGATTGGAGAACTTCCTGAATCTGGAGGTTACAATGTGATTGCAATCTTCATCGACCACTTCACAAAGAGACTGAGACTTGTACCAACCCATACCACAGTCACTTCAGAAGGAATGGCGAAGATTTATCGAGATTCCATCTTCTCCACCCATGGACTTCCACGCAAGATAGTTCATGATCGAGGACCACAGTATCACTCGAGGTTCATGAAAGAACTCTATCGACTTCTAGGCATTGAAGCGAACTTCACCACAGCGTACCATCCACAGACAAATGGTCAATCGGAACGAACAAACCAAGAGATTGAACAATATCTCCGTTTGTTCATTAATTACCAACAAAATAATTGGCACGAATGGTTACCCTTAGCAGAGTTCAACTACAATGACAAAGTTCATTCAGCGATAAAAGTTTCTCCCTTCTATGCAGATACAGGAAGACACCCGTATAAAGGCACGGCAACTCAAATGACTTCGGACAACCCCTCAGTACAAGCTTTCGTAGATGGAATGAAGAAGATACGAAAGGAAGTAGGATCAGCTTTAGAGAAAGCAAAGGTAGAGATGAAGAAGCAGTATGACGGAAAGAGGAAGAAGGGTATAGAATACAAGGTTGGTGACAAGGTGTGGCTAGAAGGAACCAACCTGTTGGTAGATCGCCCAATGAAGAAATTAGGTGACAAGAGGTATGGACCGTTTATGATCCAGCAGAAGATAGGTGCCAGTTCCTATAAACTGGAAATCCCACGTACATGGAAACATGTACACAATGTTTTCAACGAAGTTCTTCTCACTCCGTATAAAGAACCTAGCTTTCCTACACAACCCCGAAACACACGCCCGCCTCCTGTTGTTGTAGGAGGAGAAGAAGAATTTGAAGCAGAAGAAATCCTTGACTCGAAGAAAGTAGGAAGAGGAATCAAATATAAAGTCCAATGGAAGGGATATGGTTCACATGAGCAGACATGGGAACCACGGTCAAATCTTACAAATGTTGACCAATTGCTCAAGGAATTCCATGAAAAGAATCCGACTAAACCAAAACCCGCAATATTTCGTCAAATTGAAATCCCTATTTCTTTATTCCCTACAGAATTGTTTCGACCCCTTCCTCTTGCCGACACAGAACCCAATCTCGCTTCACTACCCTCCGAAAACTTTCTTTTACAACAAGCACATCGTGGAACTCGTGCCCTAAGGAGAGGGTGATGTTACGAACTGACTCTTTTTCAATTTCTTTTTGTCTATCTTATTTACTTTTATCTTTTCCTTTTCTTTTATTTACATACATGTGACAACCTTGACATTCTCGCAATGTCAACGCATTTCTCTCATGCCTGTCAGACTGTTGACAGACTGTCATTCCCGCGCTGTCAACACAACTCTCTCATGTCTGTCAGACTATTGACAGATTGACAGTGTGAGAATTCTCTCATGTCTGTCAGACTATTGACAGATTCACAGTGTGAGAATTCTCTCATGTCTGTCAACCTTTGACAGATCGTTGTATAGCCTCATAGTTATGGCGTGAGATAGTTCCCATGGGTTCATTTCAGAATATGTATATAAGATAGGGCATTTCTTAGAGTAGTCTCTATCTCTGATCTCGTCTATTCTCCTCGGTAGTTAGACAAGAATCAAAGACCTTTCCTCCCTCATTCACTTCGTTTGACTTGACTATCTCGGCTTGTGTGACGCCTAGTCATATAGTGAGTTAGTAAGTCACTGATGATAGTCCCCATCGGCTATCTTCTAAATCGCGTGACGCCTGGCTACATCATATAAAAGCTATCGAGTTGCTGACACATCCTTGGTGACCACTCCAGCTCCCTCCACTCTAGCTTCCTCCACTTCACGCTCAGCCTTGATGAAGCGTCCTGCTTCTGAGATGGATGAGTTTGAATCTCCTTGGGGAGCAAAGCATGGTAAATATACTGGACCAGAGGCAATCTTCAGTCTCAGTCAGTCTGTGCAGAGTGTTGGGAATGCAATTCGGGACAGCATGCCAGTACCCAAAAAGTCTTCTGCTATGTCACCAACCAAGAAGATTGAAATGGCCTGTGCACTGCTTTGAGAGGATAGGCGTGATTTTATTATTACATGGGATCAGTCAATGGAGTTGATTATCATCTTTGGGCAGAGCTCAACGGCAGCTAGGGTGTACATGAGTGGGCAGGATGATGAGCGGGGTGACCTTGCGAAACTACTCATCTCTAAACATGGTCAATCCTTATTCCCCATGTAGTATAAATTAATCTACTGGTAAAATATCCATGCCATCTATGGGGTGCATGTGTGAGAATTGACCACCGACTTTTGATGACACCAAAGATATGCTCCACTATATTCCGTGCAGAGGCATGATGGAGATTATAGAGCTCCTTTGCATTCACTGGTCTGGTATGCATCAGTATAAGTCACATAACGACAAACAAATCAACTTACCGCTTGCCTACACGGCCCCATTCTGCCAAATGGTAGTGGACACCCCAATATGGAATAAGCAAGGAATCACATATGCCAAAGCCTGCATCTGCAAGATAGCATTTGCCAGTGGGAATAGGGAAATCACGTAGTCGGGCCTTTGCATACATCTGTGAGTCTGCGGCACAACCATCCCAGCCACTGATGAAAAGGACAAAGCACATTTTGAAGTCTACAACAGCAAGACAATTCATGGTAACTCCACCTTTTTGATTTCTAGCATTCTGGATATCCTCTGCAGAAGAAGTGCAATTTATGTGAGTCCCATCAATAGCACCAATCACATTGGCAAAATATGGCCAGAATTTGGGATTATACCGTATCTCAGTTGCAATTGGATCCTCTTCATTAGGCAGTTGCACAAAGCGGTTATAAAATGACACAGAAGTCAAAAATGTGACCATAGTCTGAAAATGTCTATTAGTAAATCAGTTAGATAAAATATGATAAGAATAATTGACTATATTCAGAAATGGTAGACTTGCTATGCTGGAACCACACTGCAACATGGTCCACTGAGAGTCCCGTCACACAGGTGTACAAAAAGATTGCAAGTGCTTCATCAAGAAAGATATGTGCATTTGGCTTTTCATCATAGCCCAAGAGGCGGAGTTGAATAACCAAAGCAAGGAAGACATGTTTGTTCATGCCAAAGCAGATGTGGAGAACACTGGGGTGGCCTACAAGGAGTTCATTGAGCCATGCATGCCCAGATAGAGCAGAGTCATGCATTGGCTCTTTGCAGTAATGTGGAGCAATGAACTGACATAATCCAAGGACGACATACTGCAGAACTGCAGCTATAACAAGGATTGTGCGCTGAAAATTGTTATCATCATCATCTACAGGCAGATCCATGGTGGAGAGAAGAGAGAAGAGAAAATGTAAATAAGTGCACAAGTGCACTGTCACGCGTCCAAATTTGGCAATTTTGCACAGCCATAAAGTAAATCTAAATCATAAATCATAAATCTAAATTCGCCGCCGAACTGGCTCTTACTGATGTTCTGTTGAGTATTGGGGCTGGGTGAAGTATCAATATAGAGAAGTTGCAAAGAAAACCTTTAAAGAAGCCAAAGACACAGCTTTTCAATATCTGGATGCATGTCCAGTGGAGGTACTATCACTGTCAGGGATCTTTGACCGACAGGGTACTTCCGATTTTGAGAAAGCACTCATTTATGAGACATTGAGCCCTTCTCTACTTTTCGTGAGCACATTGATATTATCCTATCCTAACTATATATCAACCCACAATAATACTTGTTCAAGGGAAAAGCAAATACGATGCAAAAACTTGAGGTTAATTTGAGCATGATTCTGATCAAATTGTCAGGAACAGTACCAAGGTATATTTTAACAGCAAAATTAAAGAGAGAGAAATGAGGAGAAGGGTCTGTAGACCTTCTTTATGAATTTTTCCAGCCTCACAACTAAATCTGATGCATTGGTGAATGGAGCAAATGGAGAGAGGCTTCAGCATGACATGAGGGCCAATGTTACGAACTGACTCTTTTTCTATTTTTCTCAATACTTTAGACGCTCATTCACTCTTTAGGAATATTAGCGCTGTAGGCGCTTACATGAGCGTTTGTATTATTCTTTTATCTTTTCCTTTTCTTTTATTTATAAAGCGTGTTTCCACGCTGTCATCAATTGTCGACGCGACTCTCTCGTGTCTGTCAAAGTATTGACAGATCTAGGCCGTCTACATACATTCTTTTATATTACCTCATTGTTTCATCGTTGTATACGGACAGCCTTACTTATGGATACGAGCGACTCTTATTGTATAGCCTCGAGGCAGCGACTCATGATGACTCCCATGGATTCATCTTAGAATATGTATATAAGACAGTATATTCCGTCGAGTAGTCTTTATCTCTGTTCTCGTCTATTCTCCTCTGTAGCTAGACAAGAATCAAAGACCATTCAACTCTCATTCACTTCGTTTATCTTGACTCTGTGACGCCTGGTTTAGCAGTGAGCTACTGAGTCGCTGACAGAAGAACAGAGATCTCAAACGAACCACCCGTCACATCCTGCTGGTTCTCGACATTTGGTTGGGCACTAGACACCGCTGCGTTATAATTTTACTCTTTTCATTTCATCACTGACGAAGTTCATACCTCCTTCGTCTCCCTCCATTATCCACTTCCTATTCCTATAGTTCGTCTGTACTCAGGGCCAGCGTATAGACAGCGGTTATAGTGTACATACCCACATCGAGACTTTGTGGTACGGCTCAACCCGTGCTGAGAGGAAAATACTCTCATTAGTGTGCCTGACTCCTACCAAAGAGTGTAAATCAGGGCTAATAACAAACAATCGAGTTTCTTCTTTGGAAGATTCGATAGTGGGCGTTGGAAATATAAACGTCTGCACTAACGATCCGAGAGACAACACTGCGCGAGGAGCGAGTGTAGACAGTCTTCTGGACGAGTACATAAATTGACACGAGCTCCTACCCCTAAGCATTCATTCCTTCATATCCTGGCGTTCTCGTCAAGACCTCAGGATTTCTCACTCCCATACCCACCTCGCTCTCCCTCTCCCGCATCCTCGGATTCAACCGTCCATTTCGGATCACCTACTCCTACTCCTTCATTCGCTACCGAACTTGGCTCAGAAATGTCTGACCCTACCAACACCTCTATGCATGCCAACACCTCCGCTACTACCGCCGCCACCAATACTTCCACCACCAACACCTCTACCTCCCGAAAAACCATCGTGAAAGAACCCGATGTGTTTACAGGAGACGTTTCCAAATTCCGAGCGTGGCTTAGAACTCTCCTTGCCTATGTTCATGACCTGCGAAGAACACGACAGGTTGACAATGACAATGAAGCCATCAACGTGGCAATGTCTTACATCCGTGGAGGAAGAGCTGATGACTGGGCAGAGGTATATACCAGTGATCACCAAGACGAAGTCACGGGCGATTGGAATGTAGACTTCGCCGGATTCCTAGAGGAACTGAAGAGCAGTTTCTCTAATGTCTCCCAGAAGAAGGAGGCGATGGACAAGCTGAACCGTATTCAGCAAGGTCGTACGAAAGCCGACGACTTCTTCAAGGAGTTCAAACTCCTGCTGAAGGAAGCGGGTTACGACAAGAGGAGCGAGTACGTCCTCCAGTTGGCTGAGAGAGCAGTCAACCCCAACATCATGAGCGACCTAGTCCGAACGAGGACAGAGGAGTTTGACAGCTACGACGAGTTAAAGAAACTTGTCACAGGAAACGACCTGATCCGCCGCCGCTACGACGAGCAGAGGCGCGGATACAACAATATGAGCTGGGGTAACAGCTCACAAGGACAAAGTTGTGGACAGGGATCCACGCAACAAGCCTACGGTAGGCAAGAGCCGAAGAAATGGGAAGGCGCGCGAACGGCGGGACCTCCTCCCATGATCGCAAGACGCGACGGGTCTGGAACGACCTTTGGAGGTTCGGGACGACCCATGGACTTGGATCGAGCAAGGGTAAATGGCCTTTGCTTCAACTGTGGCGAGAAAGGCCACATTAGTAGGAACTGCCCGAAGAAGGGCAAAGCCGCGGTCCGTAGTATAGAACTCATGAACTATAGTAACGAGAGAACGGACAACGTTAGCGAAGAAGCTAGCGTGAATAATGTAGATGTAGCGCCAGGACTACCAGCTGGCATGGACATGAATCCGTTCACCGCGTGGGTGAACAGTATGGGTTTTGTAAGAGCTCCCCAGTAGATATAGGTCTGGAGGAGCCCGTTAAAATAAATACTTCGAATATAGTAGACAGCGGACTGGATTTCGCTATAAAATATGGTAATGTAGAAAAACACGCCTCTGCATTTACCCATAAAAAACCCGAAGTACTTAAAAAACCTATACGGTATATACCCAACACGGCAGAATGGACTGTCCAAAGGCTGAAAGAAGAAGATCTCATAAAAGCCGTCGGACTTTTAAGGATATGGATGCCCTCCTCGCGAATAAGAGAAGCTTCGGGGGAAACTGTCATGGAAATACGCGCATTAAACTGGAAAACCGCAGTCGAAGCCGTTAAGAGTCCTGCGACAAAGAAAAGCTATGTCCGTGGAACACATGGAAAAAGCTTGAAGCTCCCAGTCATTGTCGAAACGTTAGAGGACAACCGGCAGATAGTTACACAAGGACTAGTCGACAGCGGAGCTACAGGTTCATGCATTGACGCAAACTTTGTTGAACGACATAGGATTCCGACCAAAGACCTACCTATTCGAGTACCTGTCTACAACGCTGATGGAACACTCAATGAGAACGGCTCTATAACCAAATATGCTGAAGTCCGTGTAACCATTGGAGATCATTCAGAATGGATTCAATTCGGTGTTGTTAACCTTGGCGAACAACATATCTTCTTAGGATTAGACTGGTTGCGACATCATAATCCAAGTATCGACTGGATTAAATCAGAAGTTACTTTTGACCGATGTCCAACTCGGTGTGGCTACGATCCTCATTTCTGGACGCCAGAAGATATACAAACGCGAGCAGCACTCGAAGATGGCGCGAGACTTTTCATATTTGATTGGGATCGATATGTACAAGAACAGGTAGATTCCAGGAAATGGACGAAGAAGAAAGCCGATGAAGAAACATGAAAACACTTTGACACTTCTACTCCGTATGTAGAAAAATATCCCGATGTTTTCAGTCAAAAGGAATTTGATCAGTTACCACAACGACGCCCTTGGGATCATGCAATTGAACTAACACCTGGTTCTAAACCACTCGATTGCAAGATCTATCCCTTAAATCCGAAAGAACAAGAAGCGTTAGATGTATTCCTTGAAGAAAACATTCGAACTGGACGAATTCGACCCTCGACATCCCCAATGGCCTCACCATTCTTCTTCATTAAGAAGAAAGACGGTACTCTTAGACCAATACAAGATTATCGCAAACTGAATGAGATGACAATTAAGAATCGATATCCACTTCCTCTCATTCAGGAGCTTATTGATAAGTTGAAAGGCGCCAAAATATTCACAAAGATGGACATTCGATGGGGATTCAACAATATACGGATAAAAGAAGGTGATGAGTGGAAAGCTGCATTCAGGACCAATCGAGGATTATTCGAACCAACCGTTATGTTCTTTGGACTGACCAATTCCCCGGCGACATTCCAAGGATTCATGAATCATATCCTTCGAGATTTGATAAATGAAGGACACGTCATAGTCTACATGGATGATATACTCGTATTTACAAATGACTTGAAAAGTCATCGCATAATTGTAAACCGAGTCCTCGACATTCTGCGAGAACACAAACTTTTCCTCAAACCTGAGAAGTGTTCTTTCGAGAAAACATCCATCGAATACCTTGGAATAATCATTGAGAACGGAACGATTCGAATGGATCCAAAGAAAGTCAAAGCGGTGAAAGAATGGTTGACCCCGATGAAGAAACATGATCTCCAGCAGTTCCTTGGCTTCTGTAACTTCTTTCGACGGTTCATTCGAGGATTTAGCAAGGTCGCCAAAGCCTTAACAAAACTAACCGGAAACGCAGCCTGGGAATGGACAGCAATCCAACAATTCGCATTCGACGAACTCAAACGTCGAATCTGTGAAGAAGTAGTCCTTCTTATTCCCCGGAATCACGGAAAGTTTAGGCTTGAAGCTGATTCATCCGACTTCGCAAACGGTGGCTGTCTCTCTCAATTTGTTGATGGAAAATGGTGGCCTGTAGCATTCCGTTCTCGTTCACTCAATGAAGTTGAAAGGAACTACGAAATCTACGACAAGGAATTAATGGCGATTATGGACTCGCTCGATGATTGGCATCAATATCTTCTTGGAGCCGAAGAACAGATTGAAATCTTTACCGACCACGCAAACCTACAGTATTTCAAGAAACCCCAGAAATTAAATCGACGACAAGCTCGATGGGTTCTTGAACTTGCGGAGTATAATTTCAATCTAGTTCACCGACCGGGAAAAACAATGACTAAGGTCGATATACTGTCAAGGATGACAGGTCTTGAGACGGGAGAAAAGGACAATGAGAACATCGTCCTTCTAAAGCCAGAACTTTTCATCCAAGCCCTTAATATCTCCTCGCCAGAAGATGTGTTCCTGTCGGAAATCCAAAAGAACCGAAACCATGTTGACCGACTTGTAAAGGGCAACCTCGATGCCAAAAACCCTGAGTGGAAAGAAACTGAAGGGATTATTGAATGGAAAGGACGAATCTATGTACCAAAAAACAGAGTATTGAGATCCAAAATCCTTACTAAGTACCATGATTCACCGCTCGCAGGACATCCTGGACAGTACAAAACAGCGGAACTTGTCACTCGTGATTATTGGTGGCCAGGAATTACTCGAGATGCTGGGAAGTACGTAGAAGGTTGTGAGAAGTGTCAAGCAACAAAATCTCATCGAACTCGACCTGTCGGACATCTTCATCCTCACACCGTTCCCACCGAACCCTGGCAAGTAATCGGCACTGATATGATTGGAGAACTCCCTGAATCTGGCGGATACAATGCGATCGCAATCTTTATTGACCACTTCACGAAGAGACTGAGACTCGTACCAACCCATACCACAGTCACTTCAGAAGGGATGGCGAAGATTTATCGGGATTCCATCTTCTCCACCCATGGACTTCCACGTAAGATAGTTCATGATCGAGGCCCACAGTATCACTCCAGGTTTATGAAGGAACTCTATCGACTATTAGGCATTGAAGCGAACTTTACTACAGCATACCATCCACAGACGAACGGCCAATCAGAACGGACAAACCAAGAGATCGAACAATATCTCCGTTTGTTTATTAATTATCAGCAGAATAATTGGCACGAATGGTTACCCCTAGCGGAGTTCAACTACAATGACAAGGTCCACTCAGCGACGAAAGTTTCTCCCTTCTACGCAGATACAGGAAGACACCCATATAAAGGCACGGCAACTCAAATGACTTCGGACAACCCCTCAGTACAAGCTTTCGTAGATGGGATGAAGAAGATACGAAAGGAAGTAGGATCAGCTTTGGAAAAAGCGAAGGTAGAGATGAAGAGGCAGTATGACGGAAAGAGGAAGAAAGGGATAGAATACAAGGTTGGTGACAAGGTTTGGTTAGAAGGAACCAACCTTTCAGTAGATCGCCCGATGAAGAAATTAGGCGACAAGAGATACGGACCGTTTACCGTCCAACAGAAGATAGGCGCCAGCTCCTATAAACTGGAAATCCCACGTACATGGAAACATGTACACAATGTCTTCAACGAAGTTCTTCTCACCCCATACAAAGAACCTAGTTTTCCTACACAACCCCGAAACACACGCCCACCTCCTGTTGTTATAGGAGGAGAAGAAGAATTCGAAGCAGAAGAAATACTTGATTCGAAGAAAGTAGGACGAGGAATCAAGTATAAAGTCCAATGGAAAGGGTACGGATCACACGAACAAACCTGGGAACCACGTTCAAATCTCACAAATGTCGACCAACTACTCAAGGAATTCCATGAAAAGAATCCGACGAAACCAAAACCCGCAATATTTCGTCGAATTGAAATTCCAATTTCCTTATTCCCTACAGAATTGTTGCGACCTCTTCCTCCTGCCAACACAGAATCCAATCCCACTTCACTACCCTCCGAAAATTTCCTTTTACAACAAGCACATCGTGGAACTCGTGCCCTAAGGAGAGGGTGATGTTACGAACTGACTCTTTTTCTATTTTTCTCAATACTTTAGATGCTCATTCACTCTTTAGGAATATTAGCGCTGTAGGCGCTTACATGAGCGTTTGTATTATTCTTTTATCTTTTCCTTTTCTTTTATTTATAAAGCGTGTTTCCACGCTGTCATCAATTGTCGACGCGACTCTCTCGTGTCTGTCAAAGTATTGACAGATCTAGGCCGTCTACATACATTCTTTTATATTACCTCATTGTTTCATCGTTGTATACGGACAGCCTTACTTATGGATACGAGCGACTCTTATTGTATAGCCTCGAGGCAGCGACTCATGATGACTCCCATGGATTCATCTTAGAATATGTATATAAGACAGTATATTCCGTCGAGTAGTCTTTATCTCTGTTCTCGTCTATTCTCCTCTGTAGCTAGACAAGAATCAAAGACCATTCAACTCTCATTCACTTCGTTTATCTTGACTCTGTGACGCCTGGTTTAGCAGTGAGCTACTGAGTCGCTGACAGCCAAGCCAAAGCTTGGCAGCATGAGCTAAACTGCCCAAAAGAGGCGGGACTCCAATCAATCCACCTAATGACATCACCACTTCTACCTGAATTATTTGTGACATCATTAGGTAGTGCCCAGAATATCACATTGCCAAATGCTGACAAGCGGCTTCACTGTGACACCTCTGTGACTCAGGGTCCAGAAGATCCTAATTTTGCTCAGTCAGTGGCTGATGCTCAAAGTATCCACTGGAAGTACCTCACAAGAGTTGTATCTACATTTAGAAACATTGTGAATCTGGCTATCTACTTAAATTTTAATTTGGGTAGGTATTTGTAAAGTTATTCGTGATATGTGTTATATACGTGCCACACTTCACCATTCTTTCTGGATCGACTTCCGGGCTATTCGGTCACTATCCGAACATCTCGACGCTCCGATCGAACATCCGAACAATTGGACAACCAATTGATTCGTTTCCGGGTTTGCTACCAAGTCCAACTCAACTCTCGATTGGTTTAGCACTCCGTTCTTGGCTCGATAACTTCGGAACCACCTCGGATACATCACATGACACTCGGTCATGATGACCGATGCATTTCCACGCCTGTCCGCTCTCGGAAAACATTGTTATTGTATTATTTCGGATCTTTCTCACTTATTGTCTTTATTTAACAATTGTTATATACATGCCACGCTTCACCATTCGTTCCGGATCAACTTCCGGGCTAATCGGTCACTATCCGAACATCCGGACATTCCGATCAAACATCCAAATGATCGGACAACCGATCGATTCGTTTCCGGGTTTGCTACCAAGTCCAACTCGAATCTCGATTGATTTCGTACTCTGTTCCATGGCTTGATAACTTCGGAACCACCTCGGATACATCACATGACACTCGGTCAGCATGACCGATGCATTTCCATGCCTGTCCGCTCTCGGGAAACATCCTTATTGTATTATTTCGGATCTTTCTCACTTATTGTCTTTATTTTAACAATTAGGATTACTTGTATATAAGATTAGATATCTTGTACACTATTCCTCAGTTTCAATATCGACTTGGGTTGCCTTGGGTTCCATCCCAGTCATTCCTCTCTCTCATTATGTCTCCTTACTGTTCATATTCGTCCGAACCCTTTCCAGAACCACTCGGCGTAGTGAGGATCCGTTCTAATAAACAGATCGAGGTTCGCTTCACTCCTACGTGACTTCCATACCATCCGGTCCATTCGGATTTCAATCGTTCCCACGGAGCTCCGGTCGGAGCTTCGGCTGCTTTGATTGTATTTCAAAGCCTTCGGACCATTCATGGGCAACTTCGGCCACTTCATTCCCTCCTCGGAAGCACGGCCCTAACAGTATATTGAAACTACAACTTGCTACGTTGACATTCATTTAATTTCTTCACCTTCGAACCCTTCTAATTATTCTTTTATGGTTTCCTTTATTTTGTAAATTCATTGATTACTTTTCCTGATTCATCCAATTCTTTTCGGCTTGAGTTTCCGGTGTTTTTTTCGACCGGAAATTCTCAGACCAATTCCGGTCATGTTTCATCGTATCCGGACTCCCGTTCGGTTTATTTTCCATTTTGTTTTGATTATCCGAGTCACCTTCACTCCTCACACTTGTCATCTTTATGTTGCACACTAGCTTTTTCAGGAACTTCACACATTATTTGCATAGGATTCATTTCTACTCCCACTTAGAATCCGTTGATTTGCCGGGCAGGCCGAAACACTTCTTCCGAACTCATTCTGTTGTTTTTTTCCTTGAGCTCATCCCTTTCTGGTCATTCTTCCGATCGGATTCAATGCGATCCTTCGCATTTCTTCGCACCACTCAGTGCGGATCTTTAGCTTACCTTTCCGGTGTACGAACAAAGAGCTCCACTGGGCCCCACCTGCTTTATTTGTGTCCATCTGTGTGCCTTTGACTACAACGTGTAAATACTTCTGTTGCAAGCATGCCCGTCATACTCAGAGGAGAAGTAAGTTCCAGCTCTGACTGTACTCACACTGAGAGCAAAAGATGGACTGTTACTTCACACAAGCTTTTTCCTGAAATGGTTGGGGATACTAGTAGTGTAACCGCCCGAGGGGTCAGAGACCCCAGGGTAGTTAAGAATTGGGCTGGCCCAGTGACCCCCAGGGGGGATATGAGCTGGTTACCAGCTATAGAGAGCCTCAGATCACCAGATGTACACAAGATCCAATCTATTGGAGTATATACAATGGAGGTGAATAAGAATAAGGCCAAAGATTACATAATATCTAAGAATCCACTTGACTGCCCCAAACCTAACCCTAACTGCCTAGAACTGGCAACACCGCCAGTTACACTTATGTAACGATGCTGACTAAAATGGAACATGCTGGAATTGCACGCAGTGAACCGTTGGACTATCCTGTCCCATTTAGTAGCCATCTGTCACAGTACATAGTCCAATCCCCTGCTTCTAGGACCTCATTACCCTAGTTCGGCCAGAATGGAAACCATAGCGGCCTGATCCGCTACACACCCCCCTCCTGTTCAAGGCCTGGGGGTATCTGAAGGTAATCGGTACCAACAGGGTTCGAACACAAGACTCAAGTGTTCCACCAAATGTAACGATGCTGACTAAAATTGTTAAGATCATGCGACTCCGGAACCGCAGAAACTCCCGCGATAGGATCGCGGAGATCGACGGTCATACGAGGGGATCATTCCCTCGCAGATGGGAGGAATGGTTCACGGAGTGAGGGGGATGGTTATTGGACCTCGACACTACTATTGGTAGTGTCCTCAACACGTCGAGTGTCCAATGGTAAGGGTAGGAACTCCGGATCGCGGACATCGCTCCCGCGATCGTCAGAGTAGTGTTATGTATGCATTGAGGACGTTTACAACATCCTGGATACAAGAAGAGGGGCAGATCTAAGTCGATATTCAAGCTGGGGACTACCTATTCTACATCGAGGCTTTATACATACTCTATGTAAGGGTCGCATATGTACTATCTCCAAATAGGTTAGTCGGACAAGGAAGAACAAAGGAATGGATAGAAAAGGTATAGTACGGATCGGATTTTGATCCGGAGAGATAACGGGCGATTCCCCCGCGGAGTTATACTCTGCAAATGCGGGAATTGGATCACGGGATTGCGGACTTACCGCGATCCGCAGC
The DNA here is from genome assembly GCA_027921405.1 of Lentinula detonsa. NCBI lineage: Eukaryota > Fungi > Basidiomycota > Agaricomycetes > Agaricales > Omphalotaceae > Lentinula > Lentinula detonsa. The sequence continues at coordinate 1,397,752 of JANVFU010000010.1, forward strand.
GGGAATTGGATCGTGGGATCGCGGACTTACCGCGATCCGCATACATATAACAAAAATGGAACATGCTGGAATTGTATTCGAACCCTGTTGATACCGATTACCTTCAGATACCCCCAGGCCTCGAACAGGAGGGGGGTATGTAGTGGATCAGGCCGCTATGGTTTCCATCCCAGCCAAACTAGGGTAACGAGGTCCTAGAAGCGGGGGATTGGACTATGTACTGTGACAGATGGCTACTAAATGGGACAGGATAGTCCAATGGTTTGCTGCTTGCAATTCCAGCGTGTTCCATTTTAGTCAGCATCGTTACAAGTAGGTATGTATGTATTGACCCCGCACATTCTTGTCATGGTTGCTCATGGCTGCTGCTCCAGTGGGTAGAGTAGGACGGATCTAGGCTAAGGGTACATTAAAAGGCCAGCCAGTACATTCTATTGCTTCACTTTTAACCCCAACTTATGCTCTCTCTTCACGCCAAACAACAATCACCTCAGCCTAGAAGACATTGGCTGGTTTTGACGCCAGGCACCTCGAGCTGGTTATTGACTTAGTGTCCTTCTGACTCATCCAGTCATCCATGACAATCAGCAGCATCCTCAGGCCCAGCAGAATCCACCTGCGCCATATCATCCTCAGGCTCAGCAGAATCCACCTGCACTGTATTATCCTCTGGCTCCACCCCACATGAATCCACCTCCATTCTATCCTGCTCAAGCTCAGCCGCTGCCTGCTATGTTCCCTCAGGCTGATCCAGCTGTGCCCTATGTTCCACCTCCCCACACTCATGTTCAGCCTCAGTATGCACCACCAGTTTATCAGTAACATCCTCCTTATTATGCTCAGTCATGCTACTATCAAACCATTGCAAACCCTGGTAAGTCATTACATCACATTTTACTCTGCTGTTGTGCTTATAGTATATCTGATACAGCCAATGTAACTCAATTCATGGTCTCAGTACCTCTCAATACTGGCACGGTTGGTGGCATTGTCAGCTGCACCAAGCTTCAAATGCCAACCAATCTTGCCTTCAATAATTTCTTCTCCTGCATCTGTGCCTGTATGGATCTGGACCCTGTGTCAGCATGCATTGGCTACAAGATAGTGCCAGGCCAATGGGCCCATGATATACCGTATCAAATATCCAACAACAAAGAAGAATATAGGGCAGCCATTACAAATATTGTTGATAGGATTAATCAGGCAAGAATGCGTGAGGTGTTTATGGAGATCTTGAACCTGGTATGCAAACTCATCTTGTTTTGCAAAAATTTGCTGACAATATTTAAGGATCCACTCAGGTGTACTGTTGAGGTTAGAGACACGAAATGCACCAACCAGGTCAATGATGAGACACTGAATACAAACTTAAACTTCAACAAGCAGCTCCAAGAGCTTCAGGAACATCTTCAATGTCAGAAGCATTGTGGTCGTCACTGCTACATAGACCCAATCACAGCTGACCACTGTGAACTTGATATTGCTACGCAGACTTATTGGGCTAAGTTGATTGTAGGTTGGCTTATCTCTTTTGACAAAGCAAGAACTCACACCTCAACTTTTAGTTCCTCAACCAGGCTTTACTTGAGCGACCGCCCAACATGAGCTTGTGTGAGCCAGAATTCTTCATCCAATGCCCCTCCAATTCACATTCACCTCAATGGTGTTCAAGTTTCATCCACAACACCCAATACTAATCAACATCAGTCGCCTCAGCGTCATTCATCTCAACATCAGTCACCTCTCCTTGGTCGCATAGCCACTTCACATGGTGTCATCTACCCAGTCCTCAATCTTACTCATGACAGCAATGACAATGATGATGTGGTCTTCCTGTCAATTCACAACCTGCTAGCCAAGCTTAATTCGCTTTTTCCTGGTGCAGATTACCTTCAGTATGAAAGTGTTCTCACTACTCATGGGGTTACTTGTGTCAATACAGTCTCAACAATTGAGCCCTCATTTTTTGCTGATATTGTGGGAATACCTGGTACTCATTTACAAGCTGTTATCCAGCATGCTGATTCTCTTACTCAGCATGCTCAAAAGGGAAAGGAGAAGGTTTTGGTGAAGGAGAAGTCAGAAGACAAGGAAAACTGAATGCTCTGTTATATCTCAATGTTTGCATGTTACTGGTAGTTCATGAACAAACTGTATATAGATACCTCGAGATTGATAGTACATAATGTTAGAATCAATCTGGAAACGCGTAGCATGTTACACCATGTGACCATTAGGCATTCTGGGTGGTTGCATTCTGGAGAAACAAGAGTGTGGAATTGCTCCCGTTGAACAGCCTGTCCAGGGTGTTCCACAGCATATGGTTTCAGGGTTATGGGCTATGCCTCATAAATTTTCCTTCACTTAAAAGCTTATTGAGTCATTGGAATTCCCTCAGAACTTCTACAACGTTCTGAGGGTACGTCTATTTCTCCCTCACTCACTCTTCACTTAGTCTTACAATGTTTATCATAGCATTCGTGTACTTACATAGGTTCAGTTTGACAGATTCGCAGTCAGAATCACAACAATCCTGCCTAGACTGACATGCTATATCGCTGTGAACTAGAAATGTCCTCAAACGCTAATCCGCTTCCTAACCTCATATCATTCCCTGAGGATTGCCAGCTTGTAGGTATCGGCAATTGGGCTATCTTCCGTGACCATCTCCGTAGTGTTGCTCGAGCTACTGGACTCACTGGGTATCTCAATGGTACCATATCACCCCCGCATCTGTCATTGTTACCTCTACATCATCTGGTGGAACTACAAGTATCCCCATGCCTCCTGCTCCTACCCCAATTAACTCTCATACTCCGTCCATCGAGGAATGGGAGTTGCTGGTTTGACAAAAATGCAGTATGAGCCAAACTAAAGACTTTGGACAGACACGTGATGCAGGCAACAAGCTTTTCTGTTACCGCCATTGCGTGTCCTGGAAGGTAGCAGTAGCACAGCTGCATAGGCCACTCTTTTCTTTACACTCTTTCCATCTCCCACTCCTAAGACATCACCCTCCGTCTAAACCCCTTTGGTCCTTACACTATAGCCCTTTCAATACTCTTTTCACCCATGGAGATCAACCCAAGTCTAATCCCCCGTCCCAACTTCAATAGCCCAGGCTTCGCCAGCCTTCGGAACTCCATAATAGCCGATCCAAACACACCAAACGTAACAACAGACGAGGGAGCGTCCCAAAAACTAAGAGAGGCGTGGGAAGCAAACAACCAAGCCCAGAGACTATACTACCAAACCAGGGCTCAGGAGCACGAAGAACAGGAGAATCAGATCCAGAGGCAAAGAGAGGCAGAGGACAAGCAAAAGGAAGATGAGCTGAAAAAGAGAGAACTAGAACTGGCACAAGAAAAAGAGAAGAAGAGGGTTCCCTTGTACAACTTCCAACAAGGTCAAGGCCTCTCATCCCTCTCTCTTCTTATTCATCCATACGCTCAAAAGAAAATGTCTAACCGTGAATACGTAGAGCTTTGGTATTTCACACCAGAAGCGTTCAAGGAAGCAGACCGCGACTGAAGCGCAGTCGAGTCAAATCGCTTTGAACTGGCCTCATCCAATGACTCCCAAGCCTTCACCCTTCTTGGAACACATTCCACCCACCCATCTCCCAAGGTAAAGCCAGATGAAGAACTCTCTTGGGCCGACGTCCAGTGTGCCAAGAGTGCTTTTCTCGGGGCCCTTCCTTCAGGTGGCTACCCTGAAAAATTCATACAAATGTTCGCAAGTTTCTATGCAAACCTCAACATACATGCGGAGCTAAGGAAGATAGGCGGCAACTGGATCATCACCCTATACCACGCCAAGATGCGCAGCGCGTGGTTCACAGAAAACAAACAGCAAAAACCCTTCGACCTGGCAGTAATTGCGAACAAAATCCTCCAAGAATGCCGGGACAAAATCAGAGACTTAGACCACAAGAAGTAAGCTGCCAAATAAGGCCTACCTCTCACTACTAGCCGATACTGATGCAGTCCCCCCCGACCCACACCAAACCAAATAATATCTCACCGCACTATGCCACACCACACCCTGCTATGCTATGCTACTTCCCGCTACTCCCCGCTACACTATGCTACCCTCTGCTACACTACACCTCACTACCCCGTTACACTACGCTACGCAACCCCCCGCAACTCCACACTATGCTACCCCCCGCTACACCACCTCATGCCACACCGTGCCAACATCCGCCACATCTCCTTCAACATGCTATAAACCATAACCCACCGCTACACCTAACGCTATGCTACACCCGCTTTGCTCCGCTCGCTACACCCAATGCACCTGACCTGCGCAGACCTGAGTGCTGCCCAGAGTAAAGGGACCAGGGTGAAAGGACAAGAGCGCGAGAGTGGAATAGTGAAGAACGAATGAGGAACAAGGAAAGAACAATAAACTGATGACAGCGCGAGAGTGAGTGGTCAGATGAATGATGAGTAACGAATGCAGTCATGTGGTTACTAGAGCATGTGAAATGAAAGAAAGAAAATGATGTAGGTACTTAGTTGTCACGACACCCCCCCCCCTAATTGTCTCGATAACCCACAGTCCCTCGCAAATTTCCATGCAGTAATGGAGAATGAACTGTCCCAGGGCAGATGGATTGGACCATTCTCTCGCGCCAACCTAGAAAATCTAATCGGCCCTTTCCAGTCTTCTCCCATATCCATGGTTCCCAAATCAAGTAATCCTAGCAAGCATCGACTCATACAAAACTTATCATACCTGTACCACCCAACCAAGATTCCAGGTACCTCAAACATAATATCATCAATTAATTCGCACATCGACTCATCATTATACCCCTGCCTATGGGGAACCTTTGCAAACACATGCCGCCTGATTTGGACCCTTCAAGTAACTCGTTGACAATGGCTATTGATGGGTGAACCCACAAAGTTGAACATGAGGCCATAGAAGCTTTTCTGATGCGGTTTAAGACCGCAGCCTTACTGTCATCATTATACTCGCTGCTTAGATACCGTAGCTACTTTGTAACATGTTCATTCATAAAAATACTCATTTTTTTGCAATTTTGAGCGTGGTACAAGGAGGCCAGGCGCCGTGGGAACAAGCTTCCCATTTCATGTGGGCAACTGTTACAATTATGCTTCCGGGCTTCTGTGTAGAGCTTCCGACTTCAGACAGGGACTTGGTATAAATCATATTTACTTCCGAGATCAATTGCCTCGATCGAGTCAAACAAAGCATTTGGTTATCGAATGCTAAGTGCTCTGACTTTATTGTCTTTTTTATTTATATTGATGATGTCAATTTATATTATTTATTGTCTTTTACTTACAGCTCTTATTGTTATAGATTTAACAATTAGGGATACAGGTATATAAGCTGTAGTATCTTGTACATAGTTCCTCAGTTTAAATATCAACTTAGATTGCTGCTGAACTCCGCCCGGAACTCTCTCTCCTAATCGTCTAACGTTCGCACTATAACCGATCGTTATCCAGACGTCTTTACTCTCTTACTCATCACTCTGAACATTCACCGAACCATACGACAAAGCGGGGGCACTACCGAAAGTAGTGTCAAGGTTCTAGTTCATCTATTAACATCTTCCGTTGCAATCGAGCTGACCAAACATCTTCAATTACTTCCCTTGAGACTTTGGTTATAAACTATAGTCTCAATTCATTCCGATTACTCTCGGAGTATCTCGATTCATCTCTATACCTTCTAAGACTCAACAGAACCTCACCGGCACAGTTTTAACAGCAACTTACATTCGCCGCCTCTGTAGTTCAGAGTGTATAATCATACCGTATATTTGTTTTTATCATTCATCTGCTTGCCAAAATGAACGATGAGAAGACTTGTTGGGCAATGGGAAAAGATTTCCCTATTTGGGGGTGGGCGTGATTGCTCGCCTAACGTTGCTGATTTTACCCAAAAATTTTGCCGTTCTGAAAACTCGTGGGAAAAACTTCGGATGTGCTTTTTTCGACGTATCTTGCTATTCGGAGTTCATTTCCGGTCAAATTTACCCTAAAAAATTCCCGATCCGCCGGGAGCCAGAATGTCGAGTTTGGGTGTCCTCAACTGTACTAGAAAACAATTCCCATCTCGCCCAAAACCTCCATCGTCGTCTCATATAGCTCCCTTTGTAGCCTCTCATCTGTTGCATAGGTCGATGGCTCAGATATTTTTGCCACAGGCACCAAATACCCACCCTCATACTTCCTTCTCTCTACCTCATCCTTGCTTTTCCTGGCCTCAGCCACTGCCATGCCTGCAGCAGCAAACGCCGAAGTCCCTGCACCTTGCTTCCATGACATGAAGAAAAGTGGGCCCATGAATCTTTTAAGAAACCAACCGAGGAAGGGAACAGAGTTGAGGAATCCGCTTGCGCCCTCGGTCATGACAGTGCCTGGGTGTAGAGCGAGGCAAGTTATTGGTGCGGACTCGGCGTTGAGGCGGGTTTGAAGGTGTTTGATGTGGAGGATGTTCGCCAGTTTTGAATATCCTGAATAGGAGGAATGCAAAAAATAGGTGTGGAAAAGTTGATGAGAATAAGTCCAAAACGGAGAAGAACCAGAGAAGTGCACCACAGGTAGCAATGTAGCCGCTCAAGGAATCACCGAACTGCTTGTTCAGATTTTCCTTTCCGACAAATGATTCGGTTGCTACAAATGTGTGAGCGCCCGATGAGACCTGTGAAGTTCAGTGTCGAATCGACATGCCCATAAATGACTTCTCACATTGACGATACGGACGTCAGAATCTTCGAGAGTAGCGGTCTGCCTCAGCAACGACAACAATGTCTCTGTAAGCACGAAAGGGCTGATATGACTGAAGGAAGCACGCATTAGAATCGGGTGATTTCAAAATAAGTAAGGTATATCACATACTTGACCACCATTACATCAAGTAAACCGTCTTGGTTGAGTTTGTAAGGGCCGACTGATTGACTATCAAAGGGTGATCAGCGTTTTCTATTATATTGCCCGAAAAGTTTCAGACGTACTGACAGGCATTGTTCACTACGAACGAAGAGAAATTAATGGAACCCGTTGGTCAGAGCAAAATGCGGAACTCACCTAGAATATCCAAGCGTTTTTCCCTTGCGCTAAACTTTGTTGCAGCTTCCTTCACTGACCGCGGATCCAATAGGTCAAGCTGAAGCCAATGAATGCTCGCTTGATTGTCGTTACCACTCTTTTGCAGCTTGGCTTCTATTTCCTCAATTGATTTCTGAGCTCTTCCTTGATTCCGTGAGCCCATGTAAACCCTGGCGCCTTTCTGAGCCAGAAATTCAATGGTAGCATAGCCGATTCCAGTGCTGAATCGTTCAATGAAATCAATGAAGGTTACGGTAGTTGAATGGAGTGTTAGGCGTACCTTCCACCAGTGACGATTGCTACCTTACCATGAAGGTCCACTAGCTCATCTTCGGTGATGACTTTCCACGAGAAAAACATGACTGTTAGATCTCTGTAAAGATGGCCGAAGCCACGTACGAGCCCATAGAAGGGCGATTATGTCACGAGTACAATCTAATGAGCCTCCCGGCCGCATCGCCTGTTGCAGTCAAAGTACGAAATTGAACATACATGAGCGCTCAATGCAACATCCCATCAGCTTTTGCATCCCATGATATCCACTATGAGCACAGGATAAATACACAAGAACTTTTCACCGAGAGTTGGGCAATGTTTCATCTTCCTGATGGTCCAGAACATGAAGCTGGAAAGCTTCAATTTATGGAGGAAGTATATGCTGCAGTCGCAAGGGGAGAAGCTGTATCTTCTGAGAAACAGTCTATTGTTGAAGATAGCATGAAATCTCGACAAGAGGCAGATGATTTACAGTATGGATATGGCGGCTGAAAATTGTGTGGCAAGACAATAGTGCTGCTATACTAAATATGCTAGAAGTAAGTGCGTAGTGCGGCTCAGAATTTCGACTGGTTGATGAGCAGGGTGAAATAGCACGTGATGTACGCGGTCACTTCCCAAAATAGCAACAATGGGTCTTAGCATCGCGCATTGTTGATAATCGAGTCTCTTGCTCGATAACTTCTTGGCCCGCCAACACTTCACGCTTGTGTATGGCAGGTGCTCTAAGTGGACACGTTATTGAATCTTACTACAGCCTCAAATCCTTTCAGTCTTCTGGGCCTTTTGGTATGGCCATGCATCCTACATTCAACAATGCCAATTCGAATCCTTGGCCGAACAGTGGTAATCACATAGTCGCTAGCGGCGCTATGTCTTTCGATCCAGATATGCACGGAAACGCACAGCCTATGAAATTAGTCTCTGATTTCACCGAAGACCAGACTTCATATATGAATCTCTCCAAAGCAACCTCTATAAAGATCGCCTCACTGCAAGCCAAGCTTAACCAGCAGCTTGGTCCTGAATATATATCTACTCGTCCAGGACCAGGAGGAGGTCCCAAGCTTGTCTACGCGGAAGGGTGGAAGATCATCAATCTCGCCAACGAAGTATTTGGTTTCAATGGCTGGAGTTCAAGTTTGGTTAGTTTGACGACGGACTTTATCGATTATAATGAGGAAACTAGAAGATATTCAGTGGGTGTAACAGCTATAATGAGGGTCACCTTGCGGGATGGAGTGTTTCATGAGGACATTGGCTATGGTATCCTAGAAAATTCGAAGACTAAGGGTCCGGCATTAGATAAGGTGCGTCCGCCATTCTATTTCTATGAGATCCTGCGCTCAACTACCGTTCAGTGCAAGAAAGAGGCCGTTACCGATGCCTTGAAGCGGTCGTTGCGCAATTTTGGTAATCTTCTTGGGAATTGTCTATATGACAAGCAGTACACCAATGAAATAGTCAAAGTGAAGGTCCCTCCAGTACGTCGGCGTGGGCTATTCATAGGCATAATATTGAACTATCTGCTCTAGCCAAAGTTCGACAAGGAAAACCTTCATCGCAGACCGGAATTCTCGATTGAATCAGACAAACCTGTCAATCCTACCACATCAACATCTGCTTCAACGAAGAGCAATGTCAATGCTCCCGTGATCAAGTCTGAACCAGCTCTCTCCAAACCGATATCTTCTATTCCTCCCCATGTTCGTGAGCAGGTGCGATTGTCATTACAAGAAACAACTTCCTCGACCTCGACTACCCCAACAAACCCGCCGAAAGCGAACATTGCGACCGCTAAATCTGATATTTCACCCAGCGACATCATCTCTACGCCGACAGCTGCTCCTTCCAACCGAGGATCCGCAGCTAGACATGCTGCCATTTTACATGGACTAAATACGCCCATAACAACCCCTGCTGCTCCTCAACTAATTTCTCGCCCGGTTCCACCTCAGCCAGCACAGACTACCTCCGACCACCGCCACGTTGTTTTTGCTGATTCTCCATTGGCTCACAGAGTGACTCACAATCCCCCTGTTACTCATGCATCACCAAATGAGCGTCTGGAAAATGGCGGAGCGGGCGATGATTCTTTTAATCTTGGGTCGGAAGACGATGCTTTCTTTGCTTCGGTGGACTTGGGCCTAGGTGATACTGATTTGGGAAGGCCCATTGATTTCATGCAGGGGTCAAAAGGAGAAGATGAAGTTCTGGACCCAAGTCATCTCTCTCGGGCATCAATCGTGCACCAGAAAAACAGAAAACCAGCACGAATGAATGCAACCTCATCATCCTCTACTGCTTCGAGTTCCACCATCCCAAATAACTCATCCAGAGTATCAATACCGCTGCGTTCACATAATCAGACTGAACTACAACGGCCTGCTATCATTGCCTCTAAAAGCTCAGATACACCCAATCTACAAACTCATTCAGATACCGTATCAACTAATACAACTAGGGAATTGACGGACGCTTCGACTCCTGCCCCACGTAGAATGGGAGGATTCTCATTCCCACCCGATATGGCAAGTCCTGGGTGAGGTTACAATTCTGAATATCTGCTGACTGGCGTCGTAGCTAAACCGCCAACCTCAACAGGGGATCGGGATCAAACGTCCCGCGGAAGCTCTAAGGTTTTCTTCTCTCACTCACTCTCTTGAATAACTCATTCATTCTGCTCGGAATCAGGACGCCCACTAACCCTGCTCAAACTTCCCGAGATCGAAGGCTTGCGCCAGGGATGGGATTAATGACAGCGCAGGGAGGGGGCACGACGAGACAGCAGTTTAACCTAGGTCATGCGCAGTATTCGGGATTGGATCGAGAAGATGGAGGAGATGCTAAGAGGATGAAGTACTGAGTACATGTAATGAATATGCGCGTACTGTCAGAGGAGGGCGGGTGATTTCCAGCTGCGATCGGACCTGCGCGCAAATATTGGATAACTAGTAGATAAAACAATATCGTTCCGAGTCGGGTAGGCTCAAATTTTGCGTTCGATTAATCGGCCTGTATTGCCTGTTGCATAATTGTGTGCGGGTTGTTGATTTCCTTTGTTAAATTTAATTGGAAACAACGAATCGCTTGGGAAACTTCGTACTGGGTCATTTCATCCCTACGGTCAAATACAAGTAAACAGCCTAGGGATACAGACAATTATGCAACAGACAATAAATACATTTGCCGTCCCGGGTTTCCCCAGTCCCCGGGTAAAGACCGAACTAGAAGAACTTGAAGGTTGGCTCAATACCACTTCGATCTCAACTTGCTCCTTCCAATATGGCTGCCGAAATCTCGAAATTGATTGGATATGAACTTCCTGACCGTCCTGTGAGCATGATGTCTATGGTACATCGTCCAACAAGATACTTATCCGAGCAAAGGTGTCATGGCTAAAGCGGGACCTTATCCTGTATGCCCTTGGGATTGGCGCGAAGGATGCCAGCGATGATCTCTCTTTTATCTATGGTTTGCTCAACCCAGCTGCTCCCTTTCATGTTGTTTGCTGACTGTGCCCTACAGAACTTGGTTGGTAGCCGTTTCGAAATCGGATACATTGTTTTAACCGTCAGGAATTCTTATGCGTATATCCACACAGACCCCAACTTTGCTTCATTTCCTACATTCCCTGTAGTGCTGACCTTCAAAGGTGACAGTCAGGAAGTCAACCTATTCGCGGAGACGATGAAGTCAAGCGCCCTTCCTGGATTGCCCCCAGTAGACCTGGGTAAATCTGTAGGTCTCGTTCAACTATTGATCGCTATTTTATGTCTTCATAGTGATCTAGGTACATGGTTCCCAATCTATTGAAATACTTAAGCCTCTGCCTCTTGCAAGTGGTCCTGGATGGAAGTGGAAGACAAAGTATACCGGTGTATCGGAAAACAGTCAATCATTTCGTTTCCTGCCTTTGCCTCACATTTCTCAACGCCCTCACAGAAAGCGGGGTAGTCATTACAAATGAAAACCTACTCGTTGACTCTCAGGGCGTTCCCCATGCAAGACTCTACGTACGTATTCTTTTCAAAGTTACCTGAGTCCCGTTCTCAAATCGCTGACCCATACAATACCAATTTGGGAACATACGAATATAGAGCTCATCCTTTAACATCGGAATGAAGATTACTGGAGAAAAGTTTGCTAAAGTCATTGCTGGTCCTCCGCAAGCCAAATCTATTCCGAAAGACAGAAAAGCGGATTGGGTAGTGAGGCAACAGACTAGTCCTGATCAAGCTCTTTTGTACCGACTTTCCGGCGACTACAACCCTCTCCATATTGGTATTGCTGACGTTGATACAGAACTCGTGCATGTATCTAACGCCTTGCAGATCCTCAAGTGGGGCGCGCAGCGGGATTCGGTGGTACAATCCTCCATGGTCTAGCAACCTTTGGGTTTGCAGCCCGAGCTCTTCTGAACGCTATAGCGTACAACGAGCCAGAATCTCTCAAATTCTTCGGCGTGAGGTTCACTTCACCTGTCAAACCTGGCGATGTTCTCGAAACACATGCTTGGGAAGTAGGTCCTGGTCCGGATGGTACCATCGAAGTTGCATTTGTGACAAAGAATCTAACGAGTGGAAAAGTATGTTCTTGTCTCTGGCTTCGATACGAAAGGCTGATGATTGTCACCAGGATGCACTTGGAGGTGGTATTGCATACATTATAAAAGCACAAGCTATTCTAGCAGCAATGTAACTGATCGTACGACTTCGAATTTCAGAATGACTTTGTAATTTGTTACTCCATCCAGCGTGGTTCTTATCCACGCTTGATCCTATCACTGTATATCTCACTTTCCAGTGCTGCCTGTGTTGTCGCCCCGCGCGACGCGTTTCATTCGCGATCACATGCGTGCGCTTCGCGCTTCGTGTGGGCAAACCGGTCCCCGGCATCGATTATAGCCGCGATCCTTCTTCTTAATCATCTTTCAACTCTAATTGTGACGGCCAATGTCTCCAGATATCTCCAAAGCAGTAGGCTTCGAGCTACCCGACAGGCCAGTAAGCTTCAAATTTCTTAAGCGCAATGCTGCTCGCTGCTTAACCCTAGTTCGATGGACCGTCAGGTAACCTGGCTCAAACGAGATTTGATTCTTTACGCACTTGGAGTTGGGGCTAAGAATACTGAAGATGACTTTCCTTTTGTCTATGGTGAGTAGTATGAGGAAATATACTGTGGTCTCATACTCATTATCAAATGCACCCTATCACATTCCAGAACTCAGTCCGTATATACCCAGCATTGTACTTACTACAATTCAACAAGAGAGTTGACGCTTTTCGTAGACCCAAATTTTGCCGCTCTACCTACCTACCCTGTGGTCTTAACATTTAAGGGGGATAGTCAAGAACTAAACACGTTTGCCGACCGGATGAAAGGCGATCGTATTCCTGGAATGTCACAAGTGGATCCTAATCGTATTGTAGGTAGAGATTCCTGTTTCCCTCCAGGCAAAAGTCGACCTTTGTCCATTGTCATAGGTACACGGAGCGCAATCGATTGAAATCCTGAAATCTTTACCACTTACTAGCGGTCCAGGGTGGAAATGGAAGACGAGATACACAGGCATATCAGAGAATAGTGGGTACACGAATCTCTGGGATATACTTGCATAGCTCATCTGTATAACAGAAACCGGGGTTGTTCTTACAGCGGAGAACACTCTCGTAGATCCAGAAAATGTTCCGTACGCCAAACTCTACGTAAGGCTGGTCATGATTCATGAGATCCGGATCCATACTCAGAACAAGCGAAACAGAGCTCGTCGTTCAACATTGGCATGAAAATCACCGGCAACAAATTCAATCAGGTGATAGCTGGGCCTCCCCAAGCAAAACCCATTCCCATGGGTAAAAAGCCGGATTGGATATACAGGGATGACACATCAGCTCATCAAGCCCTTATATTTCGTTTATCAGGGGATTACAATCCTCTTCACATTGGTAATATGGCACTGAAATTTACCTATGTTCAGAATGGGTGTTGACAATGACCGTCGTTAGATCCAGCAATTGGACAAGCTGCCGGTTTCGGGGGTGTGATTCTTCATGGTCTTTCGACATTTGGATTCGCGGCTCGTGCTTTGCTCAAAACGGTTGGTGCAAACAAGCCAGATGCGCTCAAATTCTTTGGAGTTAGGTTCACATCCCCTGTGAAACCCGGAGATGCGCTCGAGACACAAATTTGGAAAGTAGGCCCCGGTCCGAATGGTACAGTTGAAGTGGCTTTTATCACGAAGAATCTCAGAACAGGGAAGGTAAGCATCTCTTTCAATTGCTGTGGGAGAAGTTTCTGCAACTTTTGCTTCTTTATCAGGATGCTCTCGGTAGTGGTATCGCGTATATTGTCGAAGATCCATTGGCGAAGTTGTAAAACATCCTTTACTGATATGAAATGCTGTCAATATCAATTATGTACTATGAACTACAGATGTCGCAGCGGGAGTGACGATAAGGAAGGGCCCACCTTCATAATTCTCAGCGATCAAAAATATATATATGGGTGGAAGCGTCGCGTACACGACGAACACTCACGTTCAGGCGATATGATACGAACACAGTGTATTCCAGATGATATGGAGTAATCGTACGATATGGAGTAGGTGAGGTAAAGGGAAGGAAAAAGAAAGAAGCAAGCAGTAGGTAAAAGGAGTCTCGAGCTATATGTAGTCTCGAGAGCCGGGAAGCCGAGTGTATGTGCCGGGAGGCCGAGTGTAAGCGTGTGCAGCGCTTACATCCTCCCCCACTTCGAAAAACCAAAAACCGGTGAACAGCAGAAAACATTATGGAGAAATCATCAAATCTTTAGGGCCGTCTCCACCCGCTAGGGCCCAGTCATCCAAAGCAGAACAATCACGCAACGAAGCGTAGGACAGCCAGCGGTCCTCGCTTGGAGGCTGTCCAGACCAACGGACCAAGAACTGCCAACCACGGCCACGTTTTCGGGAGTCCAAGATGCGCTCAATATTAAATTCTTCCACTCCGTCAACAATCACAGGCGCGGGCCATTCATGTTCGCGCCCCGGGAATAGGGCACCGTCGTTAGGCTTCCAACGCTTCAGCTGGTCGACATAGAACGAAGGGAAAAGGTTTGGTTGAGAAGGGATATCCAGTGTGTAATGTGAAGTTTCCGGGTAAGCTTTTATCACCTCGTAGGGGCCATCAAAACGCGGGAAAAACTTCGCAACACGTCGTTCACCCGCCTTTTTATAAGCCTGTCGGCGGTTCAGAGTGGAAAGCAAGACGAGGTCTCCAACCTGAAAAACTTCGCAGGGTCCCCTGGATTTATCCGCGTGGAACGCTTGCAGGACCTTAGCGCAGTACAGGTTGTCGCGTGCCTCACGTTCCAGTAGCGACAATTTCGTTAATAAGGCATGCGCGTCCTTTGAATCGGAGTCCGGCTTCGAGCTGGGACTAGTTCCGATGGATGTCAAGGGGGGAATTACACGAGGCGCACGACCGTAACGTAGCTGGAACATGGAGAGACCTGTAGACGAGTTAACCGAATTCATAATATCAAAACGGATTTTTGGCAATGCAGAAACCCAGCCCTTTTGATTTCGTTCGACATGGAAACGGATTGACTGGTTGATTGTCTTGTTAGAACGTTCACTCGCGCCGTCTGTCTCCGGGTGGAAAGAGGATGACATCTTAAGTTTAATGCCCGTCAAACGATGCAAATCCTGCCAGAATTTCGACACGAAGAGCTTATCACGATCGGAAACAATGGAGAGCGGGAGCCCATTATCGCAGTACCAGGTATCGAAGAACAGTTTAGCAAACGACCGAGCGGAAATGTCAAGAGTGGTAGGAACAATTTTAAGATCCGAGTTCAAACGGTCAGTCATTGTAACGATGCAGTCGAACCCATCGTCCAAGGGAAGTGGGCCGATAAAGTCAATCGCCACACTCTCGCAACGCGCGTCCGGAACAGGTAGAGGGTGTAGGGGCCCCTTGGGATTACGCGATGTTCGACCCTTGTTCCGTTGGCAATCACCACAACCAGGTACGTAAGTCTGTAAAAGGTCACGCTTCATATGAGGCCAGTAGTATGAATCCACCAGCAGCGCATAGGACTTATCACCACCGAAATGCCCACATGAATCATGCGCGAGATGGTATAAGTTTTCACGGAGTGAACCGAAAGCGGGGATGTAGAGGCGACCATCCACGTACCACAGGCTATCACGAAGTACAATCCCAGGCACGAGGGATCCTCCATTCTGTAGTTTCAACACAAAAGGATCAGATTCATACCCGAGCTTGACGTCTCGCAAGAAGTCACGGTCCGCCTCCAAGGAGAGCACGGACGCGCATGTGAACGGGTTAGTTTTCCATGACGAAACGGCGTCCTCTTCCTCTAAAGAGGGTGGGGCAAAATGATCCGAGGGAAGGGATCCCAGACGAATTCTGCTGAGCGCATCGGCGGCAGGGTTATCCTCGCCACGAATATAAGCAATATCGAGATCGAACTGAGATAGTTCCTCCTGCCATCTCAACTGTCTCCGACTTAAGTCCTTCTGGGTCTCGAAGTTCTCAAGAGTTCGGTGGTCAGTGAGGACAAAAATTTTCATGCCAAGACAATCCGCACGCCACTTCCGAAGGCAGCCCACAATAGCGAACAACTCTTTTTCATGTACGGGGTAGTTCAACTCCGCGCCCGAGAACTGCGAAGAGTCAAACGCAACCGGCCGTGCAGTTGCCAAGGTACGGCCGTACATCAGCACCCCACCACGGCGAAAGTCGCTTGCATCAGTAACAAGGAAGATTTTGTTGTCCTTCATATCATCGTGGTCAATTACTGTCAGACAAGCTGAAGAGGCCACGAGCGCCTTCACCGAAGCAAACGCGAGATCGTGTTCCGAGGTCCACACGGGGAAATTCTTGTCACACTCCTTCATGGTGAGCGGCGTCAACAAACGAGTGTGTTCTGCGAGCATATTCAGGTGTCCAGCAACGAAACGGACCATCCCAAGAAAACGGCGAACCTCCGGAGCGCACGTCGGGGTGGGGTAATTCACGATAGCCTCTACCTTCGAGGACTGTATCTCCACACCCCGCCGTGAAATATGGTGTCCAAGGAAGTCAAGTTCAGGCAAGAAGAACTTACATTTCCGGGGGTTCATATAGAATTTATTGGCCCGCAGAGCTTCCAGGATGAGTCGGACATGTTCCGCATGTTCTTCTTCAGATGCGGAGAAGATGATGATATCATCCACATAAATATAACAGAATTTTCCAATGAATTGGCGCAAGGCCTGTGTGACGCGCCGTTGATGGCAAGAGGGGGCGTTACGCAAGCCCTGGGGCATAACCGTCCATTCATATAGGCCAAGAGGCGTGTGGACAGCGCACAATTTAATAGAAGCGTCATCGAGGCGAGTGTGGAAGAACGAGTCCGTCATGTCCATCTTGCCCCACACTTTACCTTTGGCGCAGGCGGAAATGATGTCGTCAATACGTGGCAGTGGGAAACGGTCGGGCACAGTATTAGCGTTCAACAGGCGGAAATCATATACCCAACGTGGGAGCACCGAAGGGTCCGCTTTTGGGACAAGGAAGGCGGGAGAGGAATAGGGTGAATTCGACGGTCGAATACGACCAGCTTCTAAGTGTTGCTGGATCAAGGTATTCCAGGCGTCTTTAAACTTACGAGGCGAGGCATAGCCCCGCGTCTGGAACACCTTATCTGCATCTTTAAGGGTAATACTGCAGGTAAAGTCATCCGGCAGAGCAGAAGTGTGTGCAATTGGAGTGAACACGTCAGCAAACTCCGATTTAAAAGAGTCGGAAAGGGCATCGAGTCTCGCACGATGCTCCAAAGACTCTATCCGTTCACGAATTGCAGCAACAAAATTAAAGCAGCGCACAGGGAATTCCGAAACGGTGAAACGACGAAAACGTACATTCTCGCGCGCGAAAGATGCAGCTTGCTGGAAGACAGACTTCTTGGACTTGAGCAAGTCCTGTTGGGATCGCAACAATAAACGTCGACGTTTCACGGGAGCTAATACAGGTAATACAGGCGAAGCGATCACAGGGTTCATCAAGTCAAAGCCACAGGACTTGTCAATGACAGTCCGGGCACTATAGTCCATAACAAGGTTATTGAATGACAGAAACGGTAGTCCGAGGATCATGGGGGAACATAGTGAGGGAACAACAAGGGCACGCACGGAACGTGAGCGCCACGATAACTTAGGGTCTTCTAGGACAAGCTTGCAATATTCAGTCGAGCGGAAAATTTCGGGTTTCCCAGAAGACATAGCCATGGACATCTCCTGGGGTCGCCACAACTTCAGGCGCTTCAACCCTAGGGCAGAAACCAAGTCAGCACGAATTAGGACAAATGGGCAAGCACTGTCAAGCAGCAACCTCGCCGTCGTGAAACCCGAAGGTCCGGATACATTTGCAACCCATTCAAGATGAGGCAATACAAACGGCATAGCATCCACAACATCCGACGAAACAGGATCACTCACCGAAGGGGCTGAGCGAGCACGTACTTGGTTCAATGGTTCACTGGACATGCGCGAGGATCTACCCGAGTCACGCCCATCAAGAGTCCTACTCGCATTGTCCTGTCCATCAATATCGGGATTGTCATTGGTACGAAGGACAGCAACATACGCAGAGGAAGAGGGGGAACAAGAGCCAGAACGGGAGCGACGGTTATCGAACTCGGCTGAGTCTCGATGTGAATCAACAGGGGAGAATTCGCGACGACGTGTGTTACGGCCTTGCGTGGGCGAGTACGGGGAACGTCCTCCAACACTGTCGTCATCGCGATAATCCTTCACGCTACGGCGGGAGGGGACCAATGTTGCAACTGGCTTGGTCACTGGAGCACTGGCCGACTCGCCGTAGTCAAAACCTCGACTGAGCGCACTGCCATATACCCCAGCGCCAGTAGAGACCTGAATTACATTGCGCGAGCCATAAAAGGCTCCAACATCATGTTGTTGTACGTTGTAACCGGGCTCACTTTGTACCTCGTCAAGATCGGGCAAGTCAGTGAGAGCCACCCTGTCCTGTATCACAGCCACAGGGCGAGCGGCAGCAGTAGGTATGTTGTTCTTCTTAAGAATCAAATCGTAGGGAATGCTGTTATTCGGAGCAGCAACGTGTATCTTGTTCGCCAACGCCACGTCGTCCTCGTTCAGAGGGCGGTAGGGGACAGACAAGTTCGGAGGCCCATTGTCCGGGCAGTTGCCGCTGAGATGCCCAGCGAACAATTTGTAGCAGCGGTAACATGCTTCGAGCTTGTTCAGCAGTCGTTTTTGGTCAGGCTGCAGCTTTGGGAAACGATGGGATTTCGGGGCAGAGAGAGTAGCAAAGGGGGTCGGAACTACAGCGTAGTTTCCAGCGGAAGAGGGAGTCATAATCCTGTCATTTCTAGTTTCGCGTTTGGCGGCATAAGCTGGAGCAGAGGAAGTAGGAGGGCGACGTTGTTCTACATCTTTGCAGGCCACTTTCCACTCCGAGTACGGGAGCTGTTCAGAAACCTTGCAGTCTCGAAGATCCGCACGGAATCTGTCAGGCAACTTTTGCATAATAAGGGTCTGTAGCACTTCGTTCGAACGATGATACATAGTGCCGCGCAGACGACGGTTGTGGGTCTCCATCAAGGTTACCAGTTTTGAGAAACCAGTGGGATCAGCCAGCATGACATACTTCTCACGTTTCATGTCATACAGCCGTGCCCAGTCATTACCCAAAATCTTATCACGAATGGTGTCAAAGAAAGGACGACAGGCAAAGTCATCAGGGTTGGAACCCGTCCCGTTCAGTGTAATCCAATTTTTGTCTGTCAGAGTGTCTGAGATTTCGGCAAGGATATCCTTCAGGGAGGCCCATTTAGCGAAGCAGCGGAGGAACTCCTTCTTTTTCAAGTTTTCGTCCGTGATCTCGCGGTCCTCAAGGTTGGTCGCAACGTAGCCCCAGAGCTCTTCCAAAGCGTCGAGAGAGGGGTTAGGTGTCAAGAGTTGACAACCTGTTTTCGACGTCCCCATGTCAACCCATCCGCTCCCACTGACGTTATGTGCCATGTCAATTGAGGTGGACGAATCGGAAGATGAGGGAGAAGGAATTCGGGATAATGGTAATGAAGCTTGGTCTAAAGTAAGGGGCGAGGCGTCGGAGAGGATTTCAAAACCAGAATTAGGTTCAGATGGCGATTCGGGAATTGGATCAAAGGGGGTAGGAGTTGGTGTAGTCGAAGCTGGAGATCGTATCGTAGAGGTGTATGCAGCGCTTCTACGTCGAGCTCGCTCAGAGCGATTTTCCGTGACAGGTGTTATAGGTTTTGGACACGAGCCGTTCGGAACAGCGGGCATAAACCTGTTGGGAATCGCGGTGAGCGATGGGTTCATGTTTGAAAAACAACACGAAGTGACACGGTCAAAAGGAAATCAAGGTCAAAGACAAGGAGGTCACACGGACAAGCGAGAATCGGGGTAAACAGCGGGAGTCGAGATCAAGGAGGTCAAGAGGTCAGGTATATGCACAAAGGCACCACACAGACAGACACGAATATTGTGTGTTCAAGTGTCAATATATGCGTGTATATCACGCGATATATTAACGGCGAGTTTACAAGGAGCTCGTAACAATGCAAGAGAGCGAGGATGAAGTACAAGAAGGTGAGAACAACGCACACAGGGTGTCGTTCAATGTTCGTTCAAGAGTTGTGTTTATGAATATCAAAAAAAAAGTGGAAGCGTCGCGTACACGACGAACACTCACGTTCAGGCGATATGATACGAACACAGTGTATTCCAGATGATATGGAGTAATCGTACGATATGGAGTAGGTGAGGTAAAGGGAAGGAAAAAGAAAGAAGCAAGCAGTAGGTAAAAGGAGTCTCGAGCTATATGTAGTCTCGAGAGCCGGGAAGCCGAGTGTATGTGCCGGGAGGCCGAGTGTAAGCGTGTGCAGCGCTTACAATGGGTATCTTAATATCTGATAATTCAGAGAAAAATTGGGGCGAATCCGGATTCGAACCGAAGACCCCCTGCAATTGGCCAGCTAGACCCAAAGCAGGTATCATACCTCTAGACCATACGCCCATACACACCAATCACTGTACAAATATATACCAAATACAACAATCATCGTTGTTTTACCAGTCACCCACTTTATTATAATTCTTGCTGCCACTTGATCGTTGGCCCTTGAGCCATCGTTCCGGTCCTGGTCCTCATGGAAAAAATACTGAAAGTAAAGACAAGGAGGGCTTCAGAGTGATGCTATGAGAATTCGCAGACTGTAGAAATTCTCTTTTTGAAACGCCTACGCGCGCTATTTCAGCAACTGGTGGCAAGAACTTGCTGAATGATGTACAGCATTCGCTTCAACAAGGTCACTAAAACAAATCGGACGTGGCTTGCATCTTGGCAATGTACAGTTGTGATATTGTTTATACCGATCTGGATAAACCGCATACCAGTGTGGCATTAATCCAATTGCCACTCTCCAAAACCAAGCCTTTCCCGTTCCTCCTTCAATGTCTTGACCTTAAGTTTGGCGAAGTGTATAGCATGAGCCGGTTTCGTCTTCAAGGAAAACTGGCCCTTATCGTATAGAGCGGTGTCGGATTGAGACAGGGATGAAGTCTGCGTCGCAAGTGCAGCGAAAGAAGTAGTAGATTCATGGTATCTGTCGAGAATCATTGTTGTATACCACACGGAGAGCTTATGACGCCTACATACAATCTGGGCAAGAATGAGAATCATTTTGACTGGTTGTGAACAAGTTGGGAACTTACTTGTAAGCCTCTTTGTTCAAACAATCAGCTTCTTCAATTTTATCCAGGACATCTCGCTTGAAGGCTGCCTTGATAAAGTGTAGCACATCGAAAACATGATGTTGGTTCGGTCTAGAAAATCAAGTAAGCATAATTATGTGCTACGAAAAGGGCTAGTCTTTCACCGCCATGCCCGAATCTGAGGCGTCAAAGCGAATGTCCCACTAGATGATATGAGTGGATGGAATACGTCGTTGATGAATTGCACCGCGGGAGGGCGCTCAGGGTAGTTGTAGGGAAAAGTGAGTTTGAATTTGAGGATGGAGTCAGCGTAGTATCCTGCAGGACGACAAGTTGATTGTCTACTTGATAATTCTAGGATATGTACCTACCTTGGTGGATAAAGAGGACTGCATCCCAGACCAATAAATTCTCTGCTGTAGGTACCACGTATAGCCCGAGAGGGCAATGTGATCTATTCCTCAAAGAGGCATATTCCAAAGATATGGCTGCACGTGCTGCTGGGCTGGCGGCTTCCGATGGCTGAGAGGTAGACTTGGACGAGCGATGAGCTGGGCGTGACTGAGATTTGGTCTTTGTTAACACATCTAGTGGAGGACCAAGTGGACTGAACATTATGCGATCAAGTTCATGTAGATAAGCGCTTTTGGCGCTAAGTGATATGTATACTTTTCTCAGAGTTTCTCTCGTGGGACTTCTCTGCTCCCAAGCTTCAGAATGATGTTCGGTCAGGTGTTGGTGTTCACGGAAAGCATATAACCGGCCGGGGGGAGGCTCAGGGTTATCCTCTCCGAAGTACTAAATCAATACCTCTTGCCTTACCTTCACCATGGTCTGGAAACCTCATCGCTCAGTTGAAGAGTGTAACTCCATTGCTTTTTTTGAATTCAAGACTTTCACTAATTTCATCTCATTGCAACAGGCAATCGCATTATAGTTGCCCCAGGCTCGTTGCATGAACTGGAAACTAGAGTACGGATAAGTACACGGCTCAGAATCTCGAATTATTGAACACAAGGGAAACAGGTCATCAGGGGCTCCGTACAACGTGTATACAAGAATTTATGGCCTTCACTACGCGTACATGTTCTCACCGTCTTAAAGTTGGGGTAATTCAAACGGCGCAATACAGGTATTCTGGCTCGCTGTTTGCAAGCTACACGAAGACAAAATATACATCGTATACGAAGAAGAACGTTTTACATACAAGCAAATGTTAGAGAAGAGTATGAAAGCTGCTGCTGTTCTGGCGAATTCTTACAATGTCCGGAAAGGTATGTCTAGCTGTTCCATCACAATCTCGCTATCTAACCACGAGACTGTTGTGTCTCTGCGTCTAGGTGATAGAGTAGCGATATGCTCGCGCAACTGCATTGAATACTTAGTTGCGTTTTGGGCGTGTCGTAAGTTTCGCTTTGAAATGATCTTCAGTATTCTGACTTTTCCGACTACAAGACCTCATCGGTGCTGTGACAGTCATGGTAAACGCGTAAGTCTCTCCTTTCTGAGGCTAATAACACTTCTCCATGGCCTGCATAAAGCTGGCTTCCTACCAATCTGTTAGAATTTTGCATCACGTATACCGACAGCAAAGTCTTATTTCTGGATGCTGAACGCGCAAACATCCTCGAACAAACTATTGCGAAAGTCGTCGAGCATAATGCTATCACTGCTGTTCTCGTTTTCTGCGTTCACGAGGGCAAAGAAGCGTGGCAAGGAATGTCTTCCTGGAGCGAAATTCTAGATCGAAATGATGGTATTGCTACAAACAACATTCTTCAAGAAACCTGTGCAATTCTTCCTGAAGACAATGCCACAATCTATTTTACCTCAGGGACCACAGGCCGCCCAAGTACGTACCAAAGTAAAATTCTAAGGGATTAGAGAGCTGCTGAAAAATAACTAGAGGGCGTCCTGAGTACCCAGCGGCAGTATCTAACAAATGTGTTCAATGTAACTTCATTCTTTTCGTTTTTCCATCATGACAGAAATAAACTTATTACTCACACTGTAGGCATTAGTTGCTCCAATGAGAAACACCCTTCGAAAAGGGGAGGACTTGGATCAGTCTGTTCCAGACGAGCCTCAGAAGGGATTTCTAATCTCAGTTCCATTCTTCCACGTTACCGGAACAACTAGTCAAGCTGTATGGTCCTAATTATGGGTTCAATAATCTTCAATTGATGAAAATTCTGCAGCTTACTGCTACCTTTAGAGGAATGAAAATTGTTCTCATCCGTAAATGGAATGTGCAAGAGGGTGAGTGATTCCCAATGAGTGTTCAAATGTTGATTGACCTCCAATTAGCTATCAGGTGCGCGACACTATCTTATTTTCTTCACTTTAGATTTACGACCTTATTTGGATAGACTGATCAAATCGGAGAATGTCTCCATTGCAGGCGGGTAAGTTTTTGCCCCAGATCTTTCGAAGGCCCACGTCCCTAATTTTTTTCAAGAGTTCCCTCGATGGTCATCGAACTTGTAGACATGGGAGGTATCTCATTGGACAGCTTAAATTTCGGTGGAGCTCCCTCATCGGTAAAGCCTTCGCTCTGTATCACACCAGGTAGCGCAACGTGAATCCATTGTCTATCATAGGTGTTGCTCGAACAGAAGGTCAAAAAAACACTCCCGAATACGATCTTGTGGGTTACCAATCGCCAATAACCTTCCCTTATCACTGACCTGACCTTGTGACATAGGAGTCAAGGCTATGGTATGACTGAAACCAACAGTATTGCTGTCAGTTTCTGCGGCGCAGATTGTAAGCTAAGGCCAAGTAGCACGTATGGGCTATTCTTCCGCTCTTTTCCTATTCGCTCATCATCCCGGGTCGCAGAGGCCTCGCTACTCCAGTTAACGATCTTCTCATAATGGATCCACAAACCCTCAAAGAAGTTCCTGTTGGAAACATGGGTGAAGTATGGATCAGAGGTGTGAACGTGATGCAAGGGTATTGGAAAGATCCAGAGGCAACAGTACAAGCTATAACTACAGATGGGTGGCTGAGGTTGGTCATACTCACCCGAATTGTGGACTGGAAGGGTAACTGATCCGGTGCCTCAGATCGGGAGACCTCGGATGTATAGATGAGGAGGGGTTTCTGTTCATCAAGGATAGATTGAAGGATGTTATTGTTCGTGCGCCGAGTTCTTTGTGTGAGTCGGCTCATTTCTAATCTGGTCTGTGTAGATTCGAGGCGGCGAGAACATTGTACGTCTTGATATCTTAAAAGTGAGGTTTTATGAACACATTGGCTGTACAGGACTCGGTGTCTGTAGAGAATGCAATTTACGCTCACCCAGCTGTACATGAAGTCGGTGAGTCTTGCCCCCTCAGTCTACAAACTGAATATCACTGAGGAAACTGCCAATAGGTGCTATCAGCGTGCCGGATGACACGTTGGGAGAACTTGTAGCTGGTGGGTCTTTATCCCTAGGCATTCAGTTGACAGAGTCTAATTTTCGTGAAGCGGTCGCTTCTCTGAAGCCTAATTGTGGAAAAGTGACTGAAGATGAAGTGATCTCGGTTGCTCGTAACTTGTAAGTGATCCAAGACCTGAGCGTTACCCTACACAATCAGCATCTCGTAGACTTCCAAGGTTCGCTGTCCCCGTCATGGTTATTCTGCAAACAGAACCATTGGGTCTGTACATTCATTATTCTGATAACAGCTAGACACTGAAGATCAGAGATCGCAGAACATACGCCGTCGGGAAAAATCATCAAAACGAGGCTTAGGGCACTTGCTAGAGAAATGTGGCAGAAGCGTAACGGCCGCCGCAGGGCTCACAATAAGGCGAAATTATAATGAAGTCTGAAGCTGTAGCCTAAAGGACATGTATATACGATCGACGAATTCAAGATTTCTTGTATTACAACGAATTTTTTTTTCCCAATCTATATCTGCATATGGTTCTACGTCTGTCTTTTCAAACCGAAATGTTCTTCGACTACAGTACAAGTACAAGTGACTGGCCCTAAACGCGCATCACGTGCATGATGTGCACGCACATAGTGACTCATCTCATCCTCCCATTCCTGCTTTGAGGATCCCCCGAGATGCCTTTGGTTCGCATAGAAGTTTGCGACTTTAAATCCTATCGGTTAGTTATTGATAGCGTTCTTCGTGGCAAACATTGACCACAGTCCCTTCAGAGGCCACCAAACTATCGGTCCTTTCAAGGACTTCACGTCTGTTATTGGACCTAATGGCGCTGGAAAGTCTAATCTAATGGACGCGATCTCGTTTGTTCTCGGAGTGAAGAGTGCCCAGCTTCGGAGCTCACAGCTGAAGGACCTCGTTTATCGGGGGAGACGGTTGCAACGAGAGAACCCGGATGGTTCAATGGCTGTGGATGACGAAAACGATGAGGAAGGTGATGGTGATGGAACGGCGAAGAAGGCCTGGGTTTCTGCAGTGTACATGGACGCTGGGAATAAGGAGTGGACGTTTCAGAGAACGTAAGTGGCCCTCCCCAGGCGTCTGGACATCACTCTCATAACGTGAATTCTAAAGCGTCTCTACTACTGGAGCATCGGAGTACAAGCTAAACAATCGCGTTGTGACATACTCCGCGTATAATGCTGCTCTTGTGTCTCACAATATCCTTGTGAAAGCAAAGAATTTCCTGGTATTCCAAGGTGATGTAGAAGCCGTAGCATCACAATCGCCTCGGGAATTGTCGAGATTGGTTGAACAGATCAGTGGGAGCTTGGAGCTCGCGCCAGAATATGAACAGGCAAAGGAGGGGCAGGACAAAGCCACAGAAAATGCGACATTCAACTTCTCTAAGCGACGCGGAATCGCTGGAGAAATTAAGCAATATAAAGAACAAAAGGGAGAGGCTGAAAGATTTGAAGCCATGGAACAAGAACGAGTGAGTGATGTTAAGTCTCTGTCCTGATTCTTAACCGGTGTCGTCGCCTTTTAGGACGCACTCATATTGCACAGAATTTTGTTCAAGCTATACCACATAGAAGAGTCCATTGAACGCAATGCGCAAGAGATACGAACGAAAAACAAAGATCTGGAACGACAACGTGAAGAACAGCGGATAAACGATGAGGCATTGGATGCTGCCAGGGCGGAGCAGGCCAAGGCTCGTACTGGGGTAATGCAGATGGAGAAGAAAATCAAGAAGGGTGAAAAAGCTCTGGACTCCAAGGTATGTTGTTTCATATGCCTTGAGTCAAATCAGCTCACAGGATTGACTTTATAGAGACCTGATCTGGTTGCTGTCGAGGCGCAGATCACCCATTCCACCCGAAAGATGAACAATGCTCAAAAAACTAAACAAGACGTGGCCAAAACGCAAAGCGACCTGGAAGGTCGAGTTCACAACTTAGAAACTGAATTAGCAAAGGTGAAGAGAGACGCAGATAAAGCTCAAGGTGCGTAGCTGCTGCGACTGAATGAAGACCTCAAGGTGGCACTCACAATCCAATTCCAGAGGCTCAGCGTAGAATGTCTCAGAACAACCTTGCGCTTAACGACGAGCGTATGGAAGAGTACCGCAGCCTGTTCGTTTTTCACAATCATACTGAAAGCTTGGCCGTTGATAGATCTCTAGTAAAACGTCGGCTAATCTCCTTGCAGTCGAAGAACGCCAAAAGTTGGAAAAGATAATTCGAGAAGAAAAGGCTGCTGTCCGAGCATTGAATGCACTGAATGAGAAACAACAAGGTTTTAAAGACAAACGCGACTCTCGTAATGAAGAAGTCACAAGTCAAACAAAGAAGAAGACCGAACTTGAAGAGAGGATTGCTGGACTTCAGAACGAGCTGAATACTAAAAAACAGGAGCTGGAGAATCAACAATCCGAACGTACGAAGATATCGTGAGCATACGAGTTTCGTTAATCAAGCAGGAGATGGCTGATACAGAACAGGCAATTGGAGGCACAAGCAAATGAAAAGCTCCAAAGTGTATATCAGCAATTATTACAGGCGGGAGTGGATAGAAATGAGTCGGAGCGAGAACGAAAGCTCAAGGAGACCCTGACAAGTCTCCAGAGAATCTTCCCAGGTACGAATGTGAATCAGTATATTCTGGGTATTCCTACCTGTTCCGCTACATTCTAGGAGTTCGAGGAAGAGTCATAGACTTATGCAAGCCTTCCCAGCGAAAGTACGAAACGGCCGTGTCGGTTGTGCTGGGAAGAAATATTGATGCTGTAGTTGTTGACGAAGAAAAGACGGCTATCGATTGTATTGAGGTGCGAATATTATTTCCAGAAGTTGATATCTTCTAACAACCTTCTGTCTCAATAGTATATGCGAAACCAACGCGCTGGCCAAGCGACATTCATTCCCCTCGACACCATCCAGGTGAAGCCAGTCAACGACAAGTTTCGATCATTCGCCAAAGGGACACGCCTGGCGGTCGATGTCATTCAGTATGAGCCAGCTGTCGAACGTGCTATGCACCATGCATGTGGAAATGCGCTCGTCTGTGATACCATGGATGTTGCGAAATATGTGTGTTACGAGAAAGGTCAGGAAGTCAAAGGTCTGTGAAAGCATCTACAGTAACATTATAGATAACAACTAAATAGTTTATATCTCCAGCGGTGACATTAGAAGGGACTATCATCCACAAGAGTGGTCTCATCACCGGTGGACGCAGTACCCACGGCAGCGAGAAAAAATGGGATGAAAAAGATGTCCAGGGACTACAAAAGTCAAGAGACTCACTATTGGCTAAACTCAGAGATCTCAGCAAACAGAAACCGAGAGGAAAGACAGATGAGAACCTGATTGCGGAAATATCTCAGCTAGAATCGAATCTCGCTGTTGCCAGGGATGAACTGGTTCGTTGTGTTATCTTTCACTCACGCTTGTACCTTCTCGATTGATCCCCGCTTTCTTAGAATGCCTGCAAAACGAGATTATCCGGTTTGAAGGAGGAATTGAGACATTTGGACCGAGAGATACAGAAGAACAGTCCTGAACTCAAGAAGGTTAAATTTTCTCTCCCTTCTCAATTCAACATGATAGATCTGAACCATGATTTTTAGTCACAGAAAGAACATGACAAGCTCCAGGAGCAGATGACAATCCTTTCCGGAACAATTAATCATGCAGAAGATGAGGTCTTCGTTGATTTCTGCAGAAAGATACGGGTAGACAATATCCGTGAGTTCGAGGAAAGACAACTGAAACTGGCCCAAGAAGAAAGCGAGGCTCGACTGAGATATGACAATCAAATTGCCCGTTTAACTCATCAGTGCGTGAGATATCTGTTATGCTCTCCATTTTGACCTCCAACCCGCGTGCTTTACTTATTCAGGTTCGAGTACGAGAGCGAAGCACTTCGAAGTAGTCGGGAGCGTCTTTCGCATTTAGAAGAACTGGTGAAGGCAGAAGAGGTTACCCTTGTTAACCTGCAGGAACGCAGAACGACTGTTGAACGAAAGCTGGCTAACTTGGAAGAAGAAATTTCCGCGCATAGAGAAGGCCTTTCCGAGCTACAAGAGACTTTAGACGAAAAGAGTAAACTCGTCGAACAAGCCAAAAAGACGGCTTTGAAATCTTCAAGGGGCTTGGAGCAAGCTTTGAAGGAAATTAGTGCAAACGTGAGGTATTTGATGTTCACAAGGTGGAACTGTACTCATTCAGCAAAACCTCGAACAGAATGATGGGATTGAAAAATTAGCTATGGAACGTTCCGCCACATATAGGAAATGCAGACTGGAGGAGATCAAACTTCCACTACTTCAAGGCAATCTGAGGAACGTCCCCATGGAAGAGGTGAGTACTTCCTTTTGTCGGGTTAAATGGTGATGATCA
Organism: Lentinula detonsa; assembly: GCA_027921405.1. Taxonomy (NCBI): domain Eukaryota; kingdom Fungi; phylum Basidiomycota; class Agaricomycetes; order Agaricales; family Omphalotaceae; genus Lentinula; species Lentinula detonsa. The sequence goes on from JANVFU010000010.1 coordinate 1,426,682, forward strand.
ACGATTCGGCTCTGGTAGAATTTACGCGACGAAATTGGCATGGACATCGATGGCGACGATGACGGTACTCAGCGGCCTAAGACTGTTCAGGACTATGGTATAGATGTCAATTTTGCGGACATTGACGACGACGAACGAGAGGTGTGTCTACTCCTTGTCTTTTCGCGCTATATGGGGTTAACCTCGATATCAAGGACGGATCTCCAGAAGCACTTGCTGAGTTCGACTCTCAAATAGCCAAGCTCACTGCAGAGATAGAACGTATTGCTCCAAATATGAAGGCTATGGAGAGGTCTGTATAATGTGGCTTTCTTCGTTCAATTATAAGCTCATCGTTCCCAAAGATTGGACGACGTCGAGCAGAAGCTTGCCGAAACTGAAGCCGAAACCGAAAAGGCTCGCAAGGACTCGAAAACAGCGAGGGAGAAATATCAGGACGTACAGAGGCGACGGTACGTGAGTCGTTGGGTGTCAGGGATGTTAACCGATGCTGTGTCCAGGACGAAGTTATTCATGAACGCCTATACGCATATATCGGAATGCATCGACCAAGTGTACAAGGATCTGACCAAGGGAAAAAGTTCACCCATGGGAGGGACGGCTTATCTGAGTTTGGACGACTCAGAGGTAAGATGCACTTACCACCATGATATTGAGCAGTTAATGAAACTGCGTTTGCAGGAACCTTATAACGGTGGCATTAAATATCATGCAATGCCACCATTGAAACGTTTCCGCGACATGGAGCAGCTATCTGGAGGAGAAAAGACTGTCGCCGCATTAGCATTGTTGTTTGCTATTCATAGGTATAAACCATAATCATCTCTTGTCGACGAAGTTTATGAGATTGTTCTAGCTACCAACCAGCTCCTTTTTTTGTTTTGGACGAGGTTGACGCAGCGCTAGACAACACAAATGTGGCTAAAGTGGCTAATTACATCAAAAATCAAGCATCCAGTTCGTTCCAGTTCATCGTGATCAGTTTGAAAGGATCGCTGTACGAGCGTGGTGACTCTTTGGTGGGGATTTATCGTGATCAGGAAGTAAATAGTTCAAGGACTCTGACACTGGATGTAAGCATGTTTGGTAGTTTGCTCAAAATTCAAACGCTGATACTTGCTTCCTCAGCTCACCCAGTACGATGAATGAATCATCATGAATGTGTATTGTATCATCAGTATCGTTATTTTGACCTGCTTTATTTTGTGCTTTGCTACTCTCTATTGTCTTTGTACTACCCTTTATTACTTTTCTGTAACACAGAGAGTCTCCTCGACCGCGGATCAGGAGCTGAAAACAACGTAACTCAATATTATTTGCTCAATTCCGGCATGAATCGGCCCGTCATTTTTCTGAGTTGCATTAATGCTTCGACCTGTTTCACGTTCTATTCGTTCTTCACGCCCTCCCTGGCTACGCACCACGTCTTCTAGTCCTTCCTCGCTACAACTGCAACATGCAAACGGGCGATATAAACATCCACTGATTCTTCGGCCCTTTCACAGTTCTTCGCCGAGCCAGTCCACTCCGTCCGTTCTTTCGCGTATTTCACGTCGGATATTATACAAAAAAGACGGGTTCACTCCGCGCTCTAAAAGACGTGGTTTAGTGCTAGCAAGCTGGCTCTCTGTGACAGCCTTGCTACTTTATACTGCGATCTCCCTTCTGACCGACATAGAGGACCTTGTGCTCCTCCTGGCCGCCTTCATTCAACTGCAGCAAGTTGATGCATCCTCCTACTCTCCGTCCCATCCAGATTCTAAGCAGAGAAACTGGGATGATTGGGGAGAAAGCGTGTCATACTTTAAAAGCATATGCAAGCCCGTGTTGGTTACTCTGACATGGGCAGAAGCTGATCATGTCGACCGCTTCTTCGCCAATCTCGAAGCCGTCGTTGACCAGCTCGATGGCATCGAAAATCACAGTCAGGTGGAAGCCGGGATGGAAACGCTGAAGATCAAGATTCGTAATATTATGAACACTGCTTCACACGCCGTCCATCGTTCCCTTATTTCTCTTCAACAGGAACTTAGCAATGATGACACGCCGCCATCGGGCTGGTCAAAGTCTTCGAGCTCATCACGTTTTTCTTCAGGCACCGCCGGTGCTGAAACCGCTATAGAAGGAGCATCAGAGACTGTACAACATATTCGCGAAGCCATTGAGGCTATAATGCGTGTTCTACAGGAGAAGCTTGATCGAGAAATCAACGGAGAAATTGATAAAGAGCTTTCGGGATGGTTCAAGGTCAAAGGCGATGGCTCTAGCAGTAGTAAGGGGAGCAAAGGGAAGGGATATGATATCATAGGATAAAACAGCGGTGTACTACCTCTATTCTGCTCCTCAAATAAACCAGAAACTCATATGCCCAACAGTTTTACGCGACTTCCATCCGCAGTATGGATAATTGTGTTGCTCGAGATTGTCGCTTCCAACCAGAAAAAGTACCACAGTCTACAATATGATGCGGCCACCGATTCTTTTCAATGTTGACAGGATTATTCCGTTCTTCAACAGGTATATAGAAAGTCTAAATATTACCGAAACTCGGAGTCAGCGTCCCGACCACCTTTTTTTTCAAGAATGCCGGCAGAATATGTGTAGGGAGTCATCAATATCAGTACCAGGGTACTTTCAGGGTACTAGAAGGTAAACAGAAAACGGGGACTTTTGACGCCATCGAGCGCGCACAAATCAGGCTCAACGCCTGTTCATTACGATGCAGTGCATTCAGCGACTGGAGGTAACTGCGCCGACTGGATGATTCGGAAGTCGGATAAACATGGATTCATAAAACCTTGACTCGGGCCCTGATATATCTTCCAAGACGCAGAGTTGCGCATTCTCCAGCAACTATGTACTGGCAACATGTCCGAATCCTATAGTCTATGTTGAAGACAGGGTAAGGTCAATCGCCGGAAGACTTCAGTTTCGGCGATTAGTATTCGATCTCTGTCTAACCTTGCCAACATCACACAAAACCAAAAGAGCTTGAAGCGCTCGATATATTCTCGCTCCGTCCTTTTCGCCTATGCAACCCACTGTCGCGTAGTTAAGCGCGCCTAAATGTCAGAACACAACTCATCGAGCAGACCTTTATCCAGCCTTTATCCAGCCTTCATCTGGTGAGTATTCTGTGGTATCCAGGCTGCATCTTCTAATCATATCAATGAAATGAAATTCATGCAACGCTCGTCCCTCGACAACCAATCTCGATGAACTCTCATTTCAATTAAATTGACCCTTTCAACTCATCCGAGAAGGCCCCGCCCTCAATCGCGCGCCCTATGCCGTATGCTTCGATTGTATTGTCATCGTATATATAGCCGTATGCATATACTTATTGGAGTTGGATTGACCACCGTTTTATTATACTCAACATTCATACAGAGCCTCGTGGCGGGCAAGAGTATTTGTACAGCCCATTCCACAAACGTTTTTGCCTTATTCTACTCTGCACTTCCGACATACATACATGTCTGGGACCAAAGCCTTTCGCCCACAGGGCAGGCTACCACTGGATCCGTTCAACATTATTGGGGCAGGCACGTCCTTGGGTGGTGCTAATGCCGAGAAGGAGCAATCTCAGAGAAAGTCAGGCTGGACTGTGAAGGAAAGGGATGTTCAGGATGTTTGGACGAGACATAAGTTTGAGCAGGGGAAGGTCGTCTTGGTTCTGGGAGGTGTGTTGTTTTCTTGTTGCCGGTGATGGCTTCGCCACCGGCATTCACTTTGAGCTTTTTTGACAGTTCTTGTAGAGCCAACAGCAAAAGACCTTGGTCCTCTACTGAACTCCCAGCTCCTGTCGAATTCATTACTCATTCTTGCAACTCAACGGCCACCATCCGAATTGCCTTTGATTATTCCGAAATCAACTTCCGAAGGCCCGGCTCTCCTAATCTTGCGCCTTCAACCGCTTCCCCATCCCATCCCACAACAAACTCATTCTATCCTTAGCCGCGCAGAAATTTTTGCAAGGAAATGGAGACAAGATCGGAAATCGGTATTTTTTGAACCAGAGGAGGAGCGGGGAAGATCTAGGTTCGGACGAAACTCGAAAGGTAAATCAGATGAAGTCCAACTCAAAGCGCTTCAGCTTTCAGAAATCGGAGGTGTCTTTGGGCGAGATTTTGATGTACGGGAAGAAGTTGGATCAAACTCGAACATTATTCCTTCTCCTCCGCCAAGCTCCTCCTCCAATCGCACAAAGTCCTATCTTCGAGCTCCGGTATTCACATCTACTTCAGTTTCTAGAAAAATTCTCGAGCATCGTGCTTTCGACGCAGTAATCAACTTCGTTCCTGCTGGCTTCCATGAAGACAGCCATGAATCAGTATTCATGAAGAGTATATCCTCCGTCTCTTCAGCTAGCCGTGCCTTCCTTACCCCGCCAGTTCCAACATCGAGTAGTTTTGGTGGCCGGGGGAGAAGCATGTCTAAAGGATCCAGGAGACGAAGCTCTAGCTTGGACCGAATCAGAGATTGGGTGAGAAGTAGATCGCGTTCGAAAACTAGAAACGATGGAAATTCCGAGAAACCTATCAGGCCGTCTGGTAATATAAAGACCAACTCTGCAGGTTTCGGACATCACGAAAATGCTTTGGACACGAATGAACCAAGGAAAACAGACCCTAGCGCTGGGCTATCGGACTCTAGGAAGTGGGAAGGAACCGTCCAGAGGAGTGAACATGATGTTCTGACCTCGTGGAGTCGCAATCAGCTTCAACAGGCTAATAGCGATTCTCGAGTTAGGAATGGTTCTGATAGCAGCTTGGAGTATTCCCGTTCAGCAGAATCCAAAGCCTACCTGATTCATGTTTTGCCACTCCCGCCTCCAACCCCTGCACCAGCCTTATTGCAGACATCTTTTTCCCGAGGTCGACTGAGTATGCCCCGATCACAGAGCTCTTCTGAATCTGTCCTTTCCTCTGTGGACACAGAAATACCGCCTTTAGGAACAAGGCACGATACTTCAAAGGAACTGAAAAATAGCGGTGTTGCTCATGCAGTAAGTAAGCAGTGCTGTGAATGGCTGTAATGATGCTCAATACCTCGAAGGTACCACCAGCGCAAAAGCCGGCATCTGTGCAGTCTTCTATGGCTGTATCTCTCAATGCCCTAACTCATAACCGGAGCGGATCCCTTAATTCTACGGTAGATCATTTTGTCGAGATTGGGATTAGTGCAGCTTAAACTTCGTTCCTTAACAGGCTCTGTTTTCACTATCTAGCTCCCTAGGATCTTTACCTCCATATCGAGTTGCATTGCTGCTCGGGAACGAATCCACGAAGATACCGTCCACCTTAGAGAATCCTGTTCGTTCGCACATCCCTCTCTCGTCTAAATCAATCTTAGAATTGATGAAATTTTCTGCAGGCTTTGATCGAAGGCACATCTTTTCCGGATCTCCAAGGTAGCAATTTAGTTGACGCTACTTCCTCTCGAGAAAATTCGCCTTCTGCGCAGTCCGAACTTCCTGTGAATCGACGGGCATCGTTGATCTCTCCCGCTCTCGAAGCTGCGGTAGAAAGTGCAACTCGACATTCTTTGCGTGCCAGTAGAAGAGTATTATCGCCATCTAAATCGAGCACGGACACGCGTCTTCAGCGTCGAAGCACTGCGATACAAGTTGCCTCCGCTGCAGCAATCGCTGCTTTGGAAGTCAATCTTAGTAAAGCCTACGAGCACCATTCAACGGGAAGGCCCGACATTAAGGAGACGCCCACGACTGACCTTCAACTCGCGTCGGATGAGAATACAGGAGAACGTGTAGAAGGCGAAAAGAATACCCTACAGTCAGAAAATGACCCTGACAAAGGCGTAATCGCCCATTCTCGACGGCCGTTTTCCACGGGCATTCCAGAAGTTTTGATGCCTCATCCCCATCGACAAAGCTCGCTTGTACTCCATGAGAGCGTTTTCGATCCGCTAGACGTCGATGCACTGTTTCAAATTTATGGTCCAGCATCAGACGAGGCTCAGCCAACACCGCTTTCTCTGTTACCCCGTCCTCATGCACGTGCAAGGACGCAGTCGTTAGATGGACCAGCGTGTTCTCCCACGAAGTTCGATACTTCATCGAGGGTTCCCGTTGCTCTTCCTCAAACCCCACCACCTCTTTCGATTCCTCCAACAGATCCAGATTTCTACTACGAGAAAAATTCTCTGATTCAAGAGTTGGAACAATTCGCTCTTTCCTATTCTTATGTGAGCTCACCTTCCTCCGTTGCCCCAACATCGACCCTTCCAAAAGGTGCCGCTAAGCCTGCCACAATCGGTGGCGCTAGCACTGCTGAACACAAAAACGTGGTTACTGGTAACGCACGTCGTGTGGATACATCGAGCTCATCAACCCAAGGGGATCATGGACCAGCATCGTTTCTTTTACCACAAAGTTTACTAGAAATCTACTCCAAAACGAGTATCTCATCTTCCCTCGAAGGTTCAAGAAGAATATCTCTGATAGACCTCATCCTTCATGGCCTTTTGGACCCTACTCCAGAATCAATCAGCTTGTATCGTGATGCTTCACTTCTTGCCAACAAAATTAATCCTTCAGTTAACGGAAGAGGAAATGTCACTCTGAATGAATTGCTGGCGCTAGGCGTCTTGAGTGGGGAAGAAGCTGGTGTTGCACATCGTATGCCCAGGGCGTGGATTGGAGGAATCGCTGATATAGACATCGAGAATGCGACATCGGAGTGCTTCCAGTTTCATTCGCTAGACAACGGAAGCGCAGCGAGTGATATTGAACGGTCATCCTCAGTGGCAAATTCCCCCGAGCGTCCAATCACCACCTCGATCTTCGCTGCACCATTGTTATCTGCTGTTTCTCTACATTCACAGACTGTGGCTGTATCTTTGCGAGAACAAGGCGGTTCTCATCCTGATACCCCACATCGAGATGTGGTTGATTTGCAAAACCAATCAGAGATTGGATACAAACGATCCGTTGATGAGCTTGTTGACCCAGGAGGAGAGAACAGCGGTGAACCAAACAGAGTTGAGCTTTCTGCTCCAAAGATCAACCGAGCGCATACAACTATCCCGGTATCACATATATCTCGTGATACGTTGACAGCATCTACCTCACCTGAGCCGTCTTCACAATATCACTCAGGTGCATTAAAACCCACCCACAGCTTCATACCACCCGGTGCAGCACTTCCAATCAACCCCCACTTACCCAACGCCTATTCAACCTTTCCTAGACATTCCGTTATGTTTATGAAACCAGCAAGCTTCGCTGCTCCTTATCTTGGGCAAAGCACTGGAGCGTCTATTGAATCTGGGGCAGAATCTCACACCGACTCAATAGACAGCTTCCTGGAAACAGACAACGATGTTGAGGAAGTAACGGACATGAACAACGAAGGTATGTCGTTTTTCGCGTCGGATGGTGGCTGAACTTACTTGCATTTAGAAGAATCGGAACAACTGAGCGGCTCCTCCATCTCCTCCAATCCCAATCTCGACGGTGCCGTCCCGCTCCCTTCATTATCTTCGCCACTCCTTGGTAGTGCTCATTCAAGTATTTCCGGTACCATCGCTACAAGTTATATATTTAGTGATGAAGCAGAGATCCTATCATCTCAAAATCACCCAACAGTCACTATCCTTGCAGTGTCGCATTCGGACGAAACGTCTGCCATTATTGACCCACCGCCGCCCGCAACTAGTTTACTTCTTGATCCTGAACAATCCATGGTGATATCGGATGTTACGGATATGCTCATTTCCGATTCGATCCCCCAGGACTCACCCAACACTTCAATTGCATCCCAATCAGGTATCGTTCAAGGGTTGGACCTCACTCATGCGATGGATGCAGTTAATTTGCCATCACGTTCAAGATACAGTGTACATAGTGATTGCAGTGCAAGTCCTGATGCAACTGCTCTCGTCGTCGATAGAAGGCGAGATTCAAAGCTTTGGATTCAGCGTAGTCCCAAATCCTCAGGACTAATGGCGACTCTCGAGTCCCCACGCAGAGGGTATTTCAGTGGCATTGCTACACCCGAGGAGCGTAGATACTCTCAAGTTAGTTTATTGGAAGACAATATACCCACAGCCAGTGTCGGTGATTCACCCAGCACTAAAGGGAAATTTTCAAGTTTACCACATATCAGGATCCGCAGGCGCTCTACCGTTCCCAAAGAACGACCATCGACCATGCATGGCGAAGAAGGAGACGGCGACGGCAGCGAGAAAAAGACTAACCGTCTTTCTAGGGCGATATCATGGATGGTGACCGACATTGACGATGGACCTTCTCAGAAGCTTGATGTAGACGATATGGTACTCGAAGGGGATCAACGCTCAAAGACTGGCAGCCCAATGAAAAGCTTCTTCACAAACCTTGCAGCGTCGGCTTCCTCCACCTCTTTGCTCAGCTTCTCCGACAGGGGAAGGAGACTCAGCACGAGTGATATTAGCGTTCAAAGTGGATTTTCCAACGTGGATGCCCGCGCTAGCAGGGTTAATACAGCTCTAGATACTTATCCTGCGCCTTCGTCTTCAGCACCGGCCCTGGTCGTTACACCAACACATTCCCCGATTCTGTCAATTCTTTCTCTCCCTCTCAACAACCTTTCGGATCACTCGGAGACCCCACCTCGCCCTGCTCTGATCATCTCCGACTCCATATCGAGCTCGGCATGCTCAACTACGAGTATATTTCCATCTTCGGTCAACGCTGGCATCCAACAACGACTCCTGGCTTCTAGCGGCACCAATCTCGCCCGTCGCCATTCCAACGGTGCTGCTCCTGTAGGACCACGGCCATCAAAGCGCGGCGGATCTCTGCGCACGAATTCCGTTGTCTCTTCGAACAGCACCAAATCAACCCCTTCGCAGTCAGTCAGGAGCCAATCTTCGAGTCGTCCATTACCCGTCCCTTCTCCCTTGCCAATGTCGCAGTCAGAGCTGGTGAGCACCAATGTGTCCAGCTCTGGAATCAAAGAAGACGACGCAGAAAATCTTATCACTCCTTTCCCTGCTCCTTTACCAACTGACAGCTCAAATAAGGACTCCGGGAGTCGTTCGAGCACGATCAGCAGGCCCCAATCTCGTAGTGGTCCTTCGACCTCTTTCTCTCCTTTGCGGAAACTCGCTATCGACGAAGTCCCCTTACGGACAGGAATCCCTCGCATAGCTGTTGCCGTGAGTAAGGCATCCCGGCCCAGCAGTGTTGCTGGAGTAGGCAACATCGGTGCAACAAATCAATCGTCAAAATCAAAGTGGAAGTTCTGGGGCAATGGCGGTGGACGGCCAGTGTCTATGACGGTAGATTTGACGAGAGAGATATAAGCTCTTTTCGTATTTTATCTCAACATCCTACTTTCTTTTTCTTTCTTTTTCTTTCACTTCACCAAGTTCACAATTGCACTCCTTACACATTCACATATTCTTATTATACTCATCGCATCATCTCAAACTCATGTAATACGCCAATTCGAATAGAAATAATCACGTATCACGTTAATTGGGCCCACCTTATCTGATCAACATCCGGGACTTATTCCAGCGTAGTACTCAACCGGCTTCACTCATGTATATGTATATGTGACGCCTCCACGGGTTGACAATCCCAACTTGCGCTATTTCGTCCTAATGGGTAGATCCCCGCGCCTTCACGCATCCCTTTGAGACGTTGACACTACATGGGCTAGCCAGTGTTGAACTATCGAAGCACCTGGCTGCCCTTGCTGAAGATACGGTTGGCATGTTTCTTGCCTGTAATCAATGGGCACCTTTTGGAGATTTTAATTGTGAAGGATGGTGCTTAGGTGTTCTGTGGCCAAACTGCGTCCAAGTGTTTGGGGGTTCTCTGCGGGCGGCAGATGCGCACATAGGTTCTTCATACTTCTATATTCAAATTTGAAGATGATATAATCAATGCAGAAGGTCTATGGCTCTGCATGTCACAGCTCCTCGCTCTTCCTTCTCGATAATTCCGACATTCGGCGCATGTAGCTGGCGAAATTCGTGAGAATCATCGCAAAAACAGCGGATAGTTGCCAGTGGGTCGGAGCAGCGTGTATGAGCAGATAAAGAAACGTGATAGTTTAAAGAGTCGCGAGATACGTGTAAGAATCAGATGGTGAAAGGGGAAGGAAAAGCAAGAGAAGATCAGCACTCGTTTGATTAGTGTAATTAACAAGTGGTACGTACTCGTCGTATTGACACCTAATGCGAGAATGCAATTTAGATTCATCCCGATACAAGGAGAGGTGCAAAACCGGTTCAGAATCGATCAAGTTTAGTTGAGGGACGAATTGGAGGAAAGGGTGATTAACCACAATTCGTGAGCATCGTTAGTGTACGAGGAGAGATTCATGGACAACGGCGCAGACGAACTTTTCATACGCATGTTTCTCGTGCTCGCATTCCCAAGGCAGAAAGTTCTTCTCCCTCCGGCAAATGTTCAGCGGGATGAGGAGGCTGAATGTACCAGGTGAAGCAAATGCCAGTAGTGAGAATATTGTAAAGATTAATCCGTGAAAAGTAGTAGAGTAGAGAACAAGGATAAAATCAGTCATTTCCAGCATTTCACGAGTTACTTCACATGAAGCTTACGCAGAACATTGGTCTCTCCAACCCAATGGGAGCTTGGCAGCTTTCATCTCTTCCCGGGAGGCAGTCGTTGAAGAGGAGGTCATGGTGCAGCAATAACTTTGAAGAGTATTTGAGATAGTCTAAAGAGCACCTTCGACACCGTCGTTTACGATGTGGCCAAGGAAGAGATTTGTTTGGTTCAAATGACTAAGCCAAATATTACATTGTATTGAAATAGATTCCAACCTCGTTGAACGCGTTTGTAACTTCTCTCCTGTCCTCGGCGCTGTAGACTCTGGCACGTCTGCTACAGAAAGCAAAACGATCTTCTTTGAATTCGTACAGTGACTGTGGGACATTTCAACTGGCCCTCCGCGGCCTGACGTCACATTTGCCAATGTTATCGTTATAATTAATCGCACAACCAACCAAGCAAAATTTTCTATCTCAGATTCTTGGCCCCCCTTCAAAGAACTCTAAAGATCATCAACAACAGCATGGCATGGACATCTACAGGCTCCTCTAACGCCGAGCTCATCGATAACATGCTCCGGAACGGAATTCTCGGAGAAGTAGTAGGCGCGGTAGTAGATGGCAGCCAGAGTGAAGCTGAAGCTGCAAGTGAACGTGTCGCACGGGCTATGAAGAAGGTTGACAGAGCGAACTATGTCCGGGATAAAAGAGATGCGTACCAAGATTCACCACAGTACGTAACGCGATATATTTACAGTCACTTATCAAAGCAACGATAAGTACTGCAGGTCCATTGGGCATGGTGCAACGATCAGTGCTCCTCATATGGTATGCTATATCGATGATCTTATTTCTCTTCACCAATCTAAACTAAAAGCACGCCTACGCCGCCTCACATCTACTTCCATACCTTCCTCCCGGTGGTCGCGTTCTTGACGTCGGAAGCGGCTCAGGCTATCTGAGCGCCGTCTTTTATCATCTCATCAACGATCCTCACGGTGAAAGACAATCCTTATCAAGCCCACATACAGAATCAAAACCACTGGTAACCTGCATCGAACACATCGCTCAACTTACCGACTGGTCCGTTTCTAATCTCAAGCGAGATGGACTCGATGAGGCACTTGAGACAGGTCAGATTGATATGGTGACGGGTGACGGGCGTTTGGGTTCGTTGTCTTCGTACGTTCGTTGAACACACTCAATGTTATGATTCGTACATACAGGCTATCCACCGAATGCACCTTACGACGCTATACATGTCGGTGCTGCTGCCCCGGAACTCCCCCAGGAGCTGGTAGATCAGCTTGCGCCTGGTGGGAGGATGTTCATTCCTGTGAGTATTCAAATAGAAGTATCACAATCTGTGCATATAAAATATCCTTTCTGTTTTGACCGCTGACCATACTCTCTCCGATATAGATTGGGACATACCTGCAAAATATCTACCACATCGACAAGGATGAAACAGGAAAAGTCACGCAGACGGAAGTAATGGGTGTAAGAGTGAGTGTGTTCATTGTCGATTCGTTTTTATGGCTTTTCAAATGTGTGTGCCAATTTCTTATGCTCTCTCTGAAGTACGTTCCACTTACCGATCGGAAGTCACAAGAAGAGGAGTAAAGAAAACGGTACGATAAGTATAAACTGGTGTTTCCAGTTGTACAGTAAGTGGTGTATGTATTACACCCACTTCAAATTCAACAATAACAATTTGAACATGCTACAGAGATTGTACATATAGTAATCACAAATGCATGCATGCATTCACAGAGAACTACAGATGGCCGGTATAAAGAGAACATTGAAAGCAGAAAACAGCCTTCCGCGTTATTCCGATAGCGAATAACTTAATCGATAAATGATACCCCTTCACCCACCAGATAAAGACAGGAAAAAAAACACAGCGCAAAGTGCAACGCGCACAAGAGATCAAATGTCCGAATCGGAATCATCTAATTCCACTTCCTCCTGCTTTCGTCGTCTGCTACGCGTCCGTGTGACCTTGGTCTTTGTAGACTCGGTAGAATTCATCTCCCTCAATTTGGCCCTCGCAAGTGATGCCGCATTTTCCTTCCCTTCCGGTCTACTTTGCTTCGTGATTTTCTCGGTCCCTTTCGTCGATGCTTCGCCCGACGTTCTAGATCGGGTCGTAGCCCGACTAGTTCGCGCCGTTCTCCCTCCCAGTTTTGGTAAAGGCGAAGGCGAATGCTGCCTTCGGGACTCCTTCTCCTCTCCTTCCTCTTCGTCATCATCATCTCCTACTGCTCCACCCTCTGGTTCCTCTTCCTCTTCCCGTTCCCGCTCCGCAAGTTCCTCGTCTACTACTTCTTCCTCTTCATCAGAAACATTTCCAGACCAAGCCGCAGCAACTGCCCTGGATCCTCTACCCCGCTTTGGCGTTACCTTCGGTTTTGATTTTGCAGGCGGAGAACCATCACGTTCGGGCCCTTGCGCTTGTTCCACTTCCATCCGCTTCGACCGGCTTCTGGCCCCAGCTCTCTTTTTCCGCGTCGGACTAGGAGGCTCAGTGGAGGGTCCCGGTTCGCTCTCTCTTTGTGATGTACGGGTTCGTCTATGTATACACGTTAATCAGCTCCATACGGAAGAAGGTGAGGATTAGAAGATTCAAGCGTACTTTCCAGCCTTCTTCATCGGAGATGTCGTGATGAGAGAAACTGCTGCAGATGAACTTGCAGATTGGTCTTGGTCTTGGTCTCCCTTCTCTTCTGCGGACTGTCGTTTCAATTTGGATTTCATAACAGGCTGTTTTGTTTGAGTTGTCTGACGACTCTTGCTAGCTCGAGAAGATGCTCTGGCCACTCGTTCTTCTTCTCTTTCCTCTTCCTCATTCTGGCTGTTATCGGCGCTGTTTAGGCGCCTCGTCGATTTGGATTTCGTCGCAGTTGGTTTATTCTTTGCTGTTTTTCTGGTTTCTGAAGCTTTCGGCGCTTGTACCTCTTCGTCCCCTTCCTCTTCCTCCTCTGGCTGCTTGTGCTCATGTCCATCCGCGTCCTCTGCCGCAGAGTGTACCTCATCATCATCCTCCTCAGCTTCTTCTGCCGCCAACTCTTTCTCTGGCTCGTCATCTGGCTCCGCGATAGGAGACACAGGATCAACTGTGGACTCTTCTTGAGGAAGCTCCTCATCTATCGGTTCCCCTGTCGCTTGCGGCACTTCCATACCTATATCCTCATATAACTTCTCAAACTCCGCGTCCACGTATCGTCCAGGATCAATATCCACCAAGCGTGTCCCAAAGGCTTTCAGAAAACTATCCTTGAAACGTTTGAAGGTGCGATCGAGTGACGAATCGCCGAATGGACATTGCTGCAATTGAATGACATGATGAGAATGTACACAGTCAGAGATCGAACAAACTTTTCACTCACATCTTGCAAATTCTGGATGAGGATATGCAGCTTCAGGATGGTCCTATTGTCCAGTCTCAACCCAATCTCTTTTGAGGGAAAGAATTGTAGATGACTCAAAAACTGAACGAAGGCTTTTCTGGTGTCATCATCCCGTTCAGAGTCGTATAACGCCAATAGGATATTCACAGCTAAATCAGCATGTGGATTGCGGTCGGTGGGTTGAGGTAGAGGGACCTTCCCGGCCAATTTCGTCATATCCATCCAGTCGATCATCAAGAGTCCGAACTGGTGTAGCGACACTAACCTCGGATCCTCTTCCTGTTCGTTATCGAGAACTTCATGCATCTGCGTAGCTAGATAAAATGCATCAATGAAAATCTAAAGGAGAACAGGGTGCACGGCCCAATTGAATGTCAGGAATCATGGACGCGTTGAAGACACTCACCGACTGCATTCTGTTTTGGTTCTCCCTCGAAGAGTAGCAGTACACAGGAAAGAAATATGATAGGCACTGCTTCAGTTCCGCGTTGTCTATCGTCGATGGAGAGACATAAGTCAGAACGAGACTCAAAAGAACCTGAGTTCATGACATCAGCCAACTATCGCTGCAATTTCTCTCACTGTACTTACTTTTGACTCCGTGACCTGCCCCGAAAGGAGGAGCTTACACATTCCTATACAAAGCACGCACTGTATGGCGGGTGATTCCTCCGAGTCCAGCGTTTGAATGAGGAAAGATATTATTTGTTGCGACTGCATCAACATGTTCAGAAAGATGAATTCAATCCACACAAGATGCACTCACAATCTGTTCTGATCTCCCCAGGAAATCACGATCATACATTATCAACAGGTCGAACACGATCTGAAGGACCTTCAACTTCAAATCCTCAGGTGCAGTCTGCACTTGATTCAGGAACAGCTGAAACGAATTGATTGCCATGTTCCGTGCGATGAGGCAGCATAATCCAAGCGCTACCAAGCCCTTCTCGCGGAGCGCAAGTTCTTTACGCTTGACTGCAGGTATGATAAGGTCTGTCAGAACACCTTCGAGCGTAGAATTGTCTTCAAAGGTCTACATCAAATTCGTCAGTCGGGATTGGTTCCTTGAGAAAGACACGCTGAGGCTAAATCCGCACCCCATTAACACGCTCAAGCATTCCGATGCAAAGCACAAGACAGCGCATGTCTGTCAAATCACTTTGTTGTTGTTCCTCGGAAGTCATGTCCTGCCGGTCTCTGGTTCGTCGCATCGATCGTTCTTTCCTACTCGACTGTGTGATATCAGAGCGACTACCGTCAAAGTTCTATTGAAAGAGTGAGGTTTAGTCTCACTATCAGTACGAGTACACGCACATCGTCTATAGCGGGTTCAGCATCATCATCGTCGCGGAGTTCAATGATTATTTCAACGACTATACGAATCAGTTCACGTTCGGATGGAAGTATTTTGGACAATACATCGAGACAATACTCAATGAGTCCTGGCGGAAGGTGTGGGTGTGCAAGCATATCCTCTGCAAAGTGACATCAAGCTCGTGCTGACGAACTTGGGGCGAAGAGACTTACTAACGACAGAGAACACTTTCCGTCTCCCAATCTCGTCCATGTAATCCAGCTTCAACGCAATTCTCAGCAGTTCCCCAAGAATCAATTCCTTTTTCGCCAACTCTTCTTCTCTTGCCTCACTTTCTTCGTCATCCGGTTCCCCGACATTCAAAAAATCCATTTCCTGCATTAATGACAGCAATGCGTTGTAGGCTTCTTGTATGTGGAAAGCGAAAGCGGTAACGACGGGTATGGATGCATCCTCTAAACGATTTTCACTCTTGGATTCTATACATTGATCGACGAACACACGTGCAAGGACGGCAGACTCGGGTGTGAGCTCTGCCCAGAAGTCATCTTCAACAAGAGGATGAGCATGACAAGACACACTCGATGAGTGAATGAGGCCTACCATTGAAAACAAACGCGTCTAAAAGCGCAGGCCGTGTAGTGAACACAGACAGCATCGCATCGACTGCAACAACCTCACCAGGGCCCACGACATCGAAAAAGGCCAAAAAGTTGATGAATCCCTTCATTATGCCCCCATCATCTCCCACCCATGTTTGCGGTGGTTGACCCTGTGGATCCAGCTCACTCATAGCAATATCCAACCACTTGCTTATCATCTTGCCTGCAGCGACCCGAACAACTGCCTCCCTATCACCTAAACCAACTTTGGTGATGTCCTCCCTTTGGGCAATGGTCAAATGTCGGGGATGAGCGAGCTTTGGTTCGAGTACCGAGCTATAGGCCAGCTTGCGCGTAAGAGTATCAGTGTCCCGTATCCGGGTTATGATGATTGAGAGTGTTTCGGGCGTGACAGGGAGATTAATAAGTACGGCTCGACGTACTTCACTAAGTATGGGGTCAGCATCGAATGAGAAAACCAAGGAATGTGCTCACGCGGCGGTGTCGTATTGGACACACTCCAATAGCAGGTCCAGGCAAGTTTTCTCCCCTTGTCCGAGCTCCTCTGGATCCTCGGTCCCAACGAGTTTGGAAAGCCCAATTGCAGCATGAGCACGAATCAAAGGCTCCTTATCACACAACCGCTCAATCAAATTATCACGAAGGTGATTGTAGGTGGATTCACTACATAAAGTTATTGCTAAGTCTTGTCATTTCCACATTCAGAAGGGCACTCACTCTATCTCTCCGATATTTGCCATCATCTCTATCGCCAGCTGTATTGACCTCTGCCTAACCATTTTGTTCTTTGCTTTGAATCCTCGAAATAACCATTCTAAAAGTCGAGTAACAAATCTTGAGGCAAACGTCTCTCCTTCATCATCGTCTCCTTGTGTGCGATCCTCCGAGACTATTCAGCAAGTCAGGTTAAGGAAACAATGCTCCAGCAGTGCGATTTACCCTTGTCGTTCACCATCTTCACATAACTACCCACAAATCGAACAATACGATCTGCAAATGCTCCCTTCTTCATAGCAAGGGTTCGGTTGAGCATTTCAATAAACGTGTCGCCGAAAGCTAGTTCTCCTTCCAAGATGTCATGTCCTCCCACAGTGTTCTTGACCTTGGAAGCTTGAACATGTAGTTTGTGCAAAGCAACGCAGTTTTTCCGGTGATTGGCGAGTGATTTCTGTGCCTCATCAAATCTGGCGGCTATGGTAGCCGCAAGTTCATCAAGAGAGAATGACGACCTTGCAGGCATTGAAAAGAGCGAAGAAGGGCACGGAAGTCCCAAATATACGAGAACGAAGATGGTACAAGTCCGACAGTAGTTCAACGAAAACTCAAGCACGTGGTACGCGTTTCTTTGTCATCTGATCGAGAAATAAATAATATTTTATTTTTAGAGATAGTTATATCTTATCTACCGTACGTAAACATATGTAGATAAGAGTTTCATCGCCGAGATGACGATAACCCCTTCTGGTCACAACGTGTATGAATCTCGCAATTTACGATGCCCCGTATGGCATCGTGCTATGACTGATATTAAGACTGTCCGGGTACGAGTCTGTACGACCCAGAGGAATGGGGATTGAGAAAATTGGACGGGAAGGGAACAAGCTTGTGGACAAGGGGAGTAGAAGACTGAAGCCTTTGAAGCCGTATAGTTAGTTGGGGTCTGAGGGAGTTCTTTGAACATCATAAGTGAGCAAGGAGCAGTGATTGGTGAGCATGAACGTAGGCCCTCTTTCGTCCCGGGATAGATGAAGCATAAATATGCTGAGAGATAAACTGGCTTACATATGAGCACAGATAAATTGGAGTGGTTTCGTGGTATAATTCATCATCTTCTATCAGTCTGGTCGAAGAGGCAGAGAACGGGTTCGCCGCAACTGGGGACGAACGAAAGGCCGAACATCAGCGGTAGAAGGTTCGACGCCAGCAAAGAATTGCGCGACCACTGTGTGAGGGGAGGAATACATGGATTGAGCCCTGGGTTTCGTCCGCCTGGCAATATCGTCAGAGGCGACGGACCGGGGTCGTTTGGAATGTGATGAAGAATAGTCTGATGATGGGGAATCGGGTTCTACGTGCTCTTCAGCTCGTGATGGAGGTTGCGAGGAATCAGGTGAGTTATGATAGACGTCTTCCCTCCACAACTCTATTGATAGAGGCCCGTCTGGCGGTAAGAGAGAAAGGGACAATGAATTTAGCGGATATGTATCTTCGAAGGAGTCCTCGTCGGCGAGAAAGTCAAAACTGCCTCCTGTCCCTTCGGTGAAGGAGTCTAGATCTTTCATACGAGGAGCTGCTGGATAGATAATGTGTTGGTGCTCAGAATGGGCAGTTCTATTCAGCAGGGTTAGTGTTGCCGCCGTGTGAACAGTGAAGATGAACAGGAGAGGACATACTCATGACGAGAAGATGCTACAGGTCCTTCGAGTTGAGGGTGGTCGTCAACATGTGGCGTAGGAAGGGAAGTAATCCCAGAGCTTGGTGTGGCATTACTTGAGAGAAGGTTATAGTTCACAATTGTACACAGTGACGAGAAGGTATTCACAGATCAGGAAAGCCCTTCAATGGCAAATCCATGAGTTTATCCAAAAGTTCTCTACGCTCTTCGTCTACAGATTTTACGGACGGCATGGCTGGAGTAGAGTTTTGAGAAAGGTGAAGCCGGGTTATAAGTAGAGAAATGGCGATCGTGATCAACAGAAGCCGTGACTGTGTGGGGAATTAGACGAGGAAGAACGATAGAGAATATTGTAGAATAAGCGTACTATGTAGTGGCTCTGAGCAATAAAGAAAGGGATACAAGAATCTAGAAGGATGTCGAAGGAAAGAGGACGGAAGGGTATAAAGGCCGTATGGAAAAGGGAACCAAATATTTGACTGATTATGTATTGGGTTATTGCCGGCCATTCTGCCGCGCACTGGTCGGTCTTCACACGACAATCCACTTTGCAGAAAGTTCGTACTTGATACGATTATCCAAATGGTATCATTCCCCAAATCTTCATTATCGTCCCATTTGTTATCGCAGTCAACTCCGACAGCTCACGACCAAAGATTCATGCCATACAGGTGACCGCGGCGCGGTTCGCAGTGTCGTACACGCTAGCCATACTTGAGAAATTCCCTTTAAAGGTAATTTTCCGCAGTTTGATTGTCAGTGAAATTTCTTTCCTCAGTATCTCGAATCATTCAGCTGCTTGTTCTCGACGCGCTTAGCATTGGAATCTGCGGTACGAGTTACAGTCCGAGCCAAAAGCAACGTTTGTCATTCGAATTACGCTGACCAACATCATAACCGGGATGTTACAGTGTTACAGTGAACGCCAAAACACCAGTATGTATACCAAATACATGTAGTTAGTCGCGTCATTTTTGCTAGAGAATGCGGAAGATTCAGGAATGGCACGGAGGAGCAGAGGAAACACCCAAGCCAACGGTTCCGGTCTCCCCGAATCGCAGAAAGTTTCAAGCTCAAGGCCCACAATAGCCCACAATATGCCTACATTCGGCCAACTCTGGTAAATAAGCGTTCGTCACAAGCGCCCCTACAATCAACTTCAGTCATCACAAAAACAAACAGCATTAAGGCGTAGTAAATGTTGGTGTACTGCCAACCTGCGCCTACGTATAACTACGCTGGAGCTACGTGTTCAGTGCTCCTTTGCATCCTCCGAAACGTGAATCAGCTCTGATGCTTGCTACGATCCGTAACTTGACACGTCTAACGACACGTCAAACGGCTGCGCTCTCTAGAACGAGACAGGCATTCTAATAGCATTTAGCCATTTGGACGCGCCACGTAGGAAGTAACGGGGCATTCAATCTAGGAAGGCAACAATTCTAGTATCAACTGGGGTGTGGACCATTCAGATTCGGAAGATTCTTATCAAGTCTGGGGGATATCTCTATAACATACCCACGAAACTTACCCCATTGCAACTTCGAGTGGACTTGATTTTTCGATTCCATGAAGTTTTCTGGATCTGGTGTAAGTGATTATACAGTCACCCATGAAACGTATTGGTTTTGCGGAAGCAGACAGATGGAACAAGCACACTCGGAATGGAACGGACGGACAACACGGTGAACAATAAACGTCTTCTCCGTGGCTTTATGACTCTCACCTCTGTGAATATCAGTGAAGCAAGCTAAAGTTTTTGTGCGAATGCTCCTTTACTAGATTATCACGGTTCTAGCTGATTTTCGCTTTCAGGACACTCGTCGTATTATTTCGTTTATTACTCGCTCCACGGACATGTAATTTTCGTTCTCTTGAAAACATGTTTCCTGGTATTTGTCAACAAATTGTTATATCTACCATCTGCTCCCTTCTTACCCTCTTTGTGCCGTCTCAAGTCAGTCTGCTGTTTTGTACTGCAGCGCTCACTGATCTCAACGATCAGGATCACAATGAAAGGTATCCGAACAGGACGGCCACGCAACCAATCGTCATTAACGCCGCATCCTCGAGGTTGTCTTCCTACTACCATCACACTCAAAAAAACGCCCTACTCTCTTTGCTACTACGTTCAGGAACGTAATTCTGCATCACTGGGAACCCCCCATTCTACTGAAGATTCCGTAAGTTTCAATCCTATTTCCTTCCGCACCAAAATTACTGAATTGAACTCAACGACAAGATTGCATTGCCGTTTATTCAATTGAGCTGTACAGAGAGAGATTCCTACTTCTCAAGAAGAAGGAGAAGAAGCAAAAACTCATGAGCAAGGACTGCTCTACGTCTGTTCCCGGTATCAGCCTCCAAGGGCGATTTCCTAATGAGATCTCCGACCTCATCGTTGGGTACCTTGTGGATGATCTCCCTTCTCTCCGGAATGTCGCTCTTCTGTGTCATGATTTCGCTAATTTAGCACGATCTCACATTTTCGGACAAGTCGACCTAAAGGACGTTTCCAATGGCACTGGCTATTTTCCGTCAAAGTCCAGGAGTTCTGGTCACAGACGAGATGATTACCTTCCACTCATGTATCGATTCGCTGCTCTGTTGAACGATCCCAAAACCGCGTTCCTTGGAAGATTTGTCCGCAGACTCAACTTCGACCCATGTTCAGGTCCTCTCAGGAATGTCGAGCAGGCTGAGCTGGACTTGATCATTTCGTCTGTTTTTCAACAGTTACCTCTGCTCATTGAGCTGAGCGTAAACCGTGGACGTTTGGTACACCTTGCAGCGGCCCAGATGTATCTGAGCCAACAGTTGAAAGTATTGACGATCGGACATATGGTTTTTCATGACCATAATGGGTTTGAACAACTCCAAGACTTGCTTACCTCACTCACGAATTTAACATTTCTTACTATTCACGACTGGTCACTCGGCCGCCCACTTCACATAGGGACGACTTCAGCGCGCGCGCTTATTCTTCCAAGCTCGTTGAAAAAAGCCTGTTTCACGGGGACAGATGAAGATACTCTGAAAGCTCTTGGACTTGGATTAAAGTCTCCTCAGGCCCCGGTCTTATCTTCTTTCTTTTCGGACTTTAGGAATGAAGTGGAAGATCGAAGTACACTCTGGACAGGAATTGGGTCTCACGCCGTAGTCGTCCTGGATGTAGGAAATACGATGTACTGGCCTGGAAACCTCACAACATGGAAAAGCGCTGATCCAATAGCTTCATACATACCGGGTGATTGAGCTGCAACTCTTATTCACGAGCATTTTCTCATTTGCCGTCTGTTTTAGCCATGGTCTCCGTTACAAGAGGTTTAATTTGCTCCGAGCTTACGCTGTACTGCTCACAACTATATCATCTCATTGCCTATTTCGCCCACTTCGTATCTGTGCTTCCTGAAGCCATTCGCAGAATATGTATCGATTTCAATGCTGGAGCATCCGATGGACCTCTAGATCGTGACCTGGATAGTTGGGTCAAGCTAGACAGTGCTCTCATGAATAGGCATGCACTTGGACTACTGGAAAATGTCTGCTTCAGATGTACCAAACGTACTATGCCTGGTAATGGACCATCGTTTGAAAGGGGTAAATGTCTTGACCGAGGAATTTTAGACCGTATACCTGCCTTGTTACATCATTCAAAAGAGGTGGGAGTACTGGAAGTCGACCATGCCACCGTCGTCTTCGAATTATAGTACTCGATGGGATATTTATCTTGGTTTACAAAACTGTATAGACTCCTAAAACATATAATTGTCGTCTCTCCTGTCATGAATAGCACAATATCACGATGTTTCCTTCAAGCTTTTGTATTTCATTCGATAACCCAGCAGAGGTGCGAAGTAGCCACCTAGGACTTTCACAACCTAGAACCCCATTTAGTGGTCATGCTGAACGGAGATTGTGTATTTACTTACAGCTTTTTCTAACCATCTGAGATGAACTCGGAATACAGGATAGATGTCTCCGTGATAGAAAATTTGCATCACTGGCAGTAATCCGCTTTCTTGAGATAAACTCCCTGGTAGTGCGAACATATTCCGGAAGAACAGCTCTTTTTTGTCAAATTTCTAGCAAAGGTGTCAATAACACTTGCTCTACATCTGAGAGGGGAGACAATTTCGAAAATACTGACAGCGGGATTTGTTCGCTCGGTAACTACACAAGACACTCCTTTCAAGCTCTCCATAGAGTGAGGCACACCTCTCGGTATGAAAGCCTCGCCACTTTCTGGGGTGCACAATTTGACCTTTCCTCCGATAGTGACTTTGAGCTTCCCCTCGAGAACCGTGACGATTTCGTCGTGATTTTCATGCCAATGAGTTGGCACTCTGAGTATTTCATCATCCGCACCTCCTCTGACTCTGACGATACGCAACTGGGGCTCGAATGTCTAGAATATCATCATGAACAGTCGGGTTTATTCCTAACCTTCTGGATGTCCCACTTACCAGGCTCGTACCGATTAACATGTCCACAGTATCTGGATAGTCGGACATTCTCTTGTTCTGATAAGGAAACTGGGGACGAGGGGAAAAGAGAGTCGCCTACTATTAAATATACGTTTCATTTATCCCGAGTCGGATAGGTCATATAGCCCAAGCCATCTCATGGGAACATGACTTTCCCGTCATTGAGGCACGTCAATCATGATGTAGTCTCAGTATAGTGGTTACCTTACTAGCCGTTTTGCCATAGAAGAAGGTTGGATTTTCCGATCTATTACTTGGGAGATTGGACATCAAGCGGTCGACTACGCAGATCTAAGTTGTGGTAGACCTGACCAATGTCTAGAGGGAAGAAGGGCTGGCTGCTGTAATTGAGGATATCTCCTTATCAGTGATATCTCATGTCTAGAGGTTCTCGTCACTTGATTGATTCTATCTTTGAGGACGAAAATGCGGAATAGACATGCAGAGGCTCGATGCGTAGATGCGGTGAGTTCTCGAATGCCAGTCACGAATGCCATGAGCAAAATATCTGTCGTTTGCTCGTGTCATGCTAAATGGCTAAGACAAAAGAATGCACATACTCACATTACATTTTATCATGGGATTAAATACACGTCTCCAAGCCTCACCATCATGGTTTCCCTATCAAAACAAACCCCAGCAAAGCGAGATTGAAACCAAGCTGTCGCTGCGGCTGATCTGTCAGGGCTTTCCTTCGCATGCGCATTCTCTGGCTGAGATTGGCAATTCCGCTTCAGAAAAATGCTAGCAGGGATTTGCTGAGCCTCGTTGAATCTGTTGTTCAGAGCACTTCAGAGCACTCGTTGCATGCGCACCAGAGGAGCAGGCAGTTGATCCTTCTCTTTGACGCATGCATCTTGATACCGCTATCTCGAAGCACGCGAATTCAAACCTCAAGCAGTCTCAACTCCCCAAGGCAATAATATAGTATTCGTAACTTATCCTGAGGCATCAAGCTGAAATAAATACTGAACACGCGCGGAGAGAGGCAATGGCGACAGGTGACAATTCAGAAGGAAAAAGAGACCGAACATATGTATTCGAACAACCATTACACCTGTAGCTATTAATTTGTCTGCGCTCCGACAGCCTGTAAGACGCAAAGATAACGTGGCCATTCTCAGAATTTTAGAGGGAGACGAATTCGGGAGATTGGTACGCACCAGACGCTTTAAATATTCCATGAACACCTGTAAGCTAACATCATCCGTGAAGATGGCCTGTCCAGAGCCTGCGGCGGACGATTGCCCATACATAGTTGCAGACATGTGTGTCGTCGAGGGATTCAATTTCGATAGCAAGAAACGAGCTTGACTACCACCTTGATCGCAGACAATGTATCGAGGAATAGGGGTCCGTTCAGCGAGGAGATCCTGCAAAAAGCGAACTGTGTTAGCCACAAAATCATCTACATTAGGCAAAGAAAAAACTCACTTGAGCATCTTGTACTGGAGCCTCTAACAGCTCCTTGAAGTTTTCATATCCCTCTTGGTCTTGATAACCTTGTTTTCTCCACTGAGCGACAACCTCGCCATGCCAAATCAGGATATGGAAGAAAGTGTCGAGGAGAAGAACGACATCGGGCTTGATGGAGACACTGTCAAGTAACACAGGCTGGGGTGGTGTGTCGAAGGTGTACGACATGAGCGTTGGCTGCATCATGATAAGAGAGTTATTGACGTCCTCTTCGTTCAAGATATGCCTATGAGCAATTCAACTTCATTATAGCGAATGAACATGAAGAGCATAGTCTGCCTACCTGTAGAACGCGGTTTCGTCAGGACTGTTGTTGAACACTTGCAAAAATTGACTCCTCCGCAAATGGAACATGAATTGAGGATAAATACTAAAGTTATCCGTAAGCCGGAAGCTAGTTGGGTCTTCCTTCCTATAGTCGGCAAACTTTTGACATAGGCGGATGAGCATACGATCAACCCATCGGAGAACATCAGGCGATTCGTCGACTTCGGCCTTGAACACCGCGACTCTCGCCATGAGGACAGCTGCAGTTTCCTGGTCGAAGGATGCGGCAATGCTAGGTGATCCTGCCTCAGCAAAATTTCGCGCAATCGTTGTCACTCGTAGTCGTTGTTGACCGGAAGCGTGTTGGTAGTGAGTTACAAACTGGATGAGACCCCGCGATCCAGGCTGGAGAGGCTGTCCAGCTGGAGTCACAACCTCAAAGTAAACACCCGCCGATGTGCGCGGTGTCAACGTATTGATCTTCCAAGCAGAGGTTTGACCAATACCAATCTCGGTTTCACCAACGCATCCGGACTTTTTGCCGGCAGATATAGCGTGGCCGATCATGCCAGAAACTTTCAGTTCTTTCGTCGTTTGCACGTCAAAAGTCGCATTGAAGCCAATCTGCAATTGACCCTGTTCGTCCTTGTTGAAGATACGGAGAAAACTCTGCTTGAAGATGGAGGTGGCGAAAGAATCAGAGAGTACGATAACACCATTTGTGGAGTTGGGCAATGATTTCATCTCGAGCAAACCAACTTGATCTAGACAACCAGCAAATAAATCAACAGCGTGGCCATTGTTTGAAGCACGTTTTGCGAGTCCTTCGTAGAACTGAAACACCGTTATGACTTTCAACAAACGAACAAGATGACAGAGTCTCAAACCTTCATAGCTCGTTTGTAGTGCTTGGCGCTGTCCCGGTCGATATCATGATGGGAACGTATTGGTTCTTTCAACTCATTACTGACAACCATTCCCGGACCTTCTGTCGCAGGACCGCCAGCAAAAAGCATGATACGAGCACCAGTGTTGGGGTAAGTAGTCTCCAAAAGACCGATAGCAACACTTAATGCTCCACCAGTGCATCGCAATGGTCGTTTATCGTTAGCGACAGGCCACGGGTCGCGTGTGAGTGACTCAAGAATCCCAGTGAGTTGGAATTCACATTGTTGGGCAGGAAGAAGGAAGCGGGAGGCACCAAAGGCTTGAGGAGGCATAGGCTGTCCAGGGCGAGGGGCAGCGCGGTTCGTAGAGCTAAGACCTAACATATCTTGTATCTGCTTCGGTTGATACTCTTTCCCACCACGAAAGACGTATGATTTGCTACATTCTGGGTAGCCAATTTCGTGTACTTGCGTCTACGAGACCGAGTTAGAAAAGCAGAAAAACGGGTTCGCAGAGATTATGCTAATTACCATGGTCCCGTACGTGATCAGTCCTACCAGAGCGTACGGTGGGATCAAGCTAAGGCTGACGACGAGAGCGTCGCGTAAGGCTTTTAGATCATCTTCATCGAGACACGTATCGACGACGAAAAGGAAAATCGGTGGAACCTGAGCGGCCCGGGAGAGAGTATATTCGATAGTGGTGTATTTTGGCAAAAGTTCGGCGGGCAGGTTGGTGTTGGAGATATCCTTATAGTGTGGAGGAAAGGCGTTACGTGTAAGACAGAAAGGGCAGATCCAGAGCTTTGCTCTAATATCTATTTGACTGAAGAGACTTGAGAACCATATTTTGGTGCAAAAGATTATCACGTACCAATACGGATTTAGGATTGCGCGACATGGAGGCTTACAGGCCACAGGCTCGTAAAGCACGGGAGGGAGGTCTTCCCTTATTTTCAGCGGCGTATAAAGAGCTGAGATTGGTACGACCGTCCGTGTTGCTTCTATACGAGAAGAAGGCCAAACATTCCACGATAATCTCACACCTGGGGAAGTATATAGCAAAAGGCGCGAGCAAGAGCCTGGAGAAAGACATACCATCTCGCTCCTCTACATCCTCGAAGTCCAGCATTTTAGTTGTAGAGTCTGCCTCTAAACGTTTTAGAAAACCGACACGTATCAAGCAAGACCAAATACAATCATCGTCAAGCGCTTGCACTGCCATAAGCGCTTCAAGAGTGCCGAAATGCCGATCCGGTGACTAAAATTTCCTCCAGAAAATTCTAGCTTTAAGTTCAACTACCAATAATGGCTCGAGGAACCTCTCAAGTTCTCGTGAACTCGGAGGAACCAGATAGTATCCCGGGCAGAATCTCACGAATCTTCGATGAGGTCCAAATTTCCTCGGCGAACCATCCAAAAAACAAAGTCACCCTTTACATGGTTTATCTTGAGGCTACATCAATGCAAGCAGAAGAAATTGGCATGCATGTATTCGAATCAACATTCTTCCTCGTAATAGCCCGACTGCTGGACACAAAGAAATGCACTTTCGGCGATCGGGTGGTCAAGTTCTTCATAGAGTTCTTAAAGTATATTCATGAAAAAGGCAAGGCAATGGGCTCATATCTTCTAGCAACCCACTGTGTGCTACAATCCAATGATTTAGCTCATGGAAATTTCTATAGATGGAGACACCGATGATACTCACCAAT
Source organism: Lentinula detonsa (assembly GCA_027921405.1). NCBI lineage: Eukaryota > Fungi > Basidiomycota > Agaricomycetes > Agaricales > Omphalotaceae > Lentinula > Lentinula detonsa. The sequence goes on from JANVFU010000010.1 coordinate 1,453,793, forward strand.
CTAGCGCTCAAACCTTCACCGATCGGATTGTTCAAGAGTTACTCAAAAGAGGTTCTTTTGCCAGAGCAAAGAACATCCGATATAGGAGTGCAGAGCTTTGTGCAGACATCACTCTTGGTCTAGCCCTGATACAGTGCGAGTGTTTATGTTTCGCTTTTTCCGCTAAATCCAAGTTCTTCGCAGTCAATCGCTCTATTATTCTTTACGCGAAATTCTTCTCCGTCAAATTAATGATAAGGAATGGACCGTCCGACAGCATGCAGCAATCGCACTATGCGCATTTCTCAGGGTAGATGATACTGAAGAGCTTATCACCAGAGGTTTATACCCGTTGACCGAAATCTTACTTGACACTCTATCATACGATGTCAATGAGTATGTGTTTTTCAAACTTTTTTCTTCTCTGGACCCCGAGCTTATCCTCTTGCAAGATACGTACGCCTTTCTGTATTGCAGAAACTAGACCTCAACGAAGATACGCTCGACGATATCTTGGACCGCACCCGGGACACCGCCGTTCAAATCAGGAAGGAAGTATATTCTAAACTGGAGAAGAGTGTGCTCCTCAATGATGAAGACGATGATTTGGAAATAGGTAGCGCACACCCTAGAACGTTGTCGATGGCCCAGCGGGATCTCATCGTCAAGAACGGTATAGGAGATCGGGACCCTAGTGTTCGAGATTCTGCTGTCAAGGTTTTCACCAAGTGGGTGAATACTATCGTCATAACGCAAGATAGTGGACCTCAAGGCCCACAAGAGGGAAGTCTACAAGCAACACCTCTGGTCCAGCTTTTGACTTTATTCAATTTGCATGACGATGATTCCCTTTCTGAGGCTATTATCAAAATATTTGAGGCAAATCCGAGAATCCTCGATAACATCCCTTTTTGTACCACTGATTGGTCGTCGTTCACTCCTGAAACAGCTTTTCTTACCCGAGTTTACGTAGAACATTGTGTAAAAAACAAATTTGCTGTGCAGCTTGATGAGGTGCTTCCAGCTGTAATGGTTTTTGCTTTTCACCTGCAGGAATACGTTGATAGGATGGTTGAAGCTATACAGAGATACCACGAAAAGGTTGAAGCCACTGACATTGACGATGTAACTCGGGCTATCCTTCAAGACGAGATAGATAGCCAACAAATGATTACCTCTGAAATGCTCAAAATATCAAATCGCCTGGATTACGGGGATGAAATTGGGAGAAGTCAGATGGAACAGCTTGTTTGTGAGTCATACTTATCCCAATCAACTTTTCCTTGACATGTCCAGGTGGGTGTTTGGTGCAAAAAGATCTCCCAGAAGGACTTTTGGTGCTATGCATCGATCTATTAAGAGAGATGACAACTAATGACACCGACTTGATTCGCATCATTGACGGTACAGTTGTACCCAGTCTGCTCCGCGATCGCGAGGTAAGTTCATATCCTATTGCAACAGACTTGACCCCCAAACATGACAGGACGACGATGATCTGGACGACGGGCATCCATCGAACTCTAAGCAAGAGGAGAATGATATATTGGACATGCGTTGCCTGGTCATTTGTGAATATATGCTCACGCTTGTCAATGTGGTATGGAAACAAATACTACAAGCGCTCTTCCCTGATATTCACAAGACACACATTCTTCAGGTATTGGAAGATAGTTATTCAATCCGTGCCATTGAGAAGATCGTACATTCTACGGTTTCTCGCAAAGACGATGATCAGATTAAGGAAAGAGGCTATCGATGTTTCGCGCTTATTGGCCTGATCAATGAGAGCGTTGCCATGAAGGCGTTCAAATTCTTTTTGGGACGCATGAAAAACGACCTCATACCCGAAGAGCTGAGACTAGTGGCTACGCAAGCTATCTTTGACTTGATAATGTGGTATGGTCAAGAGACTGCAGTCAAATGGTGCGATGTAAGTGTGGCAGAACATTCATATATGTATGCAAACGATGTTAAGTCTTGTCATTGTGTATCATAGCTTGAGAATTTGACGACTATCTTCGTCGAGGTTGACAGCTTGGGGGTTCGAACCCGAAAGGTAGGGACTTTGTAGCAAGTTTCGCTCTTGCGAAGGAGCTCATCAGAGGGCTTAACCGCTGCCCTAACCTGCCGGTTCTACTGTAGCAACAGAACATGACTCCCTAATCGCGGGGTGGAGTATGTCACATGGCCGTGCACCACATGATACCCGATCCAACTGCAGTGTTGGCTTAGCATCGGGGACCACAGCATATGCGTAGGTTTTCGTTCAGTGGGAATGAGTCTGGGGGCATCCTCCCATGTGACCAATATCAGATGCCTACTGCGAGCGCACTGCTGATGAGAGGCCGACCCATGGCCAGCCAGTTGCCTGACTGGACTTCTGTGTCCGTCTGTCTTTGTGTGACCCATAGCCGTAGCCGCTATCTCCTTTCGAATACGCTTTATCGGCCGTCTCCGAGGATAAGGCGAACCAGCATAAACAAAGTCGCTAGATCAAGAAAATCCTGCTGAAGACATGCGAGCTTTACTGTGCGAAGGACTTGCCAAATTAATGGGTGAAGGGGTATTGGTAGATGAACGTGTACGTTGTTCATTGAATTGTCTTCGTCCATATCGATTTTACCTCCCTCAGATCACAAACTTGCTTGTCGAGAACTACTTCTCCCCCAGATACACCAAGAATCAATGTCTCAAGCAGTGTCTTTCGTTCTTCTTCCATAATTACTGTGCACGTTCACTCAAGAATCAAGAAAGAATAACAGAAGTGTGTTCTTTACTATTGTGTCATACTATCTCCCTATTGATATGGCTCTACCAGACGTTCTTGCCTACCTTTCTCAAACTCTGTTCAATCCATTGCGAGGATACTAGATGGTTATATTTAGAGGTTGATTCAATTGCTCTTATAGCTCGGTTTTCCGACATGATTTTGACATGGACTCACCCCAATTATTTACAGTAAGTGTTTTCCAAACTCTTCTCACCGAACTTGAGATCCACTCCGTTACAGAGAACAAGATAGGTCACAAAAGTACGATGTCGAGTTGGATACACAGGCACACTTTAAGCTAGCATTCGAGATTATCCAAGAGTTATTGCAACAAGATTCCAAATTGTTCAGTAAGGACTTGATCGTTTCCAAATTTGAATATCGATACTGAGATTTGTACGTAAAGGAAAGCACCAGCAAATTCTTGTCCAAGTGTTATCACATAAACTGTATCTTCCAGAAAAAGTTAACGTTGTCGAGGTTCGACATTTTGACATGTTGATCAATAAACTCTTTTCGGTGAGCCGTTTCCCAACAAGATTCACTTAATCACTCATACTCTGCATTGATAACTCAGGTTTATCTGTTTCCAAATACGACCACGAAAAATGCACTCACAAAGTTTCACGCGCACTTCGTTAAGAAATATGAGAAGCAACTCGAAGTATTTAGTGAGGCAGATTTCCGTGCCTTGGAGGAATATCAAGAGGAGCTGATCTTCTTGGACAAAATCATCCCTACTCAACCCAAACTCTATCAGATTGAAGGAGGCTCACGTAAACGCAGGAAGAAAAGGTTTGTACCTAATCCCCCTTTGTAGTAACGAGTCACAAACTATGAACAACTTTTCAATAACCAGGAGATTGAGAAGCCTCACAGATAGGTCCTCTTCGGAAGCCAGTGATATATACGTCGAACGTGAGGACGCTCCCTCGAAGTGAGTAAAATCTCTGCCTGTATCCCTTATGTAAAGTATGAACCATCCATAGATTCCCTCGTCTTTCTGTTCGACGAGATGAAATCGACTCCCCGCAATGGATTTCACCATACTCACGTTCGCAGCTCATAGCAAGGTCTGTGGTTATCACTGAGCATCCTCGTATGCACCTCCGGACTCACTCTCTGATTCCGCAGTCATCATAACTCTGGCGAAGACCCGGATGAGCTCAAATCTTGATAGCGCAAATTCAAAGAACCTGCAGCGGGCTGCTGATGAACAATGAACAGATCACTGAGGCGCGCGCGTAAGCTTCCCGAGTACATACAACCTCAGGCTGCATGTCGAGTCTTGAATGTACTGCTATTTCTTGTACTATGTACTGGTAAACATGTGCGTGTATCTTCTGCCTATCAACACGAATATGAAAGCAATTGTATCTCAGCATACCACAAGTTCATACCCTGAGAGCACCAAATTGCTAAACGCGCTATATCGCAGGCTGCTGTTCATCTTCTCTGCTGAGACAGACCCTGATTCTGGATATTCGACATGGTAGTGTTGAAAATTTCTGTAGCAGGGTATTGATATTTCGTGTCCTTCCTTCAAGTTCCTCCCCATCTTTTCAATCTCTCTTTCTTCAACAGCTCTTTGAGCTTGAGCAATCAAATAAGCACTTGTAAGCGTTACTTCTAAAAAGTTGGATGTGATGTTGAGCATTTTGAAGAGATTGCGAGAGTGAACACCACAAACTTGACGAATGTAGCTCATGTAAATATTTTCCGGAACAGTGTATTCGGAGAGTTCCAGGTACTATGTTTGTAATTGGGTAAGCGTCTCGTGAATATCTCCTCCTTCAGGTGTGCGGAGATTCCCTTCTTTCTGTGAAGATGATTGATAAGGAGAGGGATGCTGCCTTCAACAATCGGACGGACCTTTTTCCACACATCACAGGATATGGTCTCGTCTTTGACGCGAAGAAACGTCAAGTCTGGAATCGTCAGATGATATCCCGGAGTAGACCTTTGATGTCGTACTCGTTTTCGATCTCCATGAGCACTTCTGATTCTTCGTCTGTCAATGGGCATGAATTTCGGTTAGATAAAACTCTCCAGACTGGGAATTCTTCGGGACAACTTGAAATTATGATATCTGAACCATCCCTTCTAAGTGACCCTGCGAAGCGGCGCCAGGGGCAGTCGGTTTTTGCAGTAGACCCAGTTATTGTGATCTTCTTGAAGTGATGGGATATTAAGACTTGTCATGGGTGAATAACAAGTTTCCCGAGAGAAAGCACGACTGGGTAGAGTGCTATAAGTACTCACTGCGGTCCTTCGTAGCGCCGTCTGGAAGTAGGATATGAACAGTATGTTACGCTTGAATAAGAGTCGCGAATGAATACATGATGTGACTACTAAGTAGTACAAACACCAGCTAGACATGCAGAAGATAATCAAGGATGAATTCGGTTTCAGTCGAGATATTAATCGAAACCTGCGGTTTTCTTCGCTCTTAACACTCTCCCTCTATCCTTCATCGCATCACCCTCGAAATAACATCCCTGCAACCAGCGGCTTATATCCTTCTTCTTCCCTTGACTATCGGAACTACCGTCTCTCTTATGTTCCACGTCTAAATTCGTGAACGCAGTCCGCGAATGCAACGCCCGCCGGTTATCAAAAATTACAGCGTCTCCTTCCTGCAAAGTATATTCGTACGTAAGTTCAGGGCTATTCACCAAGTTGGCGAACCGTCTGAGAGCGAGGTAGAAGCGACGAAGCGCGGATGAGGATGATGAGGATGATATCTCGGAGGATAAGGAGGAACTCGAACTCGAGCTGAGCAAGAGCGGTGCTTGGAACGGTGGTCCATAGTTTATGCATTTAATTGGTGGACATTGCAATGCAGGATTATGAAGATCTTCCTCGATAGTGGGATGGGAGAAATGTAGATGATGATCTCCAAATCGATATTCAAATGGGACCGGTGTTTTAGTCAGTATATCATAATCTTCCGGGTAGAAGCTCTTCAGCAATTTGGCAGCATGAAATGAGTCACTGAAGATAGACGATCCACCTTGGACCCTATTCCGGATGCAGTGGAGAATCTGATATCGAGGAGGGTGCTCAAAATAGAGCAGGTCCATGTGTAAGCCGAGCTTAAGGTTGGTGTACGCGATGTTCTCAGAGTTGATGTTTTGGACATGAAATATACGACCGTAGAAGGTTTCTCGTATTTCGCTACTAAATCTGAGCGCCAATTCGGTTAATGCAAGGTCGGTGGGTGTAGTGTTGGTCGGGACACCTTTCTGAAAGCGAGTAGACTTTTTATGAGCAGCTCATTTTTTGAGGGGAAGCAATTGAATGTACCAGAAAGAGCAATCCATACCGACACAGTTGATCGATGGCCCTTAGTAAACCAGCTGAGGTCTTGAGCTCATCATGGTGCAGATATAGATCTTTGCTCTGCTCTATATCTTTTCCATCCCACGTTTCAGCCTCGACATCTTTCCGGAAACCCGCAAGATAGTCCTTTGAAGAGTGTGTCTTCAAAAACGACTCCGGAAAGAAAGAAACATGTCCATCTGGCCATTCAATATGTATACCTCTCTCTCCCTCCGGTTTACCATCCTCGACGATCTTCACGAGCTTGGGACGGATATCGACATCAAAGTCGGTCGACGAGTGCAGTTTCTGTGTCGTTTCTGGATGTTTGCATTCTCGTGAATTACACGAGTCACGAAGCCAAATGTAAGGAAAAGTAGCGTTATTAAGGCTGGGGATCGTCAAAGAGTCGTCGTTAATCGTCGCAGTAGTGATAGAGCGGCGGAGAGCAGGAAGATGTTTGGCGATGATACGTCTGGAGAATGAGTAAGTCATTCTACCAGAAGCCCAGCGAAAGAGGGTGGAAGACATGCTATGATAGATAGTCACAAGTAACCTATGGTCCTAAATACCTGGTTTGACCAATCGAAGACACATAATTAGATTGTATTTCTCCCACATACTGCTCTTTGTGGGCTTGAGAAAGAAGACAAACGTTGATCAGCTAGAGAGACCGTTTATTGGCGGAGAATGGAGAAGGGTAAATAGGGGCCGAGCTAAGATAAAAGATAAGGCTTGAGGAATCACGTGATTTGGTCATTTGTTTCTGTGTTTCTTGACTTATTCGTACCACCTCCGAGTCTATGGATCATGGCTTCGAGCACGAACAAGAGCTTCCCAGGCTGGAAAACGAACAGAAAGAGCTCCTCTGATACGAATAAAATACTTTCCAGATTTACACCCAACAATCTTAATCTCAGCTTATCGAACCCAAATCCAAGCACCAATTCATGGAATGGTGGACGATTGGCAGCATGGGTACCTTATCAGACTCATGATGATACAGATATAGGAAATGGCTCCAGGGGCTGGAACGACATCGGTCACAAACCACGGCAGGTCAATGGGAGGTTCAGCACGAACAGTGGAGGCAGAGTGTGTGATCTCTTTCAGTTTGCTTCTTCGGTTGCATTAACTCCAGTATAGACGAATTCTCCCAAGCTCTCATCTACGGGACTTGTACCTCAGAATTGCAATCACCCTGCAAATCAAGATGTCGACTCGCAGCAAGGGCATGTACCGTCTTTTGACTCTCGGAAGCGCGCGGGGCCCAATACCATTCCAGTCACGAACGAATGTGATGATGGAACGGAGTATAAAGTCAGTTATGCATCTAACTGCTAAGGAATTGACTCTGAATTCATGCATATAGCCTAACAAAGCGAATGGCAGACAAGACGATGGAGTATCTGCGCAGACAAATTCACATAGATTTGGTCTCAACAATCGGACTAGCGATAGGCCTAAGGTAAGTTATATAGTTGGACTATAACGCCCCCATTCTGCAACATGAACACACACGTATGTATTTAGAAATTCCGACGACCTTTAACCAACCCTTATGCACCCAACAACCAATCCGCACATATTGCTGTCCAAGTCCGAAAAGTAGCGCCGCATGCCGAGGATCTACAGCCAAACGAAGGTTTCACTGGTGTAAAGACTACGACAGCTCCTGGTGTTCCCAAAGTTTTGTCAACGTCGACTTCAACTAGTAGAATCGGCCTAGGCAGTAAGAATGGAAATGTCTTACGAGGCGCGACGAACCTCAGACGGGGTACTTGGGCAGTAAAAAGAGGAAATCGGAGAGGTCCAAACCTACCCACAAAATCGACGCAAACTATGCAGCCTGCGCAACCTTCATTTCCTCCTTCGAACCTTCCACTGTCTAATCCCCCTCGCCATGATCCACCTACACCACATCGTCTTCCTCCCGTCGCATTGAACAAAGCTGTTAAATGTTACAAGCTCATTCCTCAGAAGCGTAGAAACCAGCCAAGCCCAGATTCTGTTGCATCATTATCTTCGTCTTCGTCGATGAGCATCTCTTCACTGTCTAGTGAAAGTAGCGCACCACGGGACTATAGGAAGAAAGACTTTAGCCATTTGCTTCCCGAGGGCCCTTGGAAGACTAAACGGCGAAAAACGCAGGAACAGGAGCTCAGGCAAGATGATCTAGAGCAGCATGTCATGACTATTGTTTCGGAGGAATTACCCGTGCGAGAGGATCTGGTTGACAATGACGGTTCAGTTGAGGGTGTTGAGTCAATCTCGAATGGAGGCAGAGTTGATGGTCCGGCCGACGGCACAGACGATAATCTGCTGCAGCGTAACACCATCGCTGAAAAGGTTAAACTCGAGCCGAGTGATTACGATTACGAACTTGTATATCCTTCTTCTTCTCCTGTTCCTTCTCGACCTCTTTCGAATGCATCGTCTACGGCATCAAAAGCGCAAATAAACGATTCCAAGGAAACACCATATCAGTCGTGCAGTGGGGCCACAGAAATCAAAGACGAGCCACTTGATGTCGAACTTGCTGATCTCGCACCATCCAATAACCGAACGTCTGGTACCGAGAGATATCATCCAATTCCTCCCTCTTGCCTCAAATTCCACTTTTCTTCCTCTGTCAATTCGTTGTTTCCTGATCCTTCAAGCTCCAAACTAAATTCAAACACCAATCAAACCTCGCGCTCTCGGCTAGTACCAAACCCGCATTACAACACTGCACGCTCCGAGTATACTCAACGTGCCATTGATGAGCTCCGTGCGAAGGGTATGATAGCGCGGAGAGCGCTGTGGCGAGATGATGGGCTTTGTATAGATTGGGAAAAGGCTGCTGTTCGGGAAAATACAGGAGATGCAGGACCCGGAGGTGGAGGTGGGAAAAATAACGTCAAGGGAAAGGAAAGAACATCGGATTCGCAAACAGGAAAGAGAAAGGGTGCTCGAGGGAAGGAGGCACCTCAATCAATAGGAGCGATGTTCGACGACCTGTTTTTGCTGGCGGATAATAATGTCCGGGTCAAATCTGAGCCTCATCCAGATCCAAGGCTTCCAGACGAGGCTACGAAACCACAGTCCAATCAGAGCATGAACTCGCAGCTCCCCTCTCGTCTCAAGGAATCCAAATTTTCGCCCTCGGACGTAGACATCATAGACCTCACTATTGACGAAGAGCCGTCCATCCCTTTCATTCCCAATCCTCCACAAACCGATCCCTTTCCCGACATTGAACGTCAAGAAAACGATGTCGTCAAAAGCGCCAATGACCGTCCTATGTACCAGCCTCCGCTACTCGTTCGTCTCGGTTCTGGGCGGACACCAAGTCAAGGTTCTTCTCAGTCGGGTATTGGTCGTCCAGAACCGACTTTCCATCGTGTAACTCGCCCCAGCACGTCGCTTTTCAATCCATCTGGACTTCCTCTCGATCCTCATATGATTCATGATAATCTCTCTATCCGCGGTTCAAGCATGCATGCTCCCCCAGTGATACAGACAACATTACCAACTGCGAGAACTCTTACGAACATCGAAGAAGCAAATGTTGGTGAGACACAAGGTAGCAGCTTCACCGGCACTGATGACTCAGGAGACACGGAAGAAGAGAAGCAGGTTCGGGACGAGCTTGGCCTCAATCCTGAACTGAATGACCCCGATATGCAAGTCAGGCTAGATCGTGAAGAGCACACGTCAGAACCGTTGGAGCAGGCTTTTCATCTCATCGAGTCTGTTGAGCTCCCCAATTTCGAGACGGACAGCAGTATACGACATGCACCCAGGGTGGAAGCAGCTCAAACGTCGAGCGAAGAAACGAGGGGATATAGATATCCGAGCTTGCATAGATCTCCTACCACGGTGGTGGATATGGGCGAGAAAGCCAAAATGGAACGACTGGCGATTGACTTCCTTCGACGGTGATTTTGGTCAACATGTCTGACTGGATTCGGCACTAACTGTTTTGCAGATACATCAACTCTTGGGAGTACGACCGTGCGAGCCTTGCTCGTGCCTACGCCCCGAACGCAGTGTTCTCATGCACTGTCACACTTCCCGAAACATCATCTGGTATATCCATTGACAAGAGCCCCACGCATGCCTTTGCATCACATTTTGCCACTTCAATGTCTGCGGTCAATCCAAATTCTTTCACTTCGTCCCGCCGGGTTCGAGGTCCGCCTGTTCCCATACAAACACCTACAGTTATCACTCCTGCCCTATTACTCCTCGATCCGCAGCGCGCATATACTTTCTTTCCCCGAGGAGGACAAGCGGAAGTAGCGTATGATGTATTGTATCTGGGTAATCTTGGGAACTCCCCCGAAGAGGGAGCGAAAAGTGGAAGAAGTGATGTCTTGGTGTACCTAGGCGTCCAAGCGGAACTCAAGCGCAAAACGCCTGAACGCACTGATGATGAGATTTGGGATGTATTAAATGCCGAAAACATTTTGGATCTATTGGATCCCAGATATAAGAAGGGAAAGGGGAAGGTGGATGAGGCAAAACTCTGCATTGGTTGGAATTTTGTCTTATGTGCTGGAGGGGAAGGAGAAGATGAGTTTTCATTACAGATTGTGTCTCATCAGATGATGATTAGAGATGGAGCATAATTATTGAGTATTTATTGAAGGCAGCAGATAATTCATCCAATCTAATTGTTCAAAACCCATCGTCGAATTAAAAACACCAAAAAGCGAAATACGTTAAAATCAACAATAAATGGACACACTGGGAATTGAACCCAGCACCCCCCGCATGCTAAGCGGATGTGATAACCAACTACACCATGTGCCCGATAAAGGCTATTTTTGGTTAGCACACCTCATCCGTCAACATTTTCTTCAGAACCAAGCTTTCTTTCGCTCGTTCCATAGATATAGTGCGTGTATAATCCCTCCGATCCAGAAGAAGAATGTGAGCAGAATATTGATGAGTATATCCGATACAGGGCGCTTCATAAGGAAGACCGCAACAGGGGGAAGGATAATAGCGCACTGTATGATATCTATGTGAGAGATATATTCGTTGAGTCGAAAGGTGCTAGAAACGAACTATGATGATTAGGATGTCTTCGGATCGTATTGCCATCAAGGATTAAATTTTGTGGCCTTAAGGTATTTTCAGTTGCGACGTCGAGGACAGAGAAAGACTTGATACGAGCATCATGAATGTCAGTCATATATATATGCAAACGTCAATAAAACCTCCCACTCCAACAATGTGGTTGCGGTGTGGCGCAGTTATATATGATGTAGGTGCATTTACCGTCACGACCCAATGTTGTCAGCAATTACGCATCGCACACAGCCTAATCGCTAGTTTGCAACCCCACTCACCGTCTGAGTTCGTTTCGTAAAAATTTGATCATCCAGTCGCAGTCGTGTTCTGATAAATTCATGAAAGTCATGGTCAGATTGTGATAGCATAGTGAGTGACCGTAAGTATAGTCCGTGTCCGTAAAGCAAACAAAGTGTATCCTCTCAGGAAAAAAAAAAGAAAACACCAGTCAAGCACGCTGCTTTCTAACTGCCCGTTTTTCCGCATCCTTGCACTTCCGGCTCGCATCTTCAATCGCTTGTATCCATACTAAAACAGGGACAAAGTGTTATTGTAAAACTCAATCGATATCGTAGGCACGCACCTTGGCAGTCTCTGGCGGAAGTAGCTCGCAGACCGATAGTCTCACCACCGCGAGGATACGGTAGCGCAACTTGGAAACCAAGATCATCTACCAGATATTTGGAAGAACGTCCCCGGCCGCAAGACACAAACAACATACCTCGGTTACCAGGAAGATCTTTCACCTGGGTCTCTGAAAGTGCGATAGGCTATAGAATGTGTCATTCAACTGAGCAAGGAGTAGTTTCTCGAACGGCGACTCCTCACGCACCATACGATACAGATTCTGCACTTTATCATCGGTAAGCACCAAAATATCACTACACAAGAACGCATGCAGTCTTCGTCCACTTTTGGCTTTTGCCAAGATACCCTCTTTCAGGAGCTTCCGTGTACCCATATACCTCGTCGGAGCTGTAAGATCAAGTCGCCTAGAGTCGCAAGAAATACGTAAGATGGACAAATGATACGAGCCAAGCTCTGAGTCCTCACCCTTGTCCAATCCATAAATGTTGTGATATTCGCTTCAGCGTCTCTTGCCCCTCTTGATATCGAATAGTCTCATTAATATGATTGAGAATTTTCTGCGCAGTTTCGATGGAGCGTTCGATGGAATCCTTCTCTTCGCCTGGTGAAGTGTAGTGGGAGATCTGTAAGATTCCGAGGTATATATATATATATATATATGCTTGGAAATTAGGAAGCAAACAGACGTACTTGTCGAATGAGCAGAGGATACCTTGTGATGCGTTGCACTTGAAACCAGGGTAAATACATACAAAACGTTCTGAACAGCTGAATTTATTACTCACTGGGTATCAGCAGGTAGCTGGATAGGTCTAAGTTCCTTGAAGACGGACCCTCTCGAATGCGTTGAAGTTGCAGCGCTACTTCTGAATTCGAATCGCGAATATCTTGTAGCACCTTGATGGCATTGCCTTGGTTGACACAATATCCCTGTTCTTGTTTGACAAATAGTAGAACAGTGTCATTCAATGCTCACCATATAGACACCCATGCTTGACATGTAATTTTGTAATATGTCACCGATACGGTCAATGTAAAGCCTGCACTCTTTCTGCCTTTCCTCAAGCGAGCTCATGAAGGTCTATGGAGGGGAATAAAATCAATCAGCAGGAGCAAAAGGGATATCGATTGCGTACAATGTTTGTTAGCAATATATCTTCGATATTGGCGAAAATCACAGTTATTGCTTTTCTATCCAAGAGGGGCAATAACTTGGAGTAGAAAACCTCAAGAATAAAGCATATCAATCCTGTATGATCACAAACCAAGAAATCTGTCTCCTACTTCGACGATAAGCTGTAGATCGTGCACGTAGGCATTTTCGGTGGCGATTAGCTCGAAGATGGCCTAGAAAAAATCTTGAGCGCACATAATACAGAGAAAATGTGTTTTCCTTACTTCCTGTCGGCGTCTTTCGTTAGGAGGAATGCCGTCCAATGCGGATTTATCCACTAGACTAGCCCAGGACTAGATGTGAACCCCTTCTAAACAACAAGTATGAAAAAAAGTATGTCGAAGAACACTCACGCTCCCGAACGCGGGGCTGTTGGAGCGCAAAGAATCATCACTGGAAGAATTGCTGAGGATAGGAGCAGAAATAGTCAGTGTACGTCGTTCGCTATCCACGGGAGTTTTGGACCGTCCGAGGAAGTGGAAGATCCCAGAGTGAGAACGAGTTTCGCCATCTTTAGAAGGCGCAGTTGACATCGTCACCGAATTCGTCGAGGAAAATATCCCAGTGTCAAAAGATGCAGCGGAGAGGCGGTTGTTGGCTACGTCTGACTGTGCTAAGCGGAAAGCTTCGTATCTTTCGAAAGCGTCATCTAGGGGATTTGACTGCGGGCCCTGAAGATGAGGCTCAGGAATCGTAGGTAGGTCCTTCGAGGATATAGATGAGACGGACTGCCTTTGCGGGGCAGCAGGCGGAGGTCGTCTTCTTCGTTTAGGAGGCCTTGGAGGTGGGTTTGCATCTTTTTTGACAATTAGGCCAGCAGCTTCTAATACCATCTGACGTTCGTGCTCGCGGCGTGCCTCGCGTTCTTCATGTGTTTCTTCGCTGTTATCCTCGCCATCGCTGTCTTCAAACGAATGAAAGTCAGTATCTGAGGAGTCACTAGCAACCTCATCAGCATCATCAGGTTCAGCCCACTCTAATTTGTGATTTCTTTCCACCGCAGGAAATGAAGAAGGGCCCGCTTCAATTGCGGTTACTGTCGGTGCGTTTTCTGAATCTTTAGGAAGGGTTGCAGTACTCGCGGTCTGAAAAGTTTTATCTGAATATCAGGTTCCATTCCATTTCGATTCGAGGTTTATTTGAAGGTGGTACATGAGAAAAAAAACCATAAAAAAAGCAACTTCAGCCTGTTATTCACACGACAATGGGGGTAAACAGAAACACATAGGGGATGTAGTAACCTGGACTAACCCTGGATAACTTCTAAATAACCCGCGGGCACGATGAACACCACACCACCTTGTTCTGCCTTCCACCATTCTTCTTCACTCTGGTCAATGACAGTAATTTGATCTCCTTCCGCCATTGATAACTCATCCGGATTCTCTCCAGTATATGTATAAAGCGCCTTAGCCTTAACTGTTGCAAGAGAATCAGACGAGTCTCACAGAGAGTGAAGGAAAAACCAACCTTTTGTTACTTCCTGTACATAAGTCTTCGGGAATAGACCCGACTTTCCGGTACAGTCTAGAGTGCCATACCACCAATCGCCACCCGTCTTTGATGGGTGGACAGTGAGTATAAGGTTCTCTCCAAAGCCTGTCCGGTCCGAAGATCAACATTGAGTTGGAGAGCGACATAAAAACTTACTTAGATCATCTGGACCATCCCCTTCGAACGCATAGAGTGATCTTACAGACAGTGCTGTTCATATGAAGTTAGAATGAGAGTACATTCCAGAACATATAGCAAGACCACTCACTGATCGACTTGTCAATATCAGCCATCAAATCATGGATTGGGTCGGCAACATCGACTTGAATATCTGGAATCGATGCATGATGCGGTTCTAGCTCGGGCTCCGGTTCGGCGTCTTCGCTGATCGTGGTTGGAACTACAGGAGGTACAATTTTCCCAGCATCCGCCGCCAATCCAGCATACCAATCCACCGACTGACGGTGATCTTTCGCGCTCATGACAGGGGCCTCGGGAGCTGTTACGGGAGATGGCGGCGATGGGGGTCGAACAGCGGTGGTGATGTGTTCCGGAGGAGCTGCATCACCCAGTACCTTTCCGGATAGCTGAGGACCACTCTTGTCCAAAGTCTTTGTAGGTCTCAACCGGAGTCCGCCTTGGATAGAACTCAACAATGCACTGCGACCTCCAGGGGCAGCAGGTGGCGCGCCTCCGCCGGCTATAGGAGGTGGCGGTGGAGCAGTGGGAGCCATGGGCGGCGCTGGTGGAGGCGGCGGAACACCCATCGTTGGAAGTAGAGGTGCAAGAGGTGCAGGAGACTTAGATTTAGGCGTCAAGCTCGCGTCTGGTGCAGGCGAGCTCGGACTGGACCCGGCACCAGATTGAGGACGAGGCATGAGATTACCGAACAACTTATTTGCTATGTCGTTTCGAACAGCTCTGGAAGAAGAAATTTCATCATCGCTGCTATCATCATCCTCCTCCTTCTCTTTGATCATATCCCAGTCATCATCGTCATCTTGAGGAGCCGTGTTGTATGATCTCGGTCCAGACGAGACAGGTGTAGGAACACTTGGAGTCCTAACAGCGGGAGGTGGCGTTGGAGCAGCCGCTGCCGAAGGTTTAGCCCAAGGATTCGAGCTCGCAACAGCGGGTGGAGATGCAACAGCTCCCGCTCCTTGATTCATGAGACGACTAAATGGATTTGTGCTGGATTTATCGGGCGTAGCTACTGGAGGACTGGCAATGGGCGGTGCTGGTGGTGGCGGCGGAGATGGGACAACAGTAGGAGGAGAAGCAACAGGAAGATTTACGGCAGGAGAGCTAGCAGTAGGGATAGAAGAAGGTGGCGCCGGGGACACAGAAGGACGTTCCTTCAACGCATTCAACCTGGCTTGGTACATCTCTTCTTCAATCCTAGCCTGCTCTGCTTCCTTCTCCATCTCTTCGAGCGCTTTCAAACGCGCGTTGCGCGCTTCCTTCTGCTTTCTCAAAGCCTCTTGACGTTTACGAATAGCTTCATCTTCTGGATCAATTTCGGGTTCAGCAGGAGACGTTAGAGGCGCGGCTGGTGAAGGTGCAGCGATCGGAGGTGCAGGCGCAGCTCCACGAGTGGCCCTAGGCTTGGATGGAGGCGGTCGTTTGCTAGGCGGAGGTGGAGGGGCAGCTTTCGGAGTAGGCGCTGGAGGTGGAGGAGCAGCCTTCTGTGTCGAAGCACCATTTCCTTCTTTCAAGGCTCTCTCTCGTTCCAGCCTCTCCTTGCGGAGATTTTCCCTCTCCTCCGCTTGTTTCTCTGCAGCACGGGCTTTCTCTTCAGCTTCCCTCTTTTCTTGCTCAAGTCGATCTTCAACGGACGTGTCCACCGGAGTGGGAGACGGTGTGGCAACAAGACCGAGCTTGGCTTTACGCTCTTCGATCAACCGCTGGGCTCGAGCTTGAGCATATGCCTGTCGTTCAGCAGGTGTCATATTCTTCGTCGAAGGACCAGGAGAAGGTACTGGTTTTGGAGCGGGAGGAGGGTCACGAATGGAGCTTGGTGGTGCAGCAGGAGGCGGAGCAGGAGGGGACCGAGCACGCACAGGGCTGCGAGGTCGGTCATAATCTCTATCCTGGTTCCGTTCACGGTCCCTGTAATAATCCGAGTTACGGTCCCGGTCGTAGTCTCTGTGATCCCTGTCATAATCCCTCCTGTCGCGAGAGCGCGAACGTTCTCGATACTTATCATGATCATCATTGTAAGCTCCTCGCGAATACGGTCTATCGCGATCATCGTAGCCTCCCCGCGAGTATGGTCTGTCACGATCATCGTAGCCTCTCGGAGATGAATATCGGTCATCTCTGTCGTCGCGATACCTGCCCGTTCTCTCGTTGGCACGATCGCGATCCCTCTGCCACTGCCTCTTCTCCCTTTCCCTTCTTTCATCTCTCGCCTTGAGTTTTCTCTCCAGCTCCGGCAACTTTTCGTGTTGGAGTGACAAAAGTTCCCTTTCAAACCGTCTCTTGTCTTCTTCTTTACTCGCTGTTCTAGGACCTCGGGACGCGTAGTCCAAATCTTCAGTAAGACGTTTGATACGGTATTTGAGATCGTCTCTCTCGGCATCAAGAGCTTCATCTTCCGCAGACCTAGCAGCATTTTCCTGAGAAGTCTTGTCTATCATATAAGAACTGTTCTGGAGCATATGTCGCATCTCGTCGATGTCGCCCGCTCCACTTTTATCGTGAGTTCCACGGATGGCATTGCGGTCAACATGACGCCTCGAAGAAGTGTAAACCCCACTAGGGTTATCGTCACTGTGTTTGTAGATAGTGGCATCTCGGCTAGAATCGAGCGAAGAGCCTGAGGAATTAAAAGACCGTTCCTTGAGGTATGAGACAGGCGAATCGTGTGTGGTTGGAGAGCGATTTCGGTTTTCGTTCTTCAAAAGGTCTTTCAGAATATCAACCGAGTCGCCGAGGTTTCGGGCAGATGGCGGTACAAGTTCGGGAGGAAGTATATCGGGAACGTCATTGCCATTAAGCCCTAGTAAGGGTCAATTGTACTGAAGTATGTATGTCGTGTTTAATGTACGCACGTCGGTATATGAGGCCCATAGCAACATGGAACTCTGCCAAGTTCAATTTTCCACGATCGTCTACATCCGCAAGGGTCCTAGAAAGTCATCAACCCATGTGTTTAGAGTCGTCCTTGAATGAATAGCTTACCAGATTCTTGCCAATTCATCTTTACTCAGTCCACTTTGCCCAAATACTTCTAATGCGTTCTGACCGGTGATAAAACCAGTATTTTGAGCATCCCATGCTCTGAAAATTTGATCATAACTCTTCTTCTCAGATTTCGAGAGAGCCCATGGTATCTTGGGTGCGGATCCATGATTCTGCTGCTGAAATGACTGCTGCAAATTCATGCCGCCCTGCAAGCTTGACGGCAGCTGCGCAGCGCCCGTTGAGCTGTAGGGCATCGAAGTATTTACAGGCATGAAAGTATTGGACATCATCTGCAGTTTGGGATCAATATAGCCCGTAGCCTGAGGAAGTAATGGTCGAGCTGAGCCCATTGCAGGAGATGCACTGAGGAAAGATCGGTTCTGAGGAGGTTGAGAAAGGAAGCTAGGAGATGAAGTCTGCTGCTGAAATTGACTGGGTATAGGTGGAACAGGAGGAGGGGGAGGAGCAGCTCTAAGCTGTTGTTGCCCCTGCATCACACCTGGATAACCAGTCGCCTGAGATTGCAAGAATCCAGAATTTGGAAATCCGGTCTGCTGTGCTTGCATAGGAAATCCAGTTGGTTGGGGCTGAAGGCCACCTGAGAAGCCAGGCTGCTGAGTTTGCATTCCAGCAGGAAAGCCTGTTCTTTGAGGTAACATACCGCCTGCGGGTGCGCTGAAGCCTTGCTGAAACTGAGCATTTTGTTGTTGGAATTGAGGATTTTGTTGGAACTGAGGGTTACCTCCAGGCATACCAGTTTGCATAGGGTACTGATAGCCCTGCTGCTGGCCCCATTGCGACATGATGGTAAGGAAAGAGGGAAAATATCCGGGCCACTGACGACGTAAACTTGGACTGGGCGAATTGACGGTGTGGGAAACTACGCGGTTTACGTCAGTGCCAGAAACGTCTTTGTTGGACCACAGCATTTAACAAGTCGGAAAATATCAATGCACAAACAAATCAAGATAGGCCTGGAAGGATTCAGAAACTTGGATGGGAGTACTTCAAGTTATATAAGTTGACCATTGAAATAGTCAGACAAGTGAGCCGCATGTACTATGCATGTACTCGAAAGACTCAGCAGCATCGCGCAGCGACCGCAATTAGAATGGAAAAAAAAACCATGATATACAGTGAATAATTACGACGTCAAAGTAGCTGATAAGATCTTCGATGTTGAATGTGCAAGCCTACAACCGTTGCGAGTTCGTTGAGTCCAAGATTAGGTTGAGATCCATCATGATATATAACTTGAAGTCCTGGACGTGACGGTGACGGTTGCGTTGAATTTGAAATCGTAGGGCACGTCAGTAGTGCGTGTGTCCACAAAGTTCAAGACAGGTTACGATCTGGAAGATCAGTAAAGAATCAGACACGGATTTATGCGAGCGAAAACTGGATGTAGTGCTGCAGTCTTTCGAAATCACTTGTGCTGCGATAAACAATCGTGGATATAATCGAGGGGCCTAGATGAGTCGAGACTAGCAGTGGACCAAAATGCGAAGTAAGGAAGTCTGCGATCATTGTCCATTTGCATTTGGCGTTAACCATTCAGATTTCTACAATTTCATCATGAGAAAGACGGGGATTACAACACATAACTATTAAGGGCAAGTCGCGATGGTAAGTGGAGGACTGATTAAAACGATTTGCTAGCCTTCTCCAGCACTGTCCACGATGTGATAATTAGTTTGACCTACGGTACAAACATAACGAAACGCACCATTCTCGTATGAAACCTCACTCAAATCACTTCCTTGTATATCGATGTGAATACCATCAAACGACTTTCTTAAAGCCTCCTTCGAGGACGCGGTCAACATCCTAGACTTGATCGTTGCCGCGTCGGGATTCCTTATCAGGGAAGATCGTCAATCCGTTGATATATTCGAAGTAAGTAAAGTCAAAAGGGAAATGAACATCGGTCATACAAAGGCATTCGGAAGAAACATAACGAGCCACGGAAGAAAATTACACTTACCACAAGAAGAAACATACTTTGTTTCTTTGGCCAGCACCCTCCTTTTGAAAGTGGAAATCGTAGACTGCAAATCGGCATTGGTCCTCTGGAAGGTCCGAGAGGAAGTCCTCGTATTTGTCTGATTCAGACGTCTTCTCGGTGACGATCTCTTTAAAATCTGGGCTGAACTTGAAGATGATGTACTTGAGCTTTTTGCCCAGTTTGAGCGTCTGGTAGTCTTGCAAGCAGCCGGGGTGGACACCGATACCGGAGGAAGCCTGTAGTGCGCAGAATCAGTGGCAAACATTTGGATGGCCAAAAGTTTCTTCACCATAGTGTTAAAGGGAATGGATGTGGTTGAGATGAAAGGTCAGTTTGTTCCAATCAAAAGCGCTCAGCCGGAATTTGTGACAGTGACTGATTTCACAGATTAGGCAATAACGCCGCCCGCAGTACAGCACATAATAATTGATAATAAACAGGGATCATACAGTATACAAAGTATTCTACAAAGGGTCCTATTAGATTTGCGAAAAACAAAAGTGATAAATCATGGCGAAAGTACAAAATAAGGCGCGAAACTAGGAAACAAAGATGGAGCGACAGTCAGACTATTCTTCCTCAGAGTCATCCGGATCTGCCTTGACTGGACCACGACGAGCGTCTGTGGGAGTAAGTAAGGTCAAATGTAGAACGTTAGCTAGGATCACCCAAGACACATACTTTTTCTTGTTTGACGTTTCTTGGCCTGTGCTTTCTTGCCCTTAGCTCGCTTCTCTAGCGCCTGGTCATCTTGACCCTGGCGGCGGGCCTCTTCGAGTATCTGTTGTGAAGCACCAACGTCAGGAAATTGCCACCAAACCGAACGAAGCACAAAGCTAACCTCCTCAAACTCCTTCAACTCTGCACCGATGTCATTCTTACTCTTGGTCAGTCGTGCCTGGAGTTAAGGATTAGAAAATCACGGAGATCGCTAGAGCTACAGAGGGCATTACGGCGTACTTTTGACAGAATATCCTGGAACCTTCCGAAGACTCCTTCTTCGTAAAGTTTGTCCCGATAAAACGGTAGACCCTCCACAATCTTTTTGACGGACTTCTCGGATTTATAAGGCAAGAGCGAAAGACAAAAGGCGATATCACGCCACTGACGCGGGTCGTCAGTAAGTCTAAACCGTTGGCAAAGCTTTTCCACAATATTTTCAGCTTGTTTCTCCTACAATCAAGAAAACATCAGCAGTACATTCAAGGCATGAAATAATCACACTAACCTTCTCGATAAAGCTGAATATGAATTTGAGCGTCTTCTGGAACGCATCCTCCTCTACAGCGTGTTCTCCTGCAGAAAGATGACTGATAACTGTGATAGATTCTTTGGTCATTCATTGGTCCAAGACAGGCAAAAGAATGGCTTACTGTCAGGCAAGTTATTATAAATCGCGTTGTCCTTGGTCGACAATTCCTGGAAGAACAGTTTGGCAAGATCCGCAATACGGGCATCATCATCCTCTACACATTTGGCCATCTCTCCAAGTTGGCCCTTGACCTTGATCATGCCGTTCAGAATCAGGTGAGTGAGCACCATGAGCGTGTTCTTTTTCACAATCGGGTCGCGGTCGGAGAGACCTTTATACAATTCGTTGCTGTTCTCGTCGATAATACTGCTGAACGACACAGCGACATCACCGAGAGCAATAACTATGTTGCTTCGAATACCAGCATTCTTGGATGTGTCGAAAATTCTGAACAGCAAATGGTGATGCTGTTCGCAGAAGGCAGAGCTGACGCAGAGAAATTTACTAAGGGAGAGCGTGGCCGCAGCTCGGAGCGTGGGGTTCTGATGGGGTTGAAGTGAGCAGTAATATAGCAGGAAAGCATGGTGCATACCTTGAATTTCTGGGGACTACCGCAAATATTCACAAGCATCGGACCATACACACCAAGGAGAGCAACCTTATCGAGCATTTCGTGTTCCCGAATATCTGTGATTTTGTCCCCGATTTCATCCTCTGCATTGCCAGCGACTTGATCGAGCTCTTCTCCGTCCTTGTTCACAGGTTGAGGTCCACTCTGCGTTGTATTTGCTGAAGGGAACATTAGCAATACTCACACTCAGTGTGAAGCACTTACCAGTCTTTTCCGTATCTTTCTGCTTCTTCATTTCTCGTTCGACTACCTCAAGATACGCTATTTGCTTGATAGCGACATGACCCACTACGAATAACAATTGAGCAAGTTCAAAAGCATCGCCCTTGTCTTGACCATCTTGAGATGAGGGGCTATCGGCGATGTGCGAAGGATTATCATCCTCGTCCATTGCATCGGAATCTCTTGCCTGCCTCTTGGACGTGAAAACTCGAACGGTCATTTGTTTGATGATATCACTACAGAGGGAATCAGGCTGTTGACCAAGAGCGTAGATGGTGTTGATCGCTTGTTCGGCCAGACCGAACCAATCCTTTGACCGACACGGGCGTTCGATAGAATCACGCATTTTGCGGAAGATTAGGCTCTCCATTTCGATCCGTTTTGTTTGAGGCATAGTACCTTGGAAGCCAATGAGGAGATGAGTCAGCTTCCATAAACTCATGAAGATTGAGCCATTTACCTTTCACTTTCTTCGTCTGGCCAGCAAGACGTTGCAGTGCAACGCAGGTGTAGCGCGCTAAGGTGAGATCCGCCTACTCTCCATGAGCTGATAGCCATGACAAGTCGAAGTGAGTAAACTGACCTTTCCTAACGCACCAAGTCCGACTTTCAACATAACATCAACCTTGTCGATCAGGATATTTCGCCTTGCAAGAGCAAGCATGCCCAGAATGATGATAGCTCCCCGTCGTTGGTATTTCGGGATGTGTTTTTCCACACCTACACGGTGTGAGTTCCACAAGATTGCAAGTAACAGGAAAAGCTACGCACTAAAGATGTTCCACAGCTTGTTAATAACATCTTGGTGTACTCGGTCGTCTTCCATCATTGCGCGCATCATTTCCTCTAAGCTCGTGAGGTCTGCTAGGGTCGCATCAAAAGTGAGCCTAGGGCAATGAAGTAAGTGGTCGCCAAAAGTATAGGCCACGCGCAAGGGACGCACTGTATCATGTTCTTGGCGATACGGTTTACCTGTTCCTTTGCGGATAAGTCGGGGAGTGGGTTGAAGTACAGATCCTGATAACATTCCAATAACCGAGCACGAATTCCTTTGAGCTCTTTGCCATCTTCCAACGTAGCATTGTTGTCCTTGTTCCAAATCAAATGAAGCATTTTTCGGATGCCATTCTGTAAGAACAGTTATCAAAAACGAGTATCGTTGAAGCTGAGCACGCACCTCGGCGGTTGAAAGTTGATATTCATGTGCTACTCTAAAAAATTCCATCGCCTCCAAGACTTCTGCTTTGTTCTTGGACCCTAGCATTTGCTCCAGCAATAGTATGGCACCTTCCATTTGGCGAATGAAATCCAAACCATCGGCGTAGTACTTTTTCTGAAGACGAAGTTTTTCGGTATCGGCACTTGTCAATTTTCTGATCGCTTCGTCGTCGTTGAAAGCTTCGAGATTTATCTGAGATTTCCGTGGTTTGAGACTGTTGCCCTTCGTAGAACCAGAAGGCTGCCCTTCTTCGTCAACAGCCATTGAACTGTCCTCGTCAGTTTCTTCATCCTCTTCATCGTCTGTAGGTTCTTCCTCTTCGTCGTCTACCTCCATGTCATTTTGACCTCTAGACAAAATTGTCAAAACTTTGCGACGTAGAGATCCATAGAGGCTGACCTTTCCTTCTTCTTGTTCTTCTTCTTCTCCGTCTTCTGCGTTGTTTTACCCCCTTCGCTCTCTTCCCCATTGGTAGCTTCCAGCACACGTTGATGGGCCATATTTTCTATCTCGTCCAGTTCTTTTTTGAGTTTGGCGTAGCCTTCGCTGAAAACGTCCGAGGACAATCTACCTCCATCAACCATGAAATAGGGATGTGTATGAAGCAGCTCAATGAGGAGCGTTACTGCGTTCTTTCGCACTGTCGGTGTCTTATCCTCGAGTGCCCCGACGGCTTCTTTAGTGACTTTCAGCCTTTGTTTAGGGAATTTCCTCTTGATTCGAGCTAATCGCGTCAATACAGCTAAAACCTTGGTCCGCACGTAGGAGCTGGAATCTAGCATGCGTGAGAGAAGAAAGTCGTAAATCCCTTTGATCTGCTTTTCGAATTGGTGCGGGTCATCAGCAGTGCCTCCATCGAGTGCTGCAGCAAGGTCGAGGATGATGAATCCCATTGATTCTATCACGGCGTTACGCATTGGATATGCCTATTACGCTCGATCAGTATACGAGATTCGAAGTGAAGAAGAACACTGACATCAGATTCCAATTGAGTGAGCAGAAGGCTAAGCTGTTTCAAGAGGGCTCGTGGGCTATCCTCTGCAAACTTGGTAAGAAGTCGGCCGTAAATACGAGGAGCTTTGGTATCCTGCGCATTGAATTCCTTTTGGGAAATTTCACGCAAAATCTCGTCGCTGAGCTGTGTATAGTCATATTCCTTGGCCAATATCGTGAGACATTCAGCTATTGGCTCAGCCAGATGTTCATGATACTGGAGACGCTGCATGAGCAGAATCTGAGCAGTGGCTGCGTGATTGTGGTTTTTGATAGCTCGACAGATAACTTTGTAAAAGTTTTGTTTGACTTCGACAGACTTCATGAACGCTTCGCTTTCTGCAACCTGGTATGCAGGACGGGTGATGCAGCTGACAGTGTGCTGAGTTACAATGTTCATTGAGACTACAATGTAACACACCTAATAAACGCCTCTCTTTCTGTGTTTGTCGTCCATAAACGTTGAGTGTTCAGCTGATTGAGAAGGCGTGCAATTAATCCCAGAGTGGGGGCTACATGGTCGAACCACGTCCATTCTTCTGGTTTCTTCGAGCGAGCACTCCCAGCTTTTCCTCCCCTTCCTCTGCGGGATTTTGGCATTGGGGTTGAAGGTTCCGCTTCGCCTTTCACCTTTTCTGCAGCTTGCACAAACCACTGCAAAAGGAACGCGTACATTTCCAATGGGACTTTGTGGGTGTAATATACGTGCTGATCCTCGTTGTGTATGTCCTTTTTGGCACTATCCAGTTGAGCGGCAAGGCCGGATGAGATGGAGTCGAGCAGCTTATTCATAACAGATCCGGGCACGACTTCGGAATGTTTCAACAGGCTGCAGTATAGGTCAAATATTTGTGAATCGGTGATTGACTCGCTAGATTCTGCAACAGCTTCGACAGCAGCTAGATACTTGTTTTACTCGCATCATTTTGCAGCTATCCAAGCAAAACACACCTTCAAGTAGCTGCTCGGCATCATCTCGACTAACGTCTCTTTCATTTGGTATATCAAACTCGGAAGCACTAGAGGTAAGCCTTTCTAAGGCATCCGCTAGATCAAAGGTAGAGCCCATCGTCGAGGGCAGAGCTGCTATCTCAGCGAGGCGATTGAGGGAGATGAAGGATGCGAAAACAAAGCGACCTGAGAACCTAGGAAGTTGAATCGTTGAATGAAACGCGCTAACACGTGACTTCTGCGTGCTGGGGGGTCGGCGCTTGCTTATCCGCTCGGAGCTCAGACGGTTTCCCATGAGGATGAGATTCCTCTTGTAGAATGACCACATCCACATCTCCCGAAAGCCAAGACATAAGGGACGTTGTGATGTATGTACTTCATTATGGTTCATTCCAAATTTATGGAACTCAGCTCAGAGGTTTTAGTATTGGCGGCGGACCCGTTGGGTTGCTTTTGGCTTATCAGCTCGCGCGTTTTGGTTGTAAACCTTCTGTGATAGGTCTGTATCCGTCAAACGAGATGCTCTGAGTTCTCCTTAAATCATACTTCTGATATGACACAACTAGAACAAGATGATAAGACTCGAATTCCTTCTTACGGTCGCGCCAGTACATTGTGGCCTCGAACCATCGAGCTCCTTGACCAGCTTGACCTTGCCGAACCGCTTCTTCAAGCAGGGATGATTACTCGCTCAGGTCTACACTTTCATGAGTAGGTCGATAGCGATTAGAAACGTATCTTGCCTCGAGCTCATGACAAGCTACTAGGGGGCGAAGGGTGAAGGGCGGCTTGATGTATGGTAGTCGAATGGATAAGTTAGGTGCGTTATAACTTCTCTCGTGTGCTCCCGAACTTGTGTTTAGCTGTGTAGGCGATACTTTTTTTAAATTTGCGTCAGTCGCGTCGAATGATTTTCACGAACTATATTCATGTTACCCCGCTTGGGATCAGTCTGCATCTACGCCAACGCCTCACTGAGGAAATTATTACCGAAGCGGCGTTGAAAGATTATAGGTTTCAGCCAATGATACTACATCAAATCGAAAGTTATACGATTGACCAGAATGACGATTCATATCCTGTGACGGTACAGATCAAAGACTTGAGAACAGAAAAAATGGTTCAACTCAAGTGGTGAGTACGCTTCTATTTCCCTGACATTGGCTGAAACCTCACCGATGCGTGTCGCTCCTAAGCAAATACCTAGTTGGTGCCGATGTGAGTACACCAACCTCAATAGTTACATCTATGATAGCTTTTCTGGGTACAGGGCGGAAAATCGACTGTGCGCAAACTCGCCAGAATATCTTTCGACGGTGAACGTACCAAAAGCCAGTGGATCCGGATGGATGCTCTGGTGAAAACAGACATGCCGAATTCGCGTTACTTAAACAGCATTGACTCCGCTTCACATGGTCAAATTCTCTGGTGCCCTATCGACAACGGTTTAACGCGTATTGGGTACGTTTTCTCCGGGTCTCTCATTGAAAAATATGGTGGGGTAGAAGGGGTGACGCAAGAAGTCGCAATGAAAGAAGCAAAGCATGCCTTACATCCATTCCAACTCGAATTTCTGAGTGTAGACTGGTTCACTATTTATGTGGGTCTATCGCTATAAATCGACCTCTTCATTAAACGGGGACTTTAGGGAATCGGGCAACGCATAGCGAGCACCTTCTGCGCCGACGGTCGTATATTCCTTGCTGGTGATGCTGGGCATACACACAGTTCTGGTTCTGCGCAAGGCCTCAATACGGGTGTACATGAGTAGGTCTCTTCTTAAGTCGAACTGTATATGGCCTCATGCTGGTAGTGCCGTTAACCTGGCTTGGAAACTTGCCGTATATATAGTCTCCTGGGTCTGATCTACCTATATACCTATCAATTCACTCTTCATAGCTTCGTGTTCGTGGTTTAGCAAAGGAGACAGTACTTCATTCATACGATGCTGAACGAAGACGGGTTGTGCAAACGGTCAGTCTCATCTCTTACCATTTCTGTAAGGATACTCAAGTTATCTCGGACTAGGTCATCGATATTGACAAGGTTATTTCCACCTTAATTTCGGGCCACTACCCACCACAATTCCAGGGCCGTAGTGAACCTACCAGGTTAACGCGCACTTCAAAATTCGAGCTTGTTCAATATTAACTGATTTGCCATTGTAGAGAACTATTGACAGAATGGTTCAACGATCTCAATATGCAACATTTTACGCTTGGACTTGGTAAGAGCCTGAGGTTCCCTGTGCCTACTATCCATACGAAATTTGATGCATGGTACCCATAGGGATATCCTATCGTATGTAATGGAAATGGCCTCACGCTCATTTATCCTTTGATTCGGGTCATAGCACACAGTCTACTCAACATGGACACTACAGATTCATCTAGTGCGACTATCGAACCTGGCGAGAGGGGACCTGACGTATATCTAACAAGTCTGGGGTGCGACTTGATCTCTCGTCTACCCGATATACCCTGAGATTTGAATAGCACGGGGGATCCGTTACGGTTACAAAAGATATTGAGCAATAGAGCTAAATTCTCGTGTGTCACTACTTATCATGATCTGTTCCTCTCAAACTGAAATCTTCGAAGTCTGGTCGTGTTTGCTGGAAATCCCGAATACACTAGGCTGGCCCTTTGCGACCTTGGAAATGCAATGACTGCGTCAGATTCGTTCATCAATATGTTTCCAGAACAGGCGTTTCAATGGTTCACCATTCCCGCGGCTTCTGGCAATGGAGGACAAGAAATTCTTGGATGTCGTCCTTTCGGAAAGGTGTACATGGATGGAGATATGAAGGCGCACGAAATGTATGGTGTGGATGTGCAGCGAGGCGCGATCATCGTATTTAGACCAGATGGATGGATTGGCATTGTTGTCCCATTAACTGGTGCTGAACAACTGAGGGTGTACTTTGACGGAATGTTGTACAGACATTGATCAGGCACTTAACCGTTCACCTATTTCTGTAAATGACATTCAATCAAAATTAATTTTCGGTACCCAAGGATAGTTTTCATTTTTTGTTAGAGACATGCTGGTTCTGACTTGGAAGATAGACCAACGTCAGATGACGGATACGCGGTGTATCCTGGTGATGCCGATGCCCTGAAGACTAATAAATAAGAGCTAGTATAGTAAAGAAAAATCAAGAATTCCTCTCTTCACCCCATTTGGTAGAAGTAAAACTGGAGAGCAAAATCAAACAGTGACACCTCTGTAAGCAGCAAACATGTGGAAACATTAAACCACTTGAAGTTCAGTCATCATTGCGGTCCCCACGGTATATGCGGCGGCGGCGAGTAAACCTTTGAGGGGAAGTAATCAAGCCTTATTCAGTAATTCGCACAGAGAGCAACACACCTAACAAAAACTTCAAACTGATGTTTGCCCACAAATTACGCTTCGGAAGGAGAGAAAATTAGTTCATAGTGAAAGATTGAAGTCAATAGATATAAAAGTACCTTTTCTGGAGTAGCAGATGTGTAGGCCCGAGTGTAGAACGAACGAGCAACTATCCATCCTTCACATAACGAAGCAGCTAGTATAGGATATTTGCATGCAGTGATACAGGTTCTAAATGTCCAAAAATAAGTTTCGCGTCAAGATTGTGCTTTGATTCTACGCACGCTAAATACAATATTGGGAGATATTCCAATGTGTTCAAATGCGCGCCTGGGAGGAGCATATTATGAACTAGTGAATTTGCAGTTCCGTTGACATTTGACATACGTTGTGCACAGTTTAGCCTAAATGCATGGACAGACGTTGCGACCTCTTTCTGCTCTGCATACAACTGGGGAGGTTGTATTCCAGATGCTTTGCGACGTGCTGCAACAATCGAAATCTGAACAGAGACGAGAATGGCGGAGGAAAGGAGGGCTGCGCCAACGTAAGGAATACTATCGGACCACGTCGATGTTAGTATCGTACATTTGCTTCACAGATGAACACAAAAATCATAGCGACTTACCCATATGGTAGGTTAGTAGACATTGGCTGATAAGGTGATGTAGGATATACGGCCAGGTTTGAAGGAGACTTTATAAGGAATCTGCGCGCCTCAGCCAGTGGCACTCGGCAGCGTGCTGCAAAACCCGTCGGATATTCCGAACGGCATGAGCTACGTATGCCTCATGACGGCCAATCGGAATGCGCTTTGCTTCGTAAACAATATCTTGTTGGCTGTCCGTGCTTGGTAATTGCACTTGCTAGCCCTTGCATAAGATAAGGCAACGAAGACTAGGAGAAAATTTGAATTTTTCGCAAAGACAAACAAACAAAGAACAAAAGCCGAGTAAATAACTACACATCGAACCACAGGTCTCTCAAATACTTGTCAGAATCAAGCCCACTGCGACGTAGAAGATCATCAACGGCGGGGTAACAATACAATAGCTCCAGAAAATGGTGCGCGAAATCAGTCGCTCAAACGCATCTCCAGACGCAGCCTGAGTGATCTAAGTAACGATATTAGATAAAGATAAGTAAGAAGTCGGTGGAAAACAGAGATAGTGTACGAACCTGAGCAAGCGTAAGGGCAGGTGGTGAAGCAATCAGAAGAACATTCGATACAACAAAGACAGGACTGAAGCAAGGTATACTGTTAGAAGAAAGTGTTGACTTATATGCAAAACAACTCACTCTTCGAAAACACTATGCCAGTCCTCCTTGGCCGCGAACGTAACGAGGGGCATCAATACCATCGGCGTCAGGACCATTCTCGACAACACCGCAATGAACACTGTCTTCGTCTCACCGGGAAGCGGCTGATCACCACCATCAGAGCGCAGAAAAGCAGGACATCGCTTGCGCTTCGGGTTTAATTTCGAAAATATGTCCTTGCAATGCTGGATCGCGGAAGGCTGGTAGGAACTTCCGGGGAACTTGCACCTATTGTCCACGCCATCGCCCTCTTCAGAAATAACACCAGCCTCTTGCACGCTTTCCATCCTCGTAGGAATGACGCTCATTCCATCACTCGACACCTCCTTCTCCTTGTAGAAGTATGCGCCCAAAACCACTAACGTGACCGGGATGGAACAAGAGCCAGCACTCTCCAAAGCACCTTTGATAGGGTACAGGTGTACTTCCAGGGTGTGTTGTATCGACGGAAGTAGAGCAACGATTATTGATAATAATGCGGCGTAGAGGGGAACTGTCATGAAATCTGTGAATCCGTGCCAGAATTTCGACAATGGTTGGAGCAGATATCTTTGAGTAACAGTTGGATGGCCAGATGTATGCGAATGGTGAGACTGAGTAGAGAAAACCGAAGATCGCCGAAGATCAGTTTGTCTAGTGAAGACCTCAGCATTACGAGCGCCATCCTCTTCCACCATAACGCGCTCTTCCTCAACCTCTGTGTTGTCTAGATCCGGAAGCGATAATTTCGACTGGTTAGGGGAATTTGGAAACGAGCGATAGAAGTATGACGACCTATGGAGATGACTCTTGGATAAATCGGGACGAGCGCGAAGAGTGGCATCTTTGTCGTATGGCTTAGCTGGCGGTGAAGGAGACGATTCTCTCGTGAACGAATCGTCAATGATGATACCAGGAGTCTTGGATTGATGACCTTGCACGGGAATGTCGACCATGGTCGCAGTGGAGGCAGAAGGCAGCATCGCTTCTAGGTCACGGATACGCCTCTCGCCTACCGCATCTTCATCTTCAGGCAGTCGAATCGGTGAGTCTAATGGGTCATCAGCCTGAGCAAGCAGACGGACACCATAACTCCAGCGTAACTGAAAAGGTGGGGATGAGCATAGGACCAGGCTGCACTAGGATAGTGAAGATAACACACAATCATGCCAAATGTACTGTACAAAACCAGATAAGTCAATGCTCGTCCAAGCATAGCGTTTTTGTTATCGTCTGGAGACCATTTGAGACCATGTACAGTCACCACCAGAGATTGCATTAGCGCAACAGGTAGGGAATTTGAATTCATGAACATGGAAGCAGCGATCGCAAAACTCCTGGAAAGTGCTGTTTGAATAGCTCGATATACATTTCTAGGTATAAGGAACGCACCTCTGTGATCTACTTAACCGAAAAGTCACTCCCAAAAACCACGCGACACACATTGACACTGTTGTAGCGATGATGAAGAAGATCGGTATGACCCATAATTCGCGCAGTTTTTCTGAAGATATTAAGAGTCTGATCAGCCATTGAATATGATACAAGGCATGCGGTATCTACCTGGTGACAGAAAGAAGGCAACTTTTGAGAAGAGCAAACAAGGGGTAAACAGCGAAACATTGATTCTGTTCATCTGTTTTTGCGTCTTCTTGTCAAGGATGCCTTTCCAGGCAAGCACATAGCCGGCAAAACACAACAGGAATACTTCGAGAATGGACTGAATGCCAGACAACGTCAGTTAGACTTTTATCGAAAATGAAAGGACCGGTCATACCGCAAAAACGGTGATCAATAAACTGCCGACATTCAATGGACTTGAAGAGAGAATCATTCTTTTGCGGAAAAACTTCCTCGTTCTGCAGAACTGAAAACGGATTCGAAGGGTAAATTCGACTGGAAGCTGTATAAAAGTGAGAAGCCAACTTTGTGGGGGTGAACGCGAGATCAAAGAAAACAGCTGTAATGAAAAACGTCAGAATGCATGCAGGAGCGCTTATGATTGCAGTTGGAGTACCAGAGAGAAAACAGAGGTTGATAGTTGAGGTCCAGCCTAAAGCCAAAAGGCGGCCTCATTTTGCGCAGTGGGGTCGATCATACAAGATCTTTCCACGCGAATTGGATCCGACGTTGTCCGTCGGCGACCGCTTTACAATATACTATCAACTGCAGATAACTTCACTCACCGTGCTCTATTTTTCCTTTGACTCAAAAAGCGGGAACTTCACTGCGAAAAGCTTCGCTGCAAGTAGTGGGAATCACAGACGACAACGAACAGCGCTGATTGCTGAATTCAATCCTACCAATCTAGTGACGTACAGCCTTTTCTTTCTCCTCTGCCAAGGTTGTCTCCTTCTGCCAAGGTTGTCTCCTGCTGCATTACCTCAAAAGGCCAAGTCAAGAAGGGCTTTCATAGGCAGTTCAGAAGCCGGAGAATCAGCTAACAAGATGCATGACAAGACACCAACTCCACACAACTCAACTTCATACCCAAAACTCGATATACCATTTTGGCTTGTGTTACGTCTGCTCTCAACCGAACCGAAATGCAATACGCCAAATCGATACGGTCTGGAGATGCTGAAACGCTCGAAGATCAGGCTGGTGTCTGGTACGCGTCCAGAATCTCTCTTTTCTCACATATATTCTGCCAAACTCTTCAAACGGTGCCCTCAAAAAGCTCCAGTGCATTTAGCCACCCGAATTTGCTATGTGAACCTATTACACCAATATCGCTCTGTGGCTGACCTCGTCCCGACATCTATCTCATCTATCTCTATCGTCATAGCCATATTGACGGTCGCGATCGTAAGTGGACATGCAATACTTACAACAAACGACAGATCAAGCTCCATCTTGTATTATTCGTCAGCTCCGATGAAGCTGGATGGTGCGTTTGGAAATGCTTTCACGCCACTTCGCGCTATAGCTGGAACTCTTGAGGTCTGATTTTGACTTGCACTGGGCTCTGATGTATGGTTACTATTCCGCAACTTTCTGGAGGTATAAGAACGGTGTGGATTCATGAACATTGCTCCTCAGAACCAGGTGTTTCTGCGATTCAAACCAAGCTGCTGGCCGGCCTCTCCAAATCACATTCACCCAACTTTTTTCTTTAATGCACCGTCAAGCTTTTTTCTCCTTTCTGGTAGTAGTAGTTTCTTTGTGCGCTGCATTAAGCATCGCCGCCCCAACCGTGCGTTTTCTTCATTTATGCTTCCTCAGTGACTTACCTCTGGTACAGAAAGCGTCTTCGCCAAGCTTGTCCAAGATCCCCACCAAGCCTAATACTCCAGCTCTTCCTGCGCCCAAGGAGCCCTCAAAGCCCGCAAAATCACCTAAAACTCCGACTCAGTCTTCGAAGAGGCCTTCGTCGACTGCCAAGGTCAGGTTCTTGCTTTTCTTCCTATAGGCCACTCATCACTTCTTGTTCCGCAAATAGCCTTCTAATTCTTGCCCAGCCAAGACTACCGGAAAGGCGAGCAGTAAGAAGGCTAGAGAAGCTGGAGATCCCGGGCTCGAGAGTCGTTCACCCAATCCTGTGACCACCGTGTGTGACGTCCCTATTCGAGAAGACGTGGACTGCACCGGTAGACCGAGTCCTCTAGAGAATGTCAAGCGAGTACGTTGTCTTGACCTGGTATAGCCTAG
Organism: Lentinula detonsa; assembly: GCA_027921405.1. Classification (NCBI taxonomy): domain Eukaryota; kingdom Fungi; phylum Basidiomycota; class Agaricomycetes; order Agaricales; family Omphalotaceae; genus Lentinula; species Lentinula detonsa. The sequence goes on from JANVFU010000010.1 coordinate 1,486,946, forward strand.
TACTCCTACCGAACTGGTACCATCTTCTTTTTTGCTGTAGCGTACTAACTCGCCAGGTTCCGCCGAATACGTTCCTGGTTCCAGCTCGCCTGAGCACTCGAGTGAAGGCGAGGGTGCTAACGTCTTGGAATGTGGTGGGTTATCCCATTATGCTGAATTCTGAAGACTAAATGCAGAACTCACTGTACAGAACACGCCGTTGAGCTCCAGCTTCTCGGATTCACCTTCAAGAAGAACGGGTTTTGCGATGCTCTTGATGCTCTTGTTTCTCATTCCGGGGGAGACAAAGCAACCTACCTGGCTGACATCAAGACTGAAATCAACCAGAAGACAAACTTGTACAATATACCTCATGATACCAATGCTGCTGTGAGGATGTTGCTTGTACTGCATGCTCAGTGCGAACGCTGATATTAGGAAAATTTATGACGCGTAGAAGAACCAGATTACGGCAAAATTCAAGGCAGGAAATGGCGAAGCCAACGCTCCAACTATCCCCTTCGACGTCGAGAATGTGATTCAGTGGGGGCGAGTCAAAACATACCTCAGTACCTCATACGTCTCCAGTAATGCAGAGAAGTTGGTCAAGTCTATAGACGAAATGGCCACGAAAATTCTGAACAAGGCAGCTTCCGACGCGAAGAAGTGTACTACTCAGCAGCAAATCGATGCAGCTCAGGCTGAATACATTTCCAGCAGGGGAACCATGGAGATAATATGGGAGAACTATATCAAGTTTGTCACAAGTCAGGCGGATGTGAAGCAGTAATGTGAGTGTAGTCCGGTCATTATCTACATCTAATCAGAAATCTCGATCTCACAAAAGAGTATGAGGTGTTTGTCGAAAAACGATATAAGTACAGTCATACAATGTTAGTTCCTACAACAAAGGTCCTAAGATCCTGATTTCTCTCTCTCTCTCTCTCTCCATTCTTGTCATGTCACTGACTAAAGCGGTTCAATCACTGGGACAGGGCCGACTGGGACAATTCGAGTGGGATTGATCTGGTAGCAATATTATCAACACGAGATAGAATGACATAGGTAAAACGAATGTTCACCGAAGGATGTGACCAGTAATAATGCGTCTTAATGTGATCAAAATTGGTACAATCCTTGAACGCGGGGTCGTTCCAGTATAGGTCTTTCATCCATCTATGTTGAATGAATCAATACGGAAATGCGCCAACGAAGAAATAAAACTGTAAATACTTGTGTATGCTTGGGTAGCCGTTACGGATGTCCCGTATGTTACATTTGAAGTGGCCAACATACACTGGGTCGAAACGAATCTATACGCAGTTAGGTTCATGGAAAGTACAAAAGAGACGACGGCTGACTATAGTAACCCAAAGTCTCACATCACATTCCGTGAGCTGATCTCCAACAATGTATTTCTTATCCCCAGCTAGAATTGCTTCAACCTTATCCAGTGCTTCGAAAACCTGCTTCACAGCGGCAGAGTATGCCTCTTGACTGGTTGCAAAACCGGCTCGATAGACCCCGTCTGTTAACAAAAATTGAGAGTTGGCTGTGAAACTTCAACGATAATTTCAGACTCACTGTTGATATTTGGATAGATCCATTCGTTTAATTCGTCGATCTTAGCTTTGAGAGAGTCCGGATATAGATCCACCTCCGCGTATTCCTTCGGAAGCAGATGATTGAAAGCAGTGTTGAATATCCGAATGATTTCCGAGCTTTCGTTATTCACGATAGTCTTGTCCTTTTTATCCCAGAGAACCGGCACAGTGAATCGTCCGCTATAGTTAGGAGCGACGGAAAGATAGAGGTCTTTGATATGTTGAGAGTTATACAACGGATCTATGTCTGCTCCTGGGAAAGGATCTACCGAGGCAAAAGGCCAGCCGTTCGTTCCCATACGAGGCGATACAACGGAAACGGCTGAGAAGATAAGGTTGGGCAAAGTATAGATCAAGACAATGTTTGTTCGGACGCACAGACAAAATCTTCTAAGCCTTTGAGCTTGCGCACTATGAGAGTTCTGGTTGCCCAAGCTATATATAGCGTTTAGTTTGTAGCAGATACAGAAAGTGCGGACATACGACAAGCGTAAGAGACATATAGATGGTATCGATCTATCAGGATAAACGGTTCAGCTGGGAATCGAAAGAAATTCGAGTTGAAAGTGCACCTCTCTCGGCTTCAAATTGGCCTCCTTTCTGAATGAAATTTCTGAATGAGGCATCCAATCTCTTGAATGAACCATCAGCCTCGGTCTTCATCTTAGCAATATCACTTTGGTGAGATACGTCTGTTGGGGCAGACATTGTTCGTATCGAAGTTTTGACCACGGATAGTTTTGAAAGAGCGTGTAGCTTATATGATTTCGTGAAGCGTAGGAGCAGTCTGTCTGTCAGGCGAGAGTAATTCATTCTGACCAAGATAAAACTGACCTCTGTTAGTGGACGAATTGAAGGCTCTCTCACATTGGCCGTTTGTAGACCGGATAGCAGTATATTAAGCGCCGCTTACCAAGGTCAAGCGCTTAACGTTTCTCCAAGCCCCGAACCTCTTTTCTTTGACTTTTTTTGTATGCGGCTGCCGGCCATGACAAACAGATTATGGGCAAGTGGCTGCACGGTATGCGTATATGCTTATTGTTTTGGCAACTGCTTCTGCGTGCTTCGAAATGACAAATCAATTATTGGACTATGTGTTTTCCAGTTCTCGGAACTGCAGCTGGTTGCGTTGGCTCCCGGTAGCCACCTGAGAAAATGAGCGTCACCGTCGATACACTACTCTCAAGATGGATGCCAAAAATACGTCGCGATATCTTATGTCTTCAAGAGGGCTTATCCTCCGACGTCTTTCCGATGTAGGACTCACATGGAAGCGATCATGAGTCTACACAACAAGCATGGACAGCGCGGCTCGTTGGAGTAGCAGTCTCGTCACGCAGCCATTTATTCTTGCCGAGACTCATTTCTTCACGGACCGTCTGCTTTGTGGAACGGCTGCCCATGGAAGCTTTGACTACTGATTCGGTATGCGGTTTCCATCGTTCTTGTAATTTTAATTTTATGAAAAAAAAAAAAAACACTTCACAACGTCATCCCAACGGATTGTTTCTTTCCAGAATCTATAAATACTGATTCTTTCGAATTTTACACAGCAAAGGCGCAGCCATACTTACCTTGTACTGTCAACATGTTCTTTCGAAAAACTTGGCAGTCCCTCGTACTATTAGTCTCGCTCCCTTTGGGAAACTGTCTCACGTATCATGGCGCTGACTACTCGTCTTTGGTCAACCTCGAGGACTCTGGAATTACCTACAAGGACTCCGGGACTAGTTGACTGTGTTTCCGTGTTTCTTATCGTTTAAGCTAACTCTAGGCTTCAATCAGGTGAAAAATTTGACACGATTCTCGCCAACCATGGTGTCAATCTGGCTCGAATTCGTATATGGACAAGTACCAACGACGCCGACTATAGTCTAGACTATGGCTTAGCGTTAGCTGAGAGAGCCGTCGCTGCTGGAATGTCTCTCCTGATTGGTGAATTCTTCTTGGTCTATCATCGCGGTAGTATTCGTTGATACCAGCCGTTGAACACAGATCTACATTATTCGGACACCTGTACATTTATACGAGCATAATCTATTGTCAAATAGTAATCTTGTTCTTCACAGGGGCTGATCCAGGAGACCAGGCCACACCCTCTTCCTGGCCGACAGACCTAGATGGTCTAAACACCGAAATCTACGAGTAACTATCTCCGCCTGCCCTGATTAGCCTATATTCTTGTCTGATGAGCCCTTGTCTTTAGCTACACTAACAGTCTAGTGACAGCATTTGCCAATCAAGGAACTCCTATTGATTTTTTGCAGGTCAGTGAAATAATCAACTCCACATAATATTCATTGACCTTTGTTTGACTTAAAATTCTAGATTGGCAACGAGATAAACAGCGGAATTCTATTTCCCACAGGCGAAATTTCAGTGAACGGCTACTCGCCTTTATCCCAGCTACTGCACTCAGCCGCGAATGGAGCTCACGATGCTTCTGATTCCGTCAAGATCGTCGTTCATCTTGCTAATGGATGGGACGGTTCCGCTATGAGCTCTTTCTATGAACAAATTTTCATTCAAGGTGAATTCGCCACAACCGACTTCGATGTCATGGGCTTTTCGTTCTACCCGTTTTACGATTCGGCTGCTACATATTCTGCGCTTCAATCAAGTTTGGACAATCTTGTTGCAACATATGGCAAGGTTGGTCCTAACATGACTTTGACCAATTGTACAGTCTTGTTCATTTGGGTTTCTGCTACCAGGATGTGATGATCGTGGAGACTGACTGGCCTAGTTCGGGATCATGTTCTGGTGTTACGCTTTCAGAAGATTTCGCTATCTCAACTTCAGGGCAGGAATCCTGGGTAAGTCAGAGGTTGGAGTGACACATTACATTATATCTACTCACTGTGTCCAAGGTTTCCGGGATAACTGAAATACTGGCCGGTCTATCAGATGGTCATGGACTGGGTGTTGTGTATTGGGAACCTGGATGGATTGGGAATGACGGTAAGTTTTGTTGCAGGAAAAGAATGACTTCATGCTCAAGCACAGATGCAATCCAATAGGACTCGGAAGTGGCTGCTCGGTAAGCATCAATTCAACAGTTTCCTTTGGACAATGCTCATTCATTGCTCTTCTGTTTCTTCAGGACAACCTCGTTGTTGATGATTCAGGAAATACCCTGGCATCGATTGACTTGTTTTCTACTGATATGTAATCTCCATTCTTCGTGGTGAAGGACATATGAGATATTGAATTAAATACACAATCGAGAGTCTTCTGCTCTTATACGCCTTTCTGGCAGGAAGCATGTAGAAGTACCGTAAGTATGATCTGAAGAGAAGTAGAATTTAAAACGCAGGCAAATTTCAAGGAAAAAGATATCGAGGTCTCCATCAATGTCCTTCTTGCCCTCCGATCGGGGCTTCTCTGGTTCTCACTACCTCTCGACAATTTTCTGTCTCACAGGAGCCTTTGGGCTCCAAACCCAAATCCAAAATGTTCAAGTTGAGTTCCGTTGTTTGCGAGGAGTTGGGGGGCATTCAAATCATCGGGGAAAAGGTGAATGAGAAAGAGAAGTTGGACAATAGATTCCTACTGCCCTCATGCTCTATCTCAGGCAGCAAGAAATAGCATAAATTCACCAGTGATATACCCAACAAGGACAACAATCTAGTCACATCTCCAACAGACTATATTCATTTTCAGGTGTAGATCTTCAACCACTGGAAGTCAAAGTAGGCATCTTCAAACGCCCATGGATTGTTGTTAACAAAATCTTCGACCCCGTCAGCAACGAGAATGCTTCGCGATCTCAATAAACGCCCTTACCCTCGCAAGTAGATGGGCATCCCGAATCCCCATAAGCACTTCCAGCCCAGTCTCCGCCTGCGAAAAGTTGAAGATAAGTGCCCGTGCTATTTCTGGAGCATGAGTTTGAACTTACACAATGTTAAATTTATGACAATTTTATGTGGTCCAAATTTCGAAGTCATATCACAATCTGTGTTGGGGAAATAAGCGGATGACTCTCCCTGTGAGGTGGTCAAGTAAAGAATGTCAAAGTCAAGCAGCTCAAGAACAAACCCAATTGTCAGTATCAACGGTCTCATTCCCGACCTCTACTTCGTGAGGAACAGTGCCCGCATCTCGAGACCAGAACCAAACACTGATACCCGCTTCTGATCTCTCTACCGCATACCTAAGAAGTCAATAGATACAAAATGACCATCGACTTGCTCCTGGGTAACTTACCAACCACCACCGTTGTCGTTGAATATAGGTCCATAGCTTCTCGTGTCGAAAAATTTGACACCGCAGCCAGCATTGGAGTTGATGAGAGCATCACAATCGTCGAGGAGCGCATTCCTATACAACGAAATCAATGATATCAATCCCAAGACGAGGCAAAGGCTTCGAGAATTGATCGATTGAGGACAGCACCACCTACCCTTGTTCGTATCTCCAATCTGGCATTGTACAGCCTGCATTCAAGTATTAACCGCAAGAGAAACAGAACACTAATTCACGAGTTCAAGAAAGTGGGGGAACACAAACCAGCAGTGGTGTGCAACGTTGCTTGATTAGGTCCTTGATCGTTTATACCTTCCAGCACGTCGATTTCTCCCTCAAAACATTTCAAGACAAGTGAGCTTTCAGAAATTCACATTGAAGTGCTCTTACATTGTTAGGCCAGTCCTCCCCCACAGTCCACACCTGGAATTAGCGGAAGAATGATCATCTATAAGTAATTGTTTTGGCTTCTGGAAAGCACAGCAGCATACTAACCGCAGGCCAGGTCCTGTTTGTCGCATCAGTAACTCATGGGCTTGAGTTTGTGCAAGAAGACTTACCCGCAACCTTGAGGCATATGCCGAATGTTGAAGCTAGCGTCCAAGGTACATAGGTTGAAAAGACTGCAAGGAAAACAGTAATGCTCACATCATGACGGAGGTCGTATATTGCTTGTTAGACTGAATGCGCACAGAATTTCTTCCAGGTCCATCTGGATCAAGCACGCTCCAGAAGTCTGTGCGAAGTACGAAATGATCTCCTGATGCGTATGTAAGGTTCTCATTTGCGGCGGTGACAGCATCGACGTAATTCCTGCATGGGTATGTACATGTAGCGAAGTTGATCAGTCAGGTAGCAGAAATACATACACCCGGCCATGTGTTGGATCAGGTATAGCCTGATATGAGAATGACTTCAGGAAACCGATGCCAGTATGACTGTCAGATTGAGTATACGATGTCCCTGACACTAGCTGAAGCGCGAGGAGGCTGACAAAGTAAAATAACATCTTGTTGACCGCAAAAGCGCCTGGATACGTTCCTATGCCATTGCCATTGTCTGCTTAAATACGCGAGCCTACGGGCGGTTTATGAGGCTACAATACTCGCCAGCTCGGGAACGCACAATTCCCCCTCGAGTACTACTCGGACCACGATTGCGACTATGCTCGCATCGAGTGAAAAGGGCAGGTGCCAAGCTTGTTCACAGATAATGTAGAGAGATAATGTAGGGTTTCACATGGTACTCAACGCTTCCTGTAGCCTACAGGCTTCACTTGGGCAATACGAAAGTCCGAAGGAAAGTCAAGTTCCGTTCATCTTCACTAGAATCAGGTGGCATCGATATGGCAGGATCTCAAGAACGGGTGAATATGGCGGATGAATTGTGGAAGGGAAAGTCATCGGATGCGTTCATGCATCTAGTATCCAATAACATTTGGAGAGAAAAGATCATGCTGGTACGTCGAAATTATCTACCGTAGTATATCGAAAGCCGATCTGGAAAAATGATGATTAACTTAAGTATAAGCCGTGAGAGAGATGAAATCAAAGTAGGCATTCTCAAAGTCTGCTGGATTATTGTTGACATAGTCTGTAGAGCATGGGTAAGCATCGGCAGCAATAGCCCTGTGTCACCGTATCTTTGACTTACCAACACATGTTGATGGGCATCCCGACGATGAATAGACGGCGCCAGCCCAATCGCCACCTACAAACACAATCAGATTCAGATTCTAGCCGCTTTGGAACATCGGCCTCACAGAAAGTCAGGTTGATTATAATGTTCTGAGGTCCAAAATGAGAGCTCAAAGAGCATGATGTGTTGGGGAAATACGCCACGGGGGTACCCTTTAGGAAGCAAAATTCAGATATGACTATATGCAGCGTTTTCTCATATTCACGTACCCAGTTATCGGTGTCAATTGTTGAACTGTCTGAACTGACGTCGGAAGGGACAGAGGTGCCACGGGCCCAGAACCAGATCTTGACAAAGCCATCCGTAAGTTCCATGGCATACCTTTTCATTCATCAGTTTCAGTGAAAATCGATGTCAGACTGTGCTAACCATCCTCCGTCGTTACTATTGAAAGTCGGACCAAAGCTACGAGGATCATTGAAAGAGACTCCACATCCGGCATTGCCGTTGACTGCAGTGTTACAGTCGGACTGGAGAGCGGTTCCTGTCTCTGTTCGAGACGCGGGCATTGTACAATCCGGACTGGTGTGAAGGGTTCTGATCCAAACATAGTCAGACAAAGAGAATTTCAAGGAAGTCGAATTCAGCACCCTTGATTTGTGCCAACATTGTTGACTCCCTCTGATCAGATAGTTAGCTGGACAGCGAATCATATCTGAAAATATACAGACCTATGATGTCAATTTCACCCTTTGAACCCAGAAATTGTGTGAGATATTGTGTGGCGTTGCCATGAGCCAAAAAGGGTTACTCACAGAGTTTGGCCAATCGTTGCCTTGATTTCCAACAGTCCAAAAGGCAGGCCATGTACTGTGGAATAGAATGAATGAAAAGCAGTTTCTTCAGGGACAGCATGATACTAACCCACATCCTTCTGGCATATGCTTAAGGTTGGCCCTATTTACCAGAGTTTACTAGGTCAATATAGAGGACACGTTGGGAACTGGGAACATTCATACACCAAGACCGAACCAAGTCCATATTGTTTATTGGACATCAGTCTGACAGAGTTTCTCCCTGGCCCACTGGGATTCAAGACCGTGGTGAAGTCTGCGCGGGCAACGAAGTTGGTCGAAGAAGCAAACGTTAAATTGTCGTTCGCCGCTGTGGCTGCGTCAACGTAGTTGCTATAGATCAAAGTGAAGAAGTAAGTTTGGGAAGCGGGTAGAACGATGAGCACATACACTCTTCCATTGGTGGGATCTGGAATGTTTTGGACTGTAAAACCGTTCAGAAAATCTTGACCGACATAAGTCTCTGAGACGGTATACGTCGCGGCCCATGCGGTTGACGCGAAGACGAACAGAAACTTCAAGGACCAAGTGGACGAGGTAGACATGGCTGCTTGGAAGCCACCATATGTGCTGAACAGCTTTTATACAACTCATCTAACCGCGGCTGGAAGGATGTGAATTGGGAAAATATTCCTCTTATGGAGACTTGCAACATGATGTGGAAGATAAATTGTTTTGTTTTTGGCTCCTCTGCTGACGGGGTGAAATCTTTGGATCCGGATATCGTGTCCCCGTCGGATTCGCGGTTCGATGCGAAAGAAAGAGGAAAGAATATATAAGTACTTACACAACACAGTAAGGTTCCGAAAAGCGAGAAGGACCAACTGAAAGCCAAGATCGGAAGCCTATGAGAGAGCTCCAAATGTTAACTGTCGCTAGACTGTTTGTAGACTGTTTGGGGTAGTGAACTAGATGATTCGAGATAGAACGTCAAAACTGGTCTGTACAGTACGAGAGGCAGGGACTTGCCCATCCATGTGGAAATCGCCTCATGAAGTTGGTCACAAGGCAGGTTTTCAAACCGTTCATCGTACATCTGTGGAATATTTTCGGTGGTCTTTGGAGCCAATACTCACGAGAATGCAACGAGACTTTCAGTGGTAGAATAGATTCGTGTCAAAGATTTGAACAAACACAAGACACAAGAAGAATAGAGGATTAAAAGCGGACCACTTACCGAAGCTCCCACACAGTCCAGCCAAGTCTAATTCATTGCTCTTAATGTCATCGAAAAGAGAAATAAGAATTGTGAATGAACTCTTCCCTTAGCGGAGTGACAATAATCCCTAGAAATTGGACCGTGTCGGACAGAGGATGTGTTTGTATTACCCACAGTCCATGACTCAACGTAACCAGACAAAATGAAAAGATATACATCAAGGAATCAGTTTCAAAAGGAGAAAGGAAATCCCCAGAAGGACCAGCAAGTTGGAGAGTGAATCGCCATCATCCAGGACACTGAAGGAGGCTCGACGCAGCGTACATCGACTGGGAGGGCCAGCCGATCTGCCGAATTACACCTAATGTATTCACTTCACAAACAGGCCTCTCCGAACCTTCAAGCTCAAGGCGGTACCAACATGGGAAGAGACGTACACAGGTTGGAAAAAAAGATGAATGAATCGATGTTAAGTACTACAGCTAGACATATTGAACATATTGAACACAAGACTTCAACAGGAACATGTTTCGAGCGCACAGGCCATCTTGCTATTGATTCTCACTGCATAGCATATCTGGAGCGAAGCATTGGTAAATGCGAAAGAATTATAGTTGGTCAAACTTACTTCCTGGTCCACTCTCTAGCAGTTGCTTCATACCGCTCCCGATCGGTCTTGTACAAGTGAGCGATATCAGGAACCAAAGGATCATCCGGATTGGGATCAGTCAGCATCGAACAAATCGAAAGCAGTACTGTGAGTTTGAACTACAATCAGCGTATTTCTTGACCTCCGTGCGAGACGGGCAAACCTTTCGAGATTGTCAATGCTGGAGACCATTGATCTCGCAGGATGTCGAGACAGATAGAGCCATTGGCGTTGATGTTAGGGTGGTAGATCTTTGTCGTGAAGCTGACCTTGGGTGGTTTGAAAGGGTAGTCGGTGGGAAACAATATGGAGAGGAAGAAGACCCCGCCAGCGTATGGTGAGTCACTCTAGGTAAATTTAAATTGAAGTAGATTGTAATCATCCTGCAAAGATAGCGACGTACCGGACCCATGATTGTAGCTTGCCAATGAAACATGTCATTAGCACGATCTCCTCCTTGAACAGGCCCAGCGCTGCAAGAAGAAGGTGGATCACGTCCGAGATCAATGAGTTCCTGTGCGCAAATTTGATGATTAGCCAAATTCAATTTCTAAACCCTGCGGAAAATGGCAGACGACGGCGCTTCCAACCGCCACCAGACAAATTCTGTCCATCTCTATCACTCACTTTGTTGATGCGCTTGAGAGCCATTGAAGTATAAGCTGGTCGTGTGTGCGAGCTTGCAGTATTTTGAAGAAAAATCGAAGATCACGATGAGATGACGACGGGAAGCCATCGATGATAAATTTGTGGAGAAAATGAATGAATGATTCAAGATGCTGTCCTGAAAAACAACAAATGCACTCACAAGGTACAGGAAGACGAAAAAACACAAACGTCCGATAAACACCTGGTGGTGGTAAAGGGATAAGCTGTTGCGGCGGTGAGGTTGTTTTGTTCACGAGACACCGGCGCTTGTTCTTAATAAGGCGCTAACGGTAACTGAGGCTTTTGCAAGCTTAGTATTAATGCTTGTTATTTTCTTACTCTCAACATCGCACTCAAAGTAAACAGAAACTGTCTTGTGTTGTCAGCAGATCCCACAACCATCTCGAAGGAAGAAAATCTGTTGAGAAGTCTCTGAAAACCAACACTCAGAACGTTGTCGAACTTTCCAAGAGCTTACGAATCTTGAACGGTAGTCGGGCATACATTCGCTTATGTCAATTAATGGATTCCGAAAAGTACAAGACAAAGAGAGGTGAGTGAGAACAGAAAGCTTCCCTGATTGGAAAAGGCCGACACAAGACACAACCACCGGCTGAATGCGAGATACGATATCCACTGGATGGCCTAGTGGATAAACGCATTTCAGCAATTCAAGCTTGGTTTTCCCAGTAAGACTTCAATAAATCCTTAGACTGATGACCCGCAAGGGATAGCACTGCAAGATATCAAGAACCTACGCAGATGTTCGAACGGCAAACGTACATGTCAAACATTGAGGAAACGCTTTCCTGCATGATATCTTCAGACCAGGGATGGTGAAAAAGAGGCGGAAGAAGATACGTTTACCTGACTGAGGTATCACACTGAACAACGAAATCAGAGGGAATCCTCACTGCACCTGTGGCATAAACATCAACGAGAAAAGGGAAAAGAGGAAAGGGAAACCGATGTGTCCTTATCATCATCATCATCATCATCATCGTCGTCGTCGTCTTCCTCGTCTTCACTCAAAATGAAAATACCACCATCAGGGATACTTTCTGGCCAAAGCGACTTGCTAGGTCCGATTGGCTTTACAATGAACGAAGGATAAGAAGGGGTATGTACGAGGTTCGGAGTTGGAAGCTCAGATGAGAGCTGCTTTTGTGACCTGGAATAAATATCCAGCCTTAGTGGCTCGAGCACAGACCACTACAAGAAAACTGAAAAGGTGATATAGCCGACGCACCGGTTACGCTCACGTATTTGAGTCATGATGTTGTCTCTTGCTTGCTTACTTGTCGTCTGGGATAGCAAGCCCATGAGCCTCTTCGTCTCTGCGATCTGGTATTCAAGCTGCTCTCGTCGCGCCGCCAATTCCAAACGGCTGGGTTGAGGTTTGACTGCGCTAGCTGGAGGCGCAAGCGGTAAGAACGTTGATTTGGATGCCTTTATGCTCTCCTCTATGAACGAAACTGCAAGATCGTCGTACACCGTGCCAGCAGTTGTAGAAGGCGTTCGTGTTTCACTGCTGTCGTCAGAAGGAACAAGATCTGGTGGTACACTCACGTCCGAGTCAATCCGCAGAGGCTTGTCATGGCCTATGATCGTCTCCGACATGAATGGAGAAGGGTCGGAATCGCTGCTTTTCTTTTTCTGGCTGGCCAATACCAAACGGCGTAAATGGACTTCCATCGCCTGCTTATCGGATTGAGGCTCGGAACGACTTTCAAAGGAGGGTAGTGGATGTTGAAACGAATTCAGTGATGTAAGCGATATAAGAGATGAGGTTTGTTCGACTGACGACTGCATCCCTGTATCGCTGAGTTCACCTGCCGAGGCCTTCTTCAATTCGATTTCCTGTTTACTCAACGCTATTCGCCTCTCAAGTTCCTTCTGGCGAGCTAAAAGGGAGCGCTTGACGGCAGAGGATCCTTGTGAAATGGTCTGAACCACGGACGAGGGAGAATTCGGGTGGAGAACTGGGTGAACGGCGGTAAGGATAGGAGAATTCCTGCGCACACTCGATTGACGGGCAGACATGAGGTTTTCTTCAAACAATGGTGAAGAAGTCAGGGGAGGGGATTGCACGGCCAGGAAAAACGATTCGGTGTCATTTTCATCATTTTGTTTTCCAGATGAAGGGGAAATGCCGATGTCCATGGTAGAAATTCGCCCTGGATGATGATGTGCAGTAAGAGGTCCCTCTGACAGTCGATTGTCGATGTCTCGAATATCTGGCTGTGCAGCGGTAGACGGAAGATGATACTCGAATTGCGTAAAGGAATCATTGTGAGAGGCTATTAAGAGAGATATGGGAGCCAAAGGAGGAGAGTTGATAACGGAGGACAATGGAGCAGGAGGGGGTGGTGGCTTAGTATTCAGAGCATATGTGTGGCCGACCATAGAATCTGGTGAACCAATAGAGGGGGGCATATTTGAGTGACCTCTGCTTTTAACCAAAGAATTGATCAGCTCTTTCTGCTTCTCGTCCTTGACCATTCTTGCCAACCTCGCCCGCTTTTCTTTCTTGGATTCCTTTCTACCATCCACCGTGTATTCGTCATCTTCGATTTCACCTTCCTCTAACTCTTTACGAGTGAACATGAGTTCTGGAGATGGGCTGCGATACCACCAGACCTTGATTAAGTCTACCCTCTGTTTTCCTTTGAGTGCGGTTGGACTGAGACTACTAAGACCCTTTCCCAACTTTGGACTACTCCAAGCTTTTTCTGCTTGATCGATGGTGGAGAACTCCACCAGCGCTTTAGCAGAACTGGAATCTATAGCAAGGAAGACCGGTTGGGTTCCGCAAGCATCTTGAGTCCAGGATTTCAACCATTGGACAGTTCGAGACACTTTTGGAAGTTGATCCATGATGAGGGAACGAGAAGGATCTGGTGAATGAGGATATGTTATGTGCGGTTTCGAATCAACCACAGTATTACTTGATATCTTAAACTCTCCCCGTTTACCCTCGGGATCTTTGGCGTAAGGCATACCAATTGTGTTCGTAAAAGGGGGCTTCTTTGAAGAGGTGGCAGGAGCATTATGTACAGACTTTTTGGAAAGGATAGCAGATGGGATGGAACTGAAAGGCCGCGAAGGCCAAGTTGGGGGCTGTTCAAGGTCTGGAAGCCACGATCGAGAGGTATTAGAATCCACAAAATCATTCCAAGGATTAGAAGGAAGATTCTGTATATCTGGAGGATGTGCGGCTTTGACCATTGAATTGACCCATTCTGAGGACGGAAAAGATGAAGTTTGGACAGAGAGTGTCGCTATATCTCCTGGCATAGGTACAGAAGGTATGGATGCATCCAACAAACTAATGGGAGAATAGGTATCAGGGTCAAGAGGGTCGAGTGGCAGTGGATCTACGTCGAACGCAGCGTCATCGAATACTTGGTGGTGAATAGCTTGATTTCCTGACCAACTACTGACTCGCTCCTGCCGCTTGGTTCGTTTACTCTTTGGAGCAGGAAAGGAAGGAGCAGGAGGCAAAGAGTGCATGAGCCCCGAAGTTGTTGCGACATCTGGAAGGTCGTACTGTTCACGTTTACGCTTTCGTGTTTTCAACGCTAAATAGGAGGGTGAACTTGCAAAACAAAGAACCAAATGAACCGCATCTACCGTTCTCGCCAACTTGTCGTTCCTGTGAGTCCCTGTCCATAGATTCGTGCTTTTCCACAGATTGGGCACTGGATTTATGTGTTCTTCTCTGAGAGTGATGAGAGACTGCAGACTTGGATCTTGGAATCGCAAAAGGTTCCCGGTCGAGCAACTGTCCACCAACAACCGACAGTTCTTCTTCTTCTATCTCATCATCATCAATGAAGATGGGTGAGGCTTGAGAGCCCGATCCTACATAATGCCTCATTGAGTTGACGAAAAAGACCAACGGTGTGGTTGGATGAAAGAGTTATGTACGGCTCCTGGGAATATTCTTCGTTCTTTGCCGATGTTCAAGCGCTTATATGCCGAGCGGCCTAAGCGTCAAAGTCTCTCTGTGGTCCACCTTCAGTGCCACCAGTGCGTTCGCGCCTGAAGTCAATCATTCTACTATCTCCAGTGGCTGAATTTTGAACTTCATACTCTGGCCAGGATGCTGATGCTTCTATCTATCCTCTCGTCGGAGTTTGTTGAGACAGTGTCTACAATGACTTTGCCGCTGTAAAGCTTCAATTTTGTTCCTGCAAAATCCAACCAATTGTTCAATTCAATATAGGCAGCCGGCGTTGGTAAACAAGTCGGGGCTTGACCGAACGCTGAGTCTTCGGGAGCATTGCCACATACAATCGCTAGTCGAGGTATGCTTCAATTTCGCCCTCTCATAGCACTACATGAGGCAGCGCCGTTCAGCTATGTTGAACACGATGTAAAGGCGCGCAGCTCTTATGACTGTACCTTCTAAACACGAAAAGCCAAGTACTCTTCAGGCTGTGCATGACTCCAATGTAGGTTTTTTCAAAATTTCCTGCCACTGAAATAAAATCTGAGGGCACAGTTAGTCGAGCGGTTAGAAGAGATACATATATATGCGTACAACTCTTGCGGTTACCTTAGATCTTGTACCAGTGCACTTCGAGTTGATGTTGGACAATCACCAGACTTTGATACCTGCCTGATCAGTGACAGCCACGGAGCAATACAAAATCTCTCATATCACTCGATGTGGAATACTGTAGTATCACTGGAGCTGCTGGAGCTGGTGGATTCAATCTCGCCAGATAAAGGCAAAGCTTAGTTGTATGCCAATTGAAATACCAGGAAATCAGCGAAGACTCCTCCAAAGAATTTATGAAGTCGCTCATCTCCAGAAGCAACTCGTAAGTGGCAGATGCATCTGATGATTCTTCCAAGCCTTTTATCCGATGATCCGCTGGATAAGAGGCGTGTACTAGGCGTGTACTCACAAGCGCAGCGTGCAGAAGCATCACAAGGGTCTGAGTAGAGGTCCGTTAACTTCATCGATTATGATTAGGAGGTCAGGGCTAGCAGTCATCTTTCATTCTTCCTTTCAAAATGCCCTTCATCGAGTAGAGTTAAAAATTCGCTGAATCGACCGAATCGACTGAGAGCCGACCGGATATAAGGAAAGTCACAACTGTGTGAAAGGCAGCTGATACATTTCTGAATTCTGCGATGTACGCAGAAGCCTTGAGGGGTTGATATCAGAAAGAAATACAATTATTAAGGCACTTCTCCAGTGTCCAAGCCAATCGTTCCAAGCCTCTGATGAATTGTGAAATGGTTGCACTCAAGCTTTGGTATGTATACTCGAGATGAAAGTCCTCGGGAGACAGCCTGAGATGCTTCAACGATATCGGCTCATACGACTACTGTCAAGTTGATCGAGACCAGCGCTTTAATGTCGGGGACAAGCTTTACCCGCGACGACTGATAATCGATTATACAACGAATAAAATCTAGTGTGACACTGTATGAGAAATTAAATGTCGGAATCAATGTATGATACATGTACTTACTCCCTTACGATGAACGACGTTTAGGCAACATGATGTTCCAGAATCATTTTGTCCAAATGTTTATTCTGAACAATAGATGCTTCCACGACAGTCATGGAGCGATGCTTCATCTTGGCTTTTTGCCTGGGAGAAACGTACACATTAAGACATGCTGCATGTCGCAGCTGTTAGGTATCAAACGTAAATAATCGAACGGCAGAACAAATCTAAATCGAGATCGTTCTATGTGTGGGTCCCTTTAGCCACGAAATGTTGATACGGAAATGTCGCTTGAGTCCATATCCTCGTCATAGCCTGCAGGTGAAGATTTACCATGATTGTGACGAACACCAATTTTGTCTAAACATACCAAAAGGTTGTTCGATCTCTTCGCCCGCAGCCAGGAAGCCAAGGTATATGAAGGAGGCTATAAGGGCTCCCGTTATTGAATGCCAGCCAAACGTTGCAAGCAGTAGAAATGGAAGAAAAATCAAGAACAGCCAGACCGTGGTACAGAAACGACTAAATTGTTACCGACATAAAGATGAAGAGTGTAAAAAAAACAAAACTGCCTTTGTAAATGGATCATGAAACATATGTCAACCTGGAGCAATGACATACCTAATATGAGCGCTGTTTACACTGTTCAGAATGACTCGGACTTTTGTCAATGTGTATAGCAAAATATCATTACTCACAACGGAAGAGGCACAGTAAGATTTTGTTCCATCACTGAACGGGCGAGCATTAGAAAGCCCGAAAGGACTTCGAAATACATAGATTCATACAGTACCTGCCAGATTATCTTCGAAGGCGGATATACAACTCATGATAGAGCTCAAGCTTGTTCCTGCGGATCCATCAGCATTGAAGTTTGAATCGTGAACAGACGTAGACAAATCTGGGACGGTACCTGTTTTCCAATGCACTTACACACCATTCACTTAAACACCTCAAGATTTTCAAGGGAAAGTCACCTTCACCTGCTACACTGGGTCTATACTTTGACGCACCACCAACGAAAGTTTTAGATACGGTCTTCTATGGTCCTTGATGGTCCGCACGGCACCATCCACGTTATAATCTAAATCTAGGTCTAAGTCGCCCTCATTTCCAAGCGCATCTTCTGGACAAGGTCTAGAATTAGTCGCTTCACTGGGAAATCAAGATATGCAAGACAAGGTTCATCGTTCTATGATTGTTGATCAGTTGCATTTTGTGCAGATGGAGACGATGCGCTGAGATTTCAACTGTCGAGATTGGGCTGGCAGGATAGCCAGAGCGGGAAACTTTGCTGGAAAACAAGGATTAACAAATGTTCATCAAGGATACGTACAGGCGTAGAAGTCATCGAATATAGACCGGGTTCGCCTAAATTTTCAGTCAAACCCAAAATCAGTACAAAGTCAGGATAAGCGTACCTCGAAGGTGATGTTTCAGAGCGACACCAGAAGCTTTGACACCATTGTCTTTTCCGTCATGACATCGAATAATTCCTGTCTAGGCCTTTTCCATGCACCGATTGCCCGTTCTTCGGAAGTACGGGTTGTCCTACACGGTGGGATATGATACTGTTATCATACGGTTGATGGTGTGCGATGTCTTCATTAAATTTCCCCATGCGGGGTTTCCGAGCCAGTCCCGTTCGTAGCTTTTTTTGCCAAAAGCGAAATTACATAGGCTTGAGCGGAAACATTGCGGAATGACTTGACTCAGGCGCTTGCTGTTCTATAGGATATATGAAGCTCAGAAGAACACCTGCTTTCAATTTTAGAGACGATAGGGAATGCCGATTCAATGGGTAAATCCTTCCATGGAGTCAAAGCAGATCAAATTCTCACCGATGACTGAAAGCATCACATTAAGAATAGCAAGCTCAAAGCTTGTCGTCATTGTCAATGGCAACCACGACTGGTTATTCCAAGCGCAAATCAGCTTTTATCTTTGAAAGACCATAAATATTTACCAATAGCGAACAGTGTATGCAAAAGAACAAATTTCCATACAGTCTTGATCTATCAGGAAATTAGAGCCGTGAATGGCATATACAGGTCATCTTGCTCACCACAGAGCCGCGGCCACTGAATGTTCACCACCGAGTTCTGCTATACAATGACCTCGTAATCATGTCCCGTTACTCGCATTGCGGGTTTGAGTGCGTGACGACCGATTTTGGTTCTATTCGTGAGTGGTTTGAGAGGCATTCTCTAGATGTGTATAAAAGATGAAAAGACCGAAGAGGTGCTATAAGGCGACCGGTATCGGTTATACATAGTAGCTATCAGAGGCCTATTAGTAGAATTGTTCGTTCACGTGGTACAATTATCATAGCTTTGACCAGCGCGCGCGTTCATCGTTCACGAACAGGATTTTGATTTTTCCTTCGTTACACGAGTTACACGAAGTACAAACTCGCCTATCAAGCTCAAGCTACGCATATGGCGCTCACATTTTATAACAATGCCATCATGACAAAATTTCTCTAAGAATTAAATCATTGTCTTTCCAGCTCTCAATTCGATAAGGCAAGACACTCAAAGACCGTACAGTGGCGGCATTCTTCAGCCTAGCATCGATCAGAAGACACTAATGAGGGCTGCCTCGCCGTCTTGAGCCTGGCGGTCGATTAACGCTATTAAACTTCCGAGGACCCAAGACTTCTATTTCTGTATGTTCGTTTGTTCTCTTTTTATCGATCTTCGACCGACAGCTTTTTTCATCATTTCCTATCACAGTGTTCGAATTCCCGAGCTTCTACCAATGTTCCAGGTTCCGCATTGCATTATCTCATGCTTCCAAAATGTTCAAACCAGGACAGCTTGCGGTATCACGAGTTCCATCACAGGGCGGCCCACCTACATACAGTGCTTCGCAATCCAGGATTCTCCCGCAGCCACCATTCTTAAGGTCCACGACATCAGCCACCGGTTCTGTGTGGCTGACTCTTCCAAACCCGAGTCCTTGAAGGTGAAAATTGAGTGAAAACAAAAATCCATGGTCAACGGTCTGAAAAAGGTCTCCTATTCGACTTCAATGATATCTCTTCGTCCAATTGGCTGCGATATAGTCGGAGCTTCGTGCAACGTGCAGCGCGCAGTGAAGCTTCTAGTGCACGGCTCTGGCGTACCAGTGTCGTAAGCTAATTCAACGGTTTTAGTGTGACAAGATTTACCTTGCCATAAAACCCGCTGAGTCCTGCTGAGTCCCGCTCCGTGAATGTTATTGACCATTCAAGGAGAAGGGAATCACCCGCCTACGTGAGCTTATGCAAAGTTATATCGTTTACCGTTTTTCTCTACACTCCGGGAGCGGAGCGCCAGTGACGGAGCGCTGATTTATCTGATGCTGATGGAGGCTTTTTTGTGATGAAGGATTGGATGGCCGTCATGATCTTCCTTTCGTTCTTTTGATTCCACGGAGGTTTTGTGGGGGAAAGTCTACTGATGATGGCTCCGATGCGCTTACCTTGGTCTACAAACCTTTCCCGAAATTTGGGCGAAAGGAGAAAGCGAATATGTGTATTGCTGATCCCCGCTATCCGTCAGCTCATTATCCATATGACAATTGCTTACGCACCGCAGGTTATAAGCGTCGGTGATCGCGCCAGTCCCCGGGGGGCTTGAGAACAATGTTTACTGGCGCAGTATTTTCCCACGAGTCTTGCAGATAATTTTGTACGGGAAGGGACCAGAGCGGCGAAGAAACGTAATATTAAGCAGTGGCTGGGGTCCCGGCACGCGCCTCATGTCTGCCACGGAAGTCGGCACCGCCGTTATGGCATTATAGAAGGTTCCTTGATTCCATTTCTGGTTCGGGATAGGCCTTGGAAAAAGTACCGATGGGAACTTTGGGAGCGTGGCCCAATAAATACTCGCCCTTGCCGCCCTCTTCGCGCCTCCATACTTTCCCATCTTTGTCCCAATCCCGCCTCATTTGTTTGAATAATTTTCTACGCGTCTATGCCTGTTTGAATGAGATTGCTTGTGAGTTTCTTTGAGTTCCTTGCTTCAGATGTATCTGATTTTACGCGACTTAGAATGAAATGAATGTAGACGTGCTTGTTCAACAACCACTCGCTCAGCCTAGAATGTCGAAATCTCCTGCTCCTCCTACTGTAATCTCGCCCGCAACCAGCAAACCAAAATCTCCTGCTGATTCTGTCGTGCCTCCACTACCGCCTTCTCCGATGTCCAATGCTCCCCCTGCCCATACTCTTGCTACTTTACTTTCCAATGCCCTTGTCCAGATTGATTCTTTGAAAGAAATGCTAAAAACGGAGAAGAGCCGAGCAGACTATTACGAAGTGCTTGCTAAAGACTACAGGGACTTACTGGGAAAGGGCGCAAGCCCGGACGCAGAAAAGAACCAGACAGAGAATGCAAAGGTAGACGACAAAAACGATTTATCATTGGATGATTCCCGATCCAAAGATCCAGCCAGCCAACTCGCTGCCGCCGCTGAAAAAATCAGGCAATTGCGTGATTCAGTGACTGCAGCGGAGGAGGTACGAGACGAGGAGATGGCACGGCGAATTGCCATTACTGACCTCTGGGCACAATTGAATCAATATCTGGAACGTCTCGACAGTGCAGGTAAAGATGTTCGGCTAGGATATGACCGAGTCGTCAAAAGTGGTGGTGGAGTGTTACGGGACCACAGCAGCATATTTAAAGACTTTCCACAACTGGCCGATGGTGAGCTCATGAAATACGACAGAATTTACAACGCGAACGGTGTGCTGCAGTCTTTGGCACCAGCCTATTCCAGTCGAAGGCATGAATACCCACGCGAAGAAAGACATGGGACTCGGAGACCTCGAAGTGGCAGTATGGATGCATATGCATACGGACTCGGCCCCAATAGCAAAAGAGTCAGGTACCAAGATGAAGTGAGTGTTGGACTGTCCTTTTTTCCGTGGTTATCCTTCGTTACCCGTTCGCCGATATTCACCTTTCTTCCCATTAGCACCCCCATCATGCGTCAGGAAGCGGTGTCTCGCCGACCTATTACCAATCTACACCGCATTTACAACACCCCCCGCCAACAGGAGGTTCAAGTCATCCTATCTCACCTCCTCATATCCAGCAGCATCAGCATGCTATTCTACAGAATATGCCATATGCGCAAGGTCAACCACAACCTCCGCCGCTTGCTACAGCTTCATCCAGCTCTGGCTCTGGCCCTAGGCATCGTGAAAGACGCCACGCAGATCCTGCCGCAATACACGCTCCTGAGCATCAGGGGAATGTGTATCCAATGGCAGGCCCACCAGGCTATGAACATCCTCATCGGTCGCAAGATCATCCCAGAGACTATCACGACGATAGGCGGAGGCGAAGAAGAGATCGTTCACGATCTTACAGCCCCGGCAGAAGTCGTAGTCGAGGAAGCGAGGGAAGTATGGACCTGGATGAAATGCTTCTCGCTACAACAGGCGACGAACAGCATATGCAGCTCAATGGAAACGGCCTACCAGGTCCCTCCCAACTCCTTGTCTCTGGCCGGGGAAAAGGACGTCCTTTAAACTCACATGCTAGTGGGCTTGTTTATGATCCCAGAGATGGCTCTCAATATGTTTCTCCACCATCATTGTCTCCGCACGCCCAGCATATACCTGCACATCATTCATCGCAACATCTTGGAGGTCCACCTCCACCTCAACATGTTCAATACGGTAATCCTCAGTCTGGTCCCCCATCAGGGCGGCAGTCACCACCTTTTGGCTCTTCTTCGAGACCAAGCTCCTCTCGCCGGGTTCTTCGAAGTGAACCTACGCTTCGTGAAGATCTCGACCGAAGGGAAGGCTCGTTGTCACAATCAACCGCACAAGTTCAATATCAAACGCATGTATTTGCTCCTGTGCAAACTGGGGCACCAGTAAAAAAGAGTAAATTCAATAACGCAAGCGGAAATGCCAGTAACGCTAACGTTGCTGAAGGTACAATTTTTTTACAATGCCCTTATTCCAAGTTTTTTGACGTGATATATTTTTTCTAGAATCTCACACGAAATCACCTGCCCCCAATCCTGCTCCGGTTGCCGCCTCCAGTTCTACCAGCTCACTCCCCCTCGCATCGGTCAACTTGGCACCTGCAACTTCTCCTTTCCCGCCTACAAACGAACAAGGGCAAAGGATCTGCAGGCAATGTGGTATGCCTGGTCGATACAAAGAGGGTAAATGTGTAGAAAAGTGGGGTCCGGGACCGATGGGTCCTGGAACAGTTTGCGACAGGTAAGCGTGCTGATATGTCTTTTCAGCGGCGGAACACTTTTTGACAGCCCTCTTTCTAATCAGATGTCGCAAGAAAATGAAGCGTGTCGAACGCAGGGGCACGATAGAGCAAGCGCAATTACTAGCTGCTCAACAGGCACAAAATCGTTCCCAAACTAACATCGGGAATGCATCTTCTTCCTATGGAAGTTTCCCTACTCCTCAACGTGAAATTCAGAACACCAAAATTGGCCGCACGGACACTGTAATCATAGACAACGGAAGGCACACTTTTGAAGAGCCCTCTGTTTCGTCTATCCGAAGTACCTCGAATGCACGAATAGTTACATCGTCGCCCTTTACCAAGTCATCCAAATCAGGTTCTCGTCCAACCAGCAAGGCTGCCAGTAGAGCCGGGTCCATCGTCGATGGTTCCAAGGGCTCTCGTCGTTCTTCGCCTGTACCGTCGTCTCGATCTAACCTCGGCACTACAATGACTCTGTCTACCTCTCGAAACCACGCATCCAATGCCTCTGTGCACTCCATTGGCTCAGGCAGCGGTATGGATATTGACGCCGATGCTGATGGGGACGCTGAAGCTGATCTCGACGATCCAGAGGCAGAGGTTGAAGGGGATATAGCCGCGTTGGTTGACCAGGCAGCACCTTCTCCACCACGACCACATCCGAGGTCCCGAAATGACGAGGACGTGGATATCGCTGCGCTTGCTGGAGTGGATGATGATCCTGATGACTACGATTCGCCAGCGACTACAAATGCTTTGAGGAGGCAGCAAGCTGCCCGAGCTGTAGGCGGAATCTCAGCATACGGGCCGTCGGTGTCAGGGAAAGATGTCACAGGTCCAAGTGCAGATGCAGAGTTGGACATATTAGAGGCCGTTGACGCTGCTGAGGCTCACAGTGCAACTAGCTCTGGTTCGAAGGTTGAGGAAACTTAATGTTCTTTTTGCCTGGCAAGGTAATGCGTCCGATATAGTCAAACAGTATTTTACTCTCTACTCTTTCTCTTGGTTGAACCGACTGGACTCGGTATCGTGTACACAAAATCATGCGTTTTCGATACGGTTTTGTACTCTACTATTTAGCTTTGCGTTTTGTTTTGACTTTGCTCGCTATCGTATAATGTACACACTTACGCATGAAACACCCACAGTATAAAATTCTCGTTGAAGTTGTTAAATTCTCTGCTTTACTTTGAACATGAGCCATCTGGCATCAGCGACATGATCGTAGTTCGCGATAATGTTATCACCGAGATGTGTATAAATTCTCTATTGGTATTACATTGTCCTATTGTACTTATCTAAGATGATCATGATCTAGTATTACTCTAGTGTTAACAAGTTCGAGTGCTGTATGAATGTATAACGAAAAAGTACTACAGGCTTTCACTATCCAACTCCTTCTTCTCGGGATCAGCAGAATGTTTCCTCTTGGCCTGTGATGCCCTCGCACTTTTGCTTCGTATGCGTTCCCCATATTTATAGAAGATGAATGGAATCGGGGCGATGATCACGCCAACGAGGGCCAACAACAATCCCGCATACTGGAAACCCATGTTATTAAACATCTGATTAACGTATAGCGGGACCATAGCGCCAATTTCTGATCGAACCAAGGTTTTCGCAGCGATAGCTGATGCGGCATAGTCGCTGTAACTGTCGACGATGTAGGAGTTGCCCGAGATATAGATGATGAGGAGGGCAAAACCGAACATGAAGCCGGAGATACAAACACCGATCCAATGGACCCACTGATAGGCTCCAGTGAAAGCAAAGATGAATAGAGCCGATGGTAGGACACTAATTCGTTTACTTGATGAGTATAGTAAAAACGACAAAAAAGGCATAGTATGTACTCACATTGCTCCAAGCATCATGGGGAATAGTCTTGCTTCAGGAAAAGCTCCGAAACGAGTAATCCGATTGTACAATCGCTCTTGGAAGGGCATCAACACCATTGCAAGACAGATACCAAGCTGGGGGGATGAATCATGAGAACTGTTATAGTACGTACTAACTAGAATGATATCGTACCATGATGCTGACGAAAGTGACGCCAGAAAGACCAGCAGAGAAGTTTCTGATGTTGACAAAGGCAATTGGGAAGGCGAAGAACAGGAGATCTACGAAGACGGTCAGCAGTCTTTCGCTGCGAGAAAAATCATTTTGCTCACATAGTATACTGTAGATGAACGATAGGTCTGAAGAAAAAAATCATTAGTACACAAAAAGTATGTATATGTTGAAGGACTTACACATCGTCATGAAAGCTAGGATTGGTTCGGTAAATAGCATTTGCAATGGCCTCCATAAAGCAGTCGCCATCAACTGCCCAAACGACGGGCCCTCCAGTTCTTCCAATGTGCGATAATTAGAGTCTCCAGTCTCGTGGCGTAATTTCTTCGCCTTTTTCTTAAGCAAAGCAGAAGCAAGGGTCTCAGGCATAAACAATGTCAAGACGAATGCACAGCCAGTAAATATGAACAAGACCCAGTCTAGGAAACTCTAGTCAGTCTTTCGCATTCAGATCGACGGGCATTTCTAACTTACAGATCCATCGCCATCCAACCTCTTGACCAATCCACGATCCAAGGATAGGTCCCAAGCAGGGTCCGATACTGTGATGCCATCATTAAAAGAGCGACTGCAGGCATGAACGAGCGACGACATACAATATTGCGAAAGAGAAGGTGGCCATAGGCAGACCACGGTCTTCCACAGCCCAAATATCAGCCATACTCCCACCAACGTTGCATATTGGTGCTGAAGCGGCTAACCCTGCCAGTTGCCTTCCGATAACTAATGTAGCAGCGTTCTTCGCGAGTGCGCTCGGAAGAGTGAATATGAAGAAGAATAGTATACTGAAGATATACGGTAGACGTCTTCCAGAAACTTCAGATAACGGTGCGAAAATTAAAGGCCTGATGCAGTCGATTAGAGCGATGGAAGAGAACAAAAAAGGTTTGATTTACCCAATTCCAAAGCCAATAACGAAACATGTTACTGTTAAATTAACGATCTCCTGTGTGGTGTTCAAGTCCGAAACTGGTCCACTCATACTAAGAAGAATCTAGGTCAAAAACAAAGCAAATATAGTGGGTAGAAGATACTCACTCTCCGGTAACGATAGACGAGCCAAGAGCGGCAGACGTGCAAAGAAAGGCAGTAGTGAATGTCACAAACCTGAAGAAGCAGTGAGATCATTATTGAATATGGCGTATCAGAGATATCAACTTACCATTTTCTAGACTTGGACCACTCTCTAGGATCTTCGCCTTTACCCTTTTCAAAATGTACGATGTGTATGCCTCGGTCAGAGTACGACCGTTCTAGGGCGGCAAGCGTCCAATGTTCACCATTGACAACGGTGGAGGTACGAGATAGAGGGTATTCTGGACCGTGTTCGCGATCGAGGTCCCGAAATTCTTCCTCCTGTTCTCGAGAAAGAGCAGGAGGGAATGCGAATGTTGCTTCAGCGGGTTCTGAAGCCATTGTTAATAGAGATGGGGGAGGGCGAAGATATATCGAAAATTTTACCGTGAAATATGACATCTTATATACCTATCGTCTTCGGCATAGTTGTTCTTTGTTGAACCGCTCTGCACAAGATAATCGCATATGCCAAGATAATCAGGGAGAAAGCGGGAATATTTCATGCCGCATCGGCATTGGGCCGCAACCCAGCCGTACGCACCATACAGGGTCAATGTTGTTCTAGACCAAGCGACAGAAGCATCTCGTCCTCAGCGCCGCACCCGCCTCGAAGGTTCAATCAGACTCAAACTTGTTCGAAAATTCAGAGTTCAAACACGTATTATATTAGAAACACATTGATACAGTATTTGCGGTATGAAGTCGTCAATTCCTTTTATTTGCGTTCGCTGTTGATTGGGCTGCCCCTTGATGCTCTCTGGGACACAACCTCGCTGACTTCCGTAGAGCTAAGATGCTCATCACCGGCCTTTCCGACTGTTCTATCAGAGTCCCCAGGTTCTGCCAAAGTGATATGTAGTACGATAAATATCTTCTGACTAAAACAGGTGTATGATAGGCACGCACGAAATATAGATGCTTGCCCTTCCTTCCTTTTGACATCTTTTTGCATGACAAACATTGCTCCTGCCGAGATTGAAATAGCGGTCACGGCTGCGATGGCCTTGCAATAGATGAATCAACGTTTGAACTTGATTGATCAGTGTAAAGCACAGCATACAAGACCGGGACTTCGAGAGGCTGCCATTGACTGTAATTGGGTCTGAGTCTTGAGTATATTTGAGTGAACGAAGCGGAAGTTATGGGTTGTGAATTTCGTTGAGAAGCAGAGCGGAGACTTTATATAGCATTATAATAGCGGAGCCTCACATGCATGACGTCAAAACTTCCTCATAACCCCCAAACTTGAATTAGGTCAAAGCTTGATATCTCGACCAAAGAGCCAAACAATAGCGTTATATTTTACATGTCTGCCGAGAACAAAGATATCGAAGCTAAAGTGTTTCCAGAGTCATCGACCACGAGGTTATTCTGTGGTAACAATGAAATTAGCCAAACCCATTCAAACACCCCGAGTTTTGAACGTACCGAGCAACCAGAGCCTAAAGCTGAACAAAGGGTGATGAAAAATATTAGCCGTTAAAACATCTGAGTGGTTTATACTTTACTAACCGTCGTTCCCGATCCAGCCAGGTTCCCAATAAACAATCCCAATTCCATGTCCACCTGATACCTCAGAGAGTACGTTCTTAATTCCGCTCACCTTCAGAGTTCCATAAGCAAATGAGCAGGCAAAATATAATTCAAAGTATCTTACCCATGTTTCCTGGCCAGCTGCGGAGAGAGGAATGCCACTCTGAGACAAGGTTACCCCAGAGCACGAACCAGACGACGGCCAATCAGTTTCTACGACCATGACATCCTTATAAACAAAAGAGGTTTGGCGACATGTGCGTTATGTGAAGTAGATGTTTGAATAATTCACCTTCCCGTATTTCGAGACGACATTGTTCATACTCGCCAACAACGCAGCATATGTAGCACCAGCATCGTAAAATGGGTAGAATGAGAAACCCATGACATCGAAATCAGTCGTAGCGAATTCGCCCGCAATGAATATCTGTTCGTAGAACGAGGCCACGGCTGATTCGTCCCAACCATTAGCGAGATGTACTACAACTTTGACAGAGTCGTCAGCGTCGTGAGCACCATTGGCAGCCGAGTGTAGGAGTTGCGAGAGAGGAGAGTACCCCGCGGAAGAAATTTCGCCTACTGGCCAAAGTATCCCATTGTTGATCTCGTTCCCGATCTAAGGTGAAAGGTCTTCCAGTGCATGCTGAACATCTTGTAGCAAACTGTACAGACCTGCAAAAACTGGATTGGAGTGCCTTGCGCGGAGAAAGCGGACACCAGATTCATTGTGTATCTGTATATTCGATTGTTCAATATTCGAAAGAGAAAACCGACATGACGATCGTACGTGTAAATCTCAGTGTTCAAACCAGACAGGGTGGTAGGCCACCCCGAAGGAATAGCTTGGTGACCGGGGTCAGCCCCTGCGATATATCATATATGATGGTCAATGTCATGAGCAAGCACGACTTATAAGGCTTACAAGTATCGCTGTATGGAAGGTCTGTAAGACTCAAACAACGAGAGCGAACATCGAATACCTATAGTGCAAATCAATCAATAGTTCCATTCCCAGAGCCACAGCTCGCTTGGCCAACGCCAATCCATAGCTTAGACTGTAGTCGGCATTGTTCGTACTGGTCCATACTCGGATACGCGCCAGGTTGGTACCATGATTATGAAGTATGGCATCGAACTTTTCCGCTAATATCCAGAAAGTCGTTAAGCAGCGAGCCGGATAGCATATAACGAATACTTTGAGACTCACTGGTTCCACTATCCTTGTAAGTCTTCCCTGCGTTCTCAAGGTTCACTAAGGACGAGTAATCCGCTCCATGATATGTAAGACATTTCGCAAACGGAAAGAGGATGCTAGTCACAAACAAACAAAGTTGAATGAAATGCATCCTAGGTAAGGGATGTAACCAAGCACGAGGGCCGAATCTACTCCATTTTTAAGGTGGTCTGCTGCTCGCCTTCCCTCGCATGCAACGAAAGACCAAAAATGCTGTCAAATAGTCCCGGGCCGTCTGAAAACGTCTCTGGAAAGTTATCGGATTACCTCTGGATGGTCACATACCTTTCATATCTCCGATACAAGTGATCTGTGGGTCGCAAATGGTAGTTCAATTTGCTGTTCAAATAGAGTTCAGGCGCGATGTTGAAAGAGTGCGCATGCTCAAGGAACAGGCAAATATACAATAATTCCTTAAAATTCATGTTTTTCACAAGGAAGTTACAGATTTGAGGAACCTACTCCTCTAGAGACTGCATTACCTCGAAGTAAGCTGTATACTCTTCCGGTGTCATCAACTCGTGATCCTCTTCTGTGACTTTGGAAAAGGCAACTGGTTTTCCATTCACTGATAGGGATGTCAGTTGTGATGAGATGACATGTACTCGCAGGAAAAATGGCAAACCAGATACAATGATATCCTCCTTCAGGACAGCTGCTTCTTGAACCTCAACCTCAACATTCACAGACGTCCTCGGGACGTCGCCATTGGAGGAGCTCTCGGTTTTCGCGATCTTGCTCTTACCGGCAGAACCTTCATCCTCCCGAGACCGAGACCGCTTGCGATAATCATTCAAAGAATTAAGATACTCTAAGGAGGGCTTTTGGTCTTCCTCATCCTCTCCAAAATCATCAAAGTCAGAGCTTCCTGGAAAACTGCCAGATGGAGTGGCCTGAGCCGAAGCGGCAGTAGAAGCAGCAAGAGATGCATAGTACTGTTCGTAGTCTGTATGCTGAAAGTTAGTATTCACACTTCGGAAAATAGATAACGTGAAGATTACAATCTACGTCAGGATTCGGAACATGCTTGACTTCGCGTTTCGGTTCGACGACCAAGGAAGCCGTAGTCTGGGAGGGTTTCATCCCTACCACACCAAGCCCACGTAGAATATCATCGTTTGAAGTTGGAGCGACACCATTGGCAACAGCGGCTTCCGTTCGAGCATTCTCCTTAACACCCAGCGCAGTCAGGTCACCAGATATTGTACTCTTCAGATGCCACGAAGGAAGAGCGTTCTGTTGTCGTTTAAGCTCAGCTTGAGCATCTCTCTCCATCTTCCTTGTAGCTTCGTCCTTATCCGACGCTATGACAACACCGATCCCCTCGTCCTCGGCCTTGTTCGGATCTGACCCAGCGATCTTGAGGCCCGCGCCAAACGAGTCAGAGTTCTTATCATCTCCACCAGTGAGATTTGTTTTGATCCAAGCCGCCACATCAAATCTGTGCCCCGAAGTTAGTAGGTCGACGTTTAAGAACCGAGTGGAAACACGCACGGGGGAAGCACCATTGCTTCACTCTTCTGGAGACCAGCGCGTACGAAGCGCAATTGATGATTGAAGCGCGACATGCGGTCCTTTCCTCCCTGAACTGTCTCGGGGTTCTCGTTGTCGATCACTTCGCATTGACATATTTCGCACACAAAGCAGCCTCGAGCAAAATCCATCAACTTATCGACATCGAGGGGTGTGTAGGTTGCCTTGCATTGAGGGCAGATATAGCCTTTATTGTCGAGTTCCTAGTGCACGTGAAAACATAAACCTCAGCTATTGTGAAAGGGAAGAAGAACTACATTACGCAGATTAGAGTCAATTTTATGTCGCATCTTCGCGATACGCCACTTGACCACATTACAGAAATAAGCATAGTCGATATAGTAGTATTGTTTGCCGACAGCACGCTGTGCGCCCTCCTTCAATTCGTTTTGCCTATAACTGAGAGAAATCGAGCGTGAGCACAACAAACTCCTTCTCACACCGATAACGGGGCTCACATCTTGACCAGACAGTCATTTGCTAGCACGGCAATGACTTTGTTTAACTCTTTCGGCTGCCAACCCATCCTTGCAGCGAAGTCATCATCCTTAATACTAAATGATCCCGAAAGGGCGCATAGATCTCTTTCAGCTCCGTTGCGACAATCCAGTTTACTACTTACACCGGATGGCGCGCCAGTTGATCCAAGATGATTGTGTATTTTGATTCATAGAAACCTCGAGCGACATGCTGTACTAGGAGTCGGAGGGTGTCCTGTTCCTCTAGGGTTGCCATTCTAGCACGCGCGATTGCAGCTACAGCTTGGGCATATACAGGCCACGAAGGCCAAAGAAGATGCAAAGTAGATTGTAAATCCTTGAAACAGTTTGTAGGGGTGATCTAAGATAGGTGAAAACAAACGAGATGAAGAACGATGAAGAACTTGAAGAGAGTACTGAATATAATAATAAATTACTCATTGTTTGTGTAAGCGGTTCGTGACCTGCGTTTCCTTGAAAGTGAGTCAGATTTTGGAAAACCACTGAATAGGCTTTTCGATGCTGAGTTGCTGAATGTTAACATAGACTCGCCAGTGATGCTGACTACGATGATTGTATCTTGTCGAGAAGAGAGTCGCTGAATGTTTCTTTCGAGAACGGGCCTGAAAAAAGTGATAGCCTTTTGTGAATGAGCTTGAGATATTACAAGGTGATTCGATTATAAACTCCTACATAGTACACAATTACATTAAAGAATAAAGATATATCCATAATCCGTATGTCAGCTTTACTCTGATGTAGTATGTTGAATTACAATGAATAATCAAACAACCTCTGTTTGTTCATACGCCAAACATCCGACTTGCTCGAGCCATGTCATTCTGCGCTGCTCGAGGTGACATAGTAAGCTCCCTCTTCCCATACATTTACCTGGAGCGCATCCTCTATCTCCTAAGTTATTGACAGTCCAAACAGGAGGCGTAGTGAAGCCCATTGTGACCAAAGGATCTGGAACGCACATTGAGAAAACAGCAGGTTCCGCCGATCTGGCAAAAGAAGTGCTAGGCAAAGGTGGGAGTAGAGGAGGCAGAGTTGATGTAGAGGAAGCGTAGGTGAAAATTCTAGCGCGTTGAGATGAACAAAGAGTAGGAGAAAGAAAGGAAAGAACATAAAGTTGAATCTCGATGGGAAAGTGATTGAAACGAAACCCTGTGATAGGAACTGCCAAGGTGTCAGAACCATCGTTCAAAGGTTCCTTGGAACTAAGTAGGACGGCGCGAGAATACACCAGAAGCTGCAACGCCTCTCTCCAAGTCTCCTTCTTCAGATGAGTGTTTCGCCCAAGGACTTGCTTGAGCAATTTTTCTACATCTTTCCATGCATCCGGATTATAACCCTGGGTCGTTCCGGTAACATCGTCATCGGTGTCTTCGCTATCCGGGCCAGATAAGATGTTGTTCGCGTATAGTTCGACCGCTGCCAGACCAAAGTTCGCCCTCTCAATGGCGCGTATAATCATCCGTACACCACGAAACGTTAAATGGTTGCCGTTACACTTGAGAGTGTGTAACTGACATCGATCGGTAGAGGTAATGTACTCTGCGATATACGGCGCAGAAGAATATGTCAGTCCAATGGCCGAAAGATGTAATTCATGCAGATAACGAGAACGAAGGGCGGGGAGGAACAATCGGCAAAAGTCATCCCCTAGTGAGCGATTGGTAGTGAGTGAGAGCAAGCGAAGGTGAGACTGGTTGATGGCATGCGCAAATTGCGTTACGGTTTTGGGATCAGAAGTGAATAAATTCTGTAAGATGGTCAGCGATTGCGCTTGATTGTTCTAGGTTATCTCACATCTTGGAGAAACAGCTCGGTAAGAGTAGTGTTATCCATCAAGTAGGCAGAGATGGCTGCAAGTCCTCGATCACCAATGCTATTCGCGTTGAGACTTATCTCCGCAATAGGGCATTTACGGCCAAGAGGAGAACTCAAGAAAGTGAACAGAAGGACACAACCGTCATCTGAGAGAATATTATGGCCCAAGAATAGCTTTGTAACCGTTCGACGGGAATTTATGAGTCCAATGATATGCTTGGCGCCTTAAAACAAGCATAGGAGCTCAATGCTCGCCATAACGGAGAGAAACGACGTAGTACGCACCATTGACAGACCGAAGCCCTCTATCCATACATTCTATCTGGGTTCTACCCGAAAGCGATAAGGCCTTCGAAGGCGAAGACTTTGATCGTGAGTATGAATTGAACGAGAACATGAACTAGCAGGGTCGTGAATGTTTATTAGAAAGAGACCTAAGTATAGAGTTGTGACCATGGTTGAGATAATTAGCGCGCATACTACATCTCGCCCTTTCCCAGTGCGCTTTTTCCGGAATGGTCAGCAATGACCTGCTATTCAGCGAGCAATTACTGCCCTGTGGAAAAGTAGTGTCGAATAGACTGGTCAAGGTGATCAATTTCTGTGATTCATCCATGTTTCCTCGATAATTTGACTCGTTAGGTCGCTATGTACGAACACCTTTCCTCAATTCTAGGCGGGCCTCCTAATAAAATTCACTACGCGCTGTACTCTGCTTGGTCTGAGCATAACTGGGGAATGATCATCACTGGGAACGTACAGATTTCTCGAGAACATTTATCTCTGGGTCGTGATATGGTAGTGCCCAAAATTTTAACAGACAAGACGATTCAGCCGTTTCGAAAACTTGCCAGAATCATCCATGGTAACCAAGCTTCGGACTGCCTGGCCATTATGCAGCTCAGTCATGCAGGGCGACAATCTGGCAACATCCTTGGCGGACGACTTCCTTTTGTCTCCCCACTCGCGCCTAGCGCGGTAAGATTCGGTCAAAATAAGCGGGACGAAGGCATAATTTCAGACGTATTTCATCGGTTACTTTTCCAAACACCAAAAGCCATGTCATCTGCAGACATCGACAATGTAGTTTCCGAATTTGTTCGTGGCACATTACTAGCTTTGCGATCTGGCTTTGACGGTGTACAACTCCATGTGGCTCATGGATGTGAGTGGTCTTCAAGGCTCTCGTGTCAATCTGGACGATTAATGAGAAATTACGCTATACAGATCTGCTGGCCCAATTCCTATCGCCCAAGGTCAGTGAGTGAATAAGATCCTCATATTTCCCCTCACTTCGTCATCATTAGTCTAACATCCGTACCGATGAATATTCTCATGACTCCCTACTTCTGTTGAGTCGTGTAGTGAAAGCCATCCGAGATGTCGTTCCTGCAGATTTCATCCTCGGCATCAAATTCAATACTGGCGACTACAGTGTGCTTGAGGAAAGCGAAGCCAAGACTGCTCAAGAAGAACGTGCCCTTGCTCATCTTAGGCAAGTCGTGGCATGGCGGACAATTGACTTCATCGAAATCAGCGGTGGCGACTATGAAAATCCTGGTCCGTATTTATCTGGATATCGATATTCCATCCGATTTTTCAATTTTGAATCTCATAGAATTCATGCTAAGCCCAAGCTCAGTCACTTCTACCAAGAACGCTCGACAAGCATTTTTTGCTCAATTCTCTGCGAAGCTCATGAAAGCGTTGTCTTCCGAGTTTTCTTCCAACGACCGTCCACCGCTAGTTCTACTGACTGGCGGCCTACGAACTCCAGCTCACTTGTACACCGCCCTTACAGCTCACCATGCGCATCTCCTAGGTGTAGGTCGATCTTCCGTGCTCTGCCCAAATTTACCCACAGTCCTCAAACATCGTCAAACCGTGGAAGGTGATCTCTCAAGTGATCTCACACCCTTTAGGCCTGAGCCTGATCTTTGTCTGTTGTTCTCGAGGCGACGGCCGTGTGAGTGGATTTGGAGACACGTCCCAAAAGTCAGATTGATTGGTGCTGGGGTTGGAATGGCCTGGTATGCTGTAATGATGCGTCGATTGGCAGGAGAACGTAAACGATGGGATAACGATGGAAATAGCAGGAAAATCGAAGGTCACGCTCAGTATTTTTTGGAGCCTGATTATAGTGTAGGAGGACTGGGTGCCATCATCAGGATGTGGATGTGGGTTAATGCACCTGAATTACAACAGAAACAAATGACGTTTCTTATACTACTGATAATCTTCTGTCTAGTCTTGTATATCCATTCGGGGGGTTACAGCTCTCAACTATTCTTATAGCCCGTCAACGAGTCATTGTCCGAACGTGCACCATTACACTGAACTACTACCACGGCCCACTTTCGTACATGACATAAGTTGACGAAATGTTTTCTGACTCCACGGACAAGAGAGTAAAGATGAAAGCAGGACTTTTGCTTTCGCCGGTTCAAAAGATTTCATTCACAAAGACGTCCTGTACCTGACCCACTATTGGTGGGCTTCATCTTGTTCCAGTACGCGTTCAACCACGCTCAAACCATCTCTGCTTTCTGTAAGCTTCTATCTGTCAGGTCATTGATTGGATGAACAGGTTCGAAGAGACAGCAAAGATCAAGCAAGACCGGCGGTTTCGAGCCAGGTGACAATCGAAGGCAAGAACAAATCTCCAACAGTTGATAGTGAACCAAGACGAATGATGACAAGAAGTTTGAACAGGCTTGGAAGTAGTTATATGGCTGTTTCGCATGGTTGATTGTGCCGTTCACGAATTTCACTCAACTCACCCTTTGTCAAATGTCAAACAAGTCGCAGATTCTTAGTTTCCTGAAGGTGATCATTTCAATGCAACATCGACTACCATTGGCCAGCTATCCTCGGATATTCTCTCTGGCTATTCCGTACCAGAACATTGTTAGACTGTTAGACTATCAATACCGCCCGAACCAATCTATCTGTCGATATTCGCTGCCTTCCGGGTATGCCGCTGCTCGACAGTCAACAAACGTACCTTGATTTTTCTAAGCATTCAGTGAACGTCGAAGGGCAAACACCGATAACTGCTGTCCGTGAACGCGTCAGTAATATAATTTCCCTCAAGCTTTCGTGAACCTGAAGTTTCAAGTTACTCAATATTGCTATTTGAAATTTTGCAATATAAAACAGCTCACATTCCTGTTGTCTCATCAGCTCCCCACATCCTGTCTCCAGCTTCACCAGTGCGATGATCTTCAAGGCTTTCGTAGTTGCTTCCCTCGCTTGTGCTTCCTTCGCGGCCCCGGCAACTGATAGCGCTGATGCTCCCCGTTGCAACGTCTCCTCCGCCATAATAGAGACAGTTGGAAGCACCTTACCTGCCCCTGAATACACTCCTTCGTTTGTCGGCTTGGGGGTCGGCACTCAGAACTACACTTGTGCTGCTAGCGGGACATATACGTGAGTCGAAAAAAACTATGCGATCAAGGTTAGGTTATGGTTATTGATTACCCTATTCTACAGGAATGTCGGTGCCCTCGCGGAAATATTCGATATCTCTTGCTTGTATGGTCAACCAGGTTTTGATGATCTAACCTCTGTCATATCGCTTCTATGGAATGCGGCTCCTCCAGTTGTTACCCCTTCTGAGATAATCGCCTTTGGAGAAAAGTATGACCTATCCTTCGTCCTGGGCGAACACTACTTTGTCGTCAATCCTGTCACCGGCTCTGGGCTCAATCCCAAATGGGACTTTACATCTCATGCATTTGCTGGTAATCCTGACGCGTATGTCGTTGGATCGAAGGTCGACGACGTTCCTGCTGTCACCGGAGCATCCGATATCGACTGGCTTTACTTGAAGAACTTGACCGGATCCCTCGCCAATGAGATTTATCGCATCGAAACCAGAGGTGGTCAACCTCCTGCATCGGTATGATTTTTTTGCTCCAGAAAACGATTACGTATTGAGGCATTATTTTGTAGTGCACGCCCGGATCGAACAACATAACTGTCAAGTATACATCTCTGTACTGTGAGTCTGGGACCCGATGCAGAAAATGAGATATCTGACTGACATATTTCTTAGGGTTCACTGGGGGTGAATTTTGAAGGCTTCCAGTAAAGCTTGTAGCTTGTGACTACAAACTTTAGTTGAAGAGAAGGGACAGTGCGAAGTTATCTTATAAAATACAAATACCTATGCGACAATCTGAAAACACATTTATTTCTTATCTTGGATGCATCTTGAATGTTGAGCATAGACAGCGCGCCCAAAGTAATAGAGAGGGTCCAAATTTATAGGTACTTCAGGTTGTACTCCGATAAGCTATGCATCAGGAAAACCCCAACCGTCAAAATATGACCAACTTTGTCATATTTTGACATATTTTACCTGTAAGATTCTGTAAGATTATGAAATATTTATATGCATGAATTGTGGGTGAAAAGTATCAAAAAGTGCATTGCAATATGTACAGTATACAGCGTGCCAAGATGTACGAGAAGACTCGATGACACCACGTAGCGAAACAACCAATTGTTAAGGCTGTGCAACTGGAAAGGATACGATTGAGGATCCAGAGACTCCAGATGACTCGAAAGAGCTACATGGTCCTTGGAAGTGAGATGGTGTTAGGAGCATGCAAGTTGAGTGGACCTTCAATACTGCTATTGACAATATCCTTGCTACACTGCACAGTCTGTGTTAAGTTCGTTTGAGATTGAAGTAGCATCAACTGAAGACCAACAGGGCCGAACAAGGTTGAAGAGAGATATAGAGTAAGTCGAGTGTATGATATTAGGGTTGTACCAATTCAATATTAAAGCTAAGGCTTCTACTGTCGCGACGTAGGCGGAAGCGACGATGGGAAGTGATCAAAGCACAGCACAAGCACAAACCTGAGTGTGAGTAATGCTCAACACACAAAGGCAGAAAGGAAAAGTGATCTCAGCGACAGTGATAGCACGAAGGGCCAATCACAAGGGTCAAATAAGGCAAGCTAGTTCCCAAAGACCAAGTCAATATTGAGTGTACACAAAGATACAAACACGAACCTAGTTCCCAAAGACCAAGAGGTCGAGATAGGGAACTGGTAGCTGTCTACTGTACTATATACAAGTCTGAAACAGTAGGAACCCAGGTAAAGGGACAAGGGTAAAAGAACAAAGAACAATAGATATCAAAGAACAAGAACGCGAGAGTGAAATACTGGAAAGCGAATGAGAAACAAGGGAAGAACAATAAACTAATGACAGCGCGGGAGTGAGTGGTCATCTGAGCGATGAGTAACGAACGCGGTCATGTGGTTACTAAAGCATGTGAAAAAGAAGAAAGAAAATGATATAGGTACTTAGTTGTCACGACATTACCCCCCTTCTACAGTCGATGTCCCAGCGACCAGCTCCGTAAGGTTTTCATAGGCTTGCCAGGGCAGCGAATTAAAAATGGCCGCCGAGATTTTCCGTGGTGCATTGGGGTGTGTCCGATAAAAGTCTGCAATTTCTTCATCACTTGATCCCTTCACATTCTCCTCATTTTCCCAACTGTCCTGTCCTTCATCATAACCCTTCCATCGTACCAAAAATTGTAGCTTCTTCCATCGCCCATAGAACCTACTGTCCAAAATTTTGTCCACCTCATAGAACTCTTCCCCCTCCACGATCTCCGGATCCGGTGGTGGTGGCCTGACTCCATTAACCTCGTTCCCTTTCCATGGTGATAGTCGATTAACATGGATGTTGTCGTGGATCTTCATCCAAGTTGGTAGGTTAAGGCGATATGTCAGAGGTCCGGTCTTTTCTGCTACTTCGAATGGCCCGAGTCGCCGACTCCCAAGTTTTTGATTTTTCTGTCGAATCTTTAGGTTCTGTAGTGATAGCCATACCGGTTGTCCAACTGTGAATGTCTGAACCTCCCTCGTGTCATCTCCCTTAATACGCTCCTTACTCATCCTAAGAGCTGCCTCCGCATCCTCCCGGGCATGCTGTAGCAACGTCAACCGCTGATCTATTGTTGGGTACTTGTTCCAAACTTGGATTGGAATCGTAAATTCGGGGGTGTATCCATAGAGGGTTTTGAATGGAGAATGATCGTGAGCGGAGTGAATTCAAGAGTTGATAACAAACTCAGCGGTAGGTAGTAGTTGATCCCAATCATCTTGTCGTCGGCTGATATACATGCGAATGTATCGTTCAATCTCCTGGTTTGCTCGTTCTGTTTGACCGTTGGTTTCAGGATGGTATGCTGTTGTGAGTGCTGATTCTACCCCGAGTCGTTTCAAGAGTTGCCGCATTACATCTGCTGCGAATTGGGGGCCTCTGTCCGAAATGAACCGTCGAGGAAGACCATGAAGTCGGAATATTTCGCGGTAGAAGAAGTCGGCTACGCCCTCGGTAGTGATTTCTGTTGTGGTTGGGAAGCAGTGGATCATCTTGGTATAGTGGTCAACAAAAGTTATTACAGCATTATGTCCATCCTGGGTCATGGGGAGCTCTCCGATGAGATCTACGCCAATATCCTGCCACGGACCATCCGGAACAGGAAGAGGCTGAAGTGGAGAGGAGTGGTGTGGATTGAGTTGCTTCCGTTGGCAGAGGTCACATCCTTCTACATATTTGTCCACAAATGACCGCATCCCTGGCCACCAGTATTGCCTGCTAACAAGATCTAACGTACCATGCATCCCCGGGTGTCCAGCTGTAGGCGAATCGTGACATTGTACCAGTACCGCCTTCCGGAGCTCCGGGTTGGGTGGTATGTATACCTTGTTTCGATAGTACACCAAACCGTTGTCTTCTCTCCACTCATACAATCCCCCTGTCAACACTCGTGGTCCCTTCAGGCTCTTTAATCCCTCCAATACCTCTGCCTCTCGTTCGCTAACCTGTCGGATTCGCTCCAATAGGGGGTTTTGGAATAGTACCATGTGCGCCGCATTGATAAAGTGTTGTGGTTGGAGCACCGTTTGCTCCTTGTTGTCTTCCGCATCGATTACCTGATGGTGTGGCATCCATGAGAGAGCATCGGCTTGTGTGTTCGCTTTCCCAGGGCGGTGTTTGAGTCGAAAGTCGAATCGGGAAAGCCAGAGGGCCCATCTTGCTTGTCGACGACTAAGATCTTGTGCTGTCCTCCAGAACTCCAGGTTTTGATGGTCGGTAATGATTTCGAATGGTTCGGGTGAGCCTTCTAAATAGTGCCTCCAATCCTTGAGTGCTTCAATAATGGCAAGCATTTCCCTATCGTAGATTTCATAGTTCCGTTCTGCTGGATTCAAGGATGCGGATCGGAATGCGACCGGGTGCCAAAGTCCATCGTCCTGTAATTGCAACAGTGTACCCCCTGAAGCGAATCCCGAGGCATCTACTTCAATCCGCGTCGGCTTTCCTGGGTCCCATAAGACCAGAATCGGGGCTGAGGTGAAGGAGTCCCTTAATGATTCGAATGCTTCCTGTTGCGCCGTCTCCCATTGCCATTTGATGTCTTTCTGTGTAAGGTCGTTAAGTGGTCGCGCTTTCTTTGCAAATCCTTCAATGAACCGTCGGTAGAAATTAGCAAAGCCCAAGAAACCTCGAAGGTCACAGAGTGAAGTAGGGACTGGCCAGTTTTTCACTGCTTCAATCTTTACCGGGTCCATCCGTACTTCCCCTTCACTGATGACAAGTCCCAGGTATTCAATGGACGTTTGTTTGAACTCGCATTTTTCGGGTCGTAAATAGAGGTCATGTTGAGCCAGACGGGTGAGGACTTCGTGAACTACGGTTCGGTGTTCTTCTAGGGTTTTGGTGAAGATGAGAATATCATCTAGATATACAGCCACCTTTCCTGAGGCAATCAAGTCAGCAAAAATTGAGTTCATGAGGGCTTGAAACGTAGCGGGCGAGTTTGTTAGGCCAAAGAACATGACCAAGGGTTCGAAGAGCCCTCGGTTAGTTGCAAACGCTCCCTTCCACTCATGTCCTTCCTTCATCCGCACATTGTTGTATCCCCACCGTACATTGAACTTGGTGAATATCTTGGACTTTCGTAATCGGCTGATGATGTCAGTAACCAGGGGCAGTGGGTACCGGTTCTTGACAGTGTATTCGTTCAGTCGTCGGTAGTCCTGTACAAAACGAAGTTTCCCATCCTTCTTTTTGACAAAGAAGACTGGAGATGCTAAGGGAGATTTGGAGGGGCGGATGTATCCTTTTCGTAGATTTTCATCCAGGAATCAGTCTAGTTCCTCTTGTTCATTGGGTGACATCGGATAGATTTTGGTGTGCAAAGTTTCGGGTGCATCAGGCCTAAGATCAATGGCGTGATCCCAGGGTTTGTGCTCTGGTAGACGTTCAGATTCCTTTTCTGAAAAGACTTTAGCGTATTTCTGATAGATAGTGGGTACCATTTCCTCAAAAGTCTTCTCCGATTTGTCCTTGTGTGCTGCCTCCGCCAATTGTTGAGAGTAGGTGTATCCCGCTGTGCACCAAAGCTCTTCTGTCGTGTGACTGATGATACCTGCCCGCAGTAGTGCTCTCCTTCTCTTTCGATTGCCCAATAGTCGATACAGGGGTGTGCCTTCCTCATATTCATGAATTCCCAGTAGTTCTTCAGACTCACTTATGGGTGGTGGTGGAAGCGGAACATATTCCGGATTAATTGCCAAGAGTTCGTCCGTTGTCCCTCCGATGTTACCTTCCTTCAAATCCGGGATCTCCTCGATAGTCATGGCTGGGAGTGCTCATTTGGTGGTTAGTTGGGCTAGCCGTCCTTCCTTCCAGTCTATATCAGGGTTCACTTTCCGGAGCCAGGGGAGTCCTAGGATGATGTCTTCCGAGCCCAGGTTAGTGACCAGGTATTCGAGAGGTTGAGGTGGGTTCTGGTCTACGGTCGAAAGGAGTCGTGCAGAATGGGTAATTTTGCCCGCATTGTTGAGCGTTCCATCAAAATTGTAGAGAGTGATGGGATGAGTGAGGGGACGTGTGTGGATGTGGTGCTTATCCACAAAGCGTTGGTGTAGGAATAGACCTGTGGCCCCAGAATCTATCATTGCTGCATTACTGGTACTCTTGAATCTTCCTTGTAGCTTAATCGGTACGCGAAAATGGGAAACATCGCTGAATTGGGTGGAACCGAGGATACATGAGGAGATAGAATTGTAATTAGAGTACAGTTTGGGGAA
The DNA here is from genome assembly GCA_027921405.1 of Lentinula detonsa. Taxonomy (NCBI): domain Eukaryota; kingdom Fungi; phylum Basidiomycota; class Agaricomycetes; order Agaricales; family Omphalotaceae; genus Lentinula; species Lentinula detonsa. The sequence continues at coordinate 1,528,322 of JANVFU010000010.1, forward strand.
CCCGGCAGCAGCCGAGTCAGGTTCCCACTTTAAAAATTCTGCCGGAGCTCTGAGATTTGGTCCGCCAACGCTTTCTGGTTGTCCGTTAACTGCTGTAGAATTGAGGAAAAGTCAGGGAGCGGGGTGGGTGTAGCAGCAATAGAGGTGGCAGGTTCGGCAATGATAGAAGTGGCGGCGGCAGTACGAACCATGTTCGGTCTAGGGAGACCCATGAATTTCCTTCGACAAACTGCGGCTATGTGTCCTGTGAGTCCACAGTGGCTGCAGATGTCCCGTTCGTGGTGTCCATCCGCTTTTCGGTGGTTCTTGGATCCGCATCCGTAGCATTTCCCTGTCATGAACCTTCGATAGTCCTCTGCAGATCGCCCTGTGCTAGTGGCATCCACGTCCATGGCAAATGGGTCCCGGGCCGGAGTGAATGGAGTTGGATGGAAGGCGCTTGTGTTCTGGGAGTGGGAGTAGTTTACCAGGTTTTGTCCCTTCTCCCTGGCTCGTTCAATCTGTCTATTGTCAATTCGGATGGACTCTTTGATCAAGCTGTCGAGGGTGTCTGTGTTAGCTGAAGAGAGGACCAGACCGTCTTTGATACGTGATGCTAGATGTTGGTAAAAACGATCTCGGAGGTCTGGGTCTGAGTATCCAGTACGGCTTGAGTACTGTTTGAACGATGCTGCATAGGCAGCGACGGTGGTTTTTCCCTGAAAGAGAACCTTCAAGGCGTCCTTGGCATCTACACTGTACAACCGGGTTTACTGTCTCGAAGCGGGCTTTGAAGGCATCCTTGAACACCTGCCAGGTGGGATAGACAAGAGTGTCAACAGCACCACTAGCTACCTGGCTAATGTTTTCGGAAACTGGGGTAGCCCAGATTGCCGCATCACCTTTGAGGAATGAAATTGCGGATTTGATGCGTTCCCCCTCGTTCGTACGCAATGTTTGTACTCCGTTGGCCCATAGCTCAAATGCAGCTATAAAGCGACGAGCATCATCGCTTCTTTTCCCGTCATAGGGCTGGGGCTTGCTGACCCCTTTGTTGGTGCTAATATTGCCCACCATGCTAGATACTACCTGCTGGAGTTGCGATTGTTGTTGGACTAACTGCCCAATCAAGTTTCCGAGTTCTTGGGCGGAGAAGTTGTGAGTCATTTCGGTATCGGAGTCGGATCTGGGTTTGGGTTCTGATTCGGATTCTGATTCTAGTTCAGGTACTGTGACAGTGGTTGTTACTAAGGTGGGAGATGCGCGGGAGCTGGGATTTGAGGATCGTCCAACTCTAGTGAAGGCTGCAGTAGGTTCAGGTACTACTGGAGAGGCGGGTCGTGAGATGTGGATGTGACGACCAGTTGGATCGTAGTCTCGATCAACTGTAAGCAAGTATCGATTGGGGCAAGGGTTCTCGTCACAAGGCTCCCAGTGTCTGTTGTGTTCGTCTTCAGTTGACCAGTGGACGTCGTGATGTTCTACGGTGTCAAAGGCGTGATAGTAGTCTGAACAGTCAGAGTTAACTCCGAAAGTCGGCGTGGTGATAGCAGCAGGTGGAGAATCGGTGGACTCCGATTTCCACTCCTCGTAAGATCAGTGATGGATCTGATGGTACGAGTAATAGATCTCGACCTAATGTCGCGACATAGGCGGAAGCGACAATGGGAAGTGATCAAAGCACAGCACAAGCACAAACCTGAGTGTGAGTAATGCTCAACACACAAAGGCAGAAAGGAAAAGTGATCTCAGCGACAGTGATAGCACGAAGGGCCAATCACAAGGGTCAAATAAGGCAAGCTAGTTCCCAAAGACCAAGTCAATATTGAGTGTACACAAAGATACAAACACGAACCTAGTTCCCAAAGACCAAGAGGTCGAGATGGGGAACTGGTAGCTGTCTACTGTACTATATATACAAGTCTGAAACAATAGGAACCCAGGTAAAGGGACAAGGGTAAAAGAACAAAGAACAATAGATATCAAAGAACAAGAAAGCGAGAGTGAAATACTGGAAAGCGAATGAGAAACAAGGGAAGAACAATAAACTAATGACAGCGCGGGAGTGAGTGGTCATCTGAGCGATGAGTAATGAACGCGGTCATGTGGTTACTAAAGCATGTGAAAAAGAAGAAAGAAAATGATATAGGTACTTAGTTGTCACGACATCTACCTATGACTGCACACTGTTAAGATCATGCAACTCCGGAACCGCGGAAACTCCCGCGATAGGATCGCGGAGATTGACGGTCATACAAGGGGATCATTCCCTCGCAGATGGGAGGAATGGTTTGCGGAGTAAGGGGGATGGTAATTGGACCTCGACACTACTATTGGTAGTGTCCTCAACACGTCGAGTGTCCAATGGTAAGGGTAGAAGCTCCGGATCGCGGACATTGCTCCCGCAATTGTCGGAGTAGTGTTGAGTATGCATCAAGGACGTTTACAACATCCTGGATACAAGAAGAGGGGCAGATCTAAGTCGATATTCAAGCTGGGGACTACCTATTCTACATCGAGGCTTTATACATACTCTATGTAAGGGTTGCATATGTACTATCTCCGAATAGGTTAGTCGGACAAGGAAGAACAAAGGAATGGATATAAAAGGTATAGTACGGATCGGATTTCGATCCGGAGAGATAACGGGTGATTCCCTCGCGGAGTTATACTCCGCAAACGCGGGAATTGGATCGTGGGATCGCGGACTTACCACAATCCGCATACATATAACAGTATCCCCCGGTTAGGCTTGAGCCCTCGAAAGCCTGTACTACCTTGTGACAATAGAGTCACTGCATAAGGGGGAAATAGTAGGGGGTGAAGGTGAATGAGAGTAAGTAAAAATTGCGGAATAAGGATCGCAATTTTTCGGAGTGAAAATGAGAAACTAATATGAAGTATTTAAGGTCCCGTGAAGTGTTTACTTTGCCTCGGGAGTTATGTGTTGTTTTTGGAGTTTTCGATGATTGAGGTTTGTGAATTCATGTGGTGGACGTGAAAGAATTCGGTGAAGTGGAGAGGGTAAGTCCTGGATTTGGAGTGAGGTAAAGGCCGATCGTAATCCCGTCAATGGTCCGATTGATCGAAAGGATTTGGTGCATGAAAAAGGGTTAGATGGGGTTTGTTGGATCGCGTCGATATCCCCCTCTTTTCACTAGACGTCCCTACGTCTAGACAGCGAATGAGGAGTTTTGTGATGTTGTGGAAGGAATTCCGTGATCGAGGACCACGAGAAAAGGACCGCAGGAATAGGGCCGCGGCAAAAAGAGCCCCGCAGCGTGGGTGAAGTGAACAAAACACCATTGGAAGGGAAAAAAACTCCACAAAGGTGCGGAGTAAGCACCAGTTGACAGTTGCTGAATTTTTCGCAAAAACAATCCTTGGAGATGTAAGTCGACCGGAACGTGAGTCGATTCCAATCCCGAATCAATCATTGAATGGTACTCAGGTGATAAAACCAATCGAGCGACCGCGGAGAGGGCGGGGTAGATGGTACATCCAAAGAGAGAGTTCAATTAAGAACCAAAAGCTAGCGTGAGCGTGTCCGAAAGAAAGCCGACAATAGACTTCCCGAAAATCGAGACACAAAGATAAATCCTGTGAAGGATGAGGGCCGCATCAGAACAGCTTGTTCGCGATCGCGGAAGACGTCTTGGAAGAAAACAAGATGTTTAGTGGTTCGGAAAAATTGTTTCGCGAAGCCCAGTCAACCAACGGGTTGTAGCGGGTCAAGAAAACCATATCCTAAAACTGCCTCGCAAAATGAATCTGAAGAAAATTAACACAAAGTGTTAAGAGGGTGAGGGTAGTAGCAGCACGCCAGAAAAGAAAACCGATGAAGAACAAGTCCACGTGGCGGTTTTCGGAAGGAAGCCATTAGAAGGAGATGATTGATGAAGTGAGGCGGAATTGGTAAAGCAGATGTTTTTTCGAGCAAAAAATGAAGTCAAAGAAACAATCAGAAGAACAAAACAAGGAAGGAGGTAAAATTGCCAAGATAATCGACGAAATTCCACGAAGTAATGGTGAAAATTGTGAGTGATTATAACAAATGCATTGTCATTGAAAATGAAAGTGAGTTTACCCTTTTTGAAAGAGTGTGAAATGACGTGAGGAATAAAAAGATCGACGTGACGAGTGTTAGCTTGAATATACTGTTAAGATCATGCGACTCCGGAACCGCGGAAACTCCCGCGATAGGATCGCAGAGATCGACGGTCATACGAGGGGATCATTCCCTTGCAGATGGGAGGAACGGTTCACGGAGTAAGGGGGATGGTAATTGGACCTTGACACTACTATTGGTAGTTTCCTCAACACATCGAGTGTCCAATGGTAAGGGTAGGAACTCCGGATCGCGGACATCGCTCCCGCGATCGTCGGAGTAGTGTTGAGTATGCATCAAGGACGTTTACAACATCCTGGATACAAGGAGAGGGGCAGATTTAAGTCGATATTCAAGCTGGGGACTACCTATTCTACATCGAGGCTTTATACATACTCTATGTAAGGGTCGCGTATGTACTATCTCTGAATAGGTTAGTCGGACAAGGAAGAACAAAGGAATGGATATAAAAGGTATAGTACGGAATCGGATTTTGATCCGGAGAGATAACGGGTGATTCCCTCGTGGAGTTATACTCCGCAAACGCGGGAATCGGATCACGGGATCGCGGACTTACCGCGATCCGCATACATATAACACACACCTTATATACTAAGTCTGCTATCTCTGGTGTTGCTACAGAATATGATAAAATAGTTACAATGAATCGAAAGTAGAGATAACAAGTGTGGATGGGAAGACAGTGGACTAATTTGGAGAGGAAGGTAGTATGGTACATAGCCCATCTGAAGGGAGTGGCAATGGGATAAGGAGGATAGATAGATAGATATCATGGAAGTAAACTACCTTGATCTATATCATTGATATGTCGCACCGATGGTAGCCTTGACAATGTGTGTTTGATGCAAAGCATTCCATGCAATGTGTACGACCAGTGCACATGATTGTAACAGATGGAACTTCAGCAATGCTCCCTACATGCTATCTGGGTGTCCCTGCAAAGTGCAAAGAAGAAAGAAGCTCTGGAGTGTCAGACAGAACTGATCAGTCGATCCGGATGTGACTAAGTGTAATATAGAAGGAGTATAGAAGGTAATTTTTATTTCAAGCTGAGGAATAGTGTACAAGGTATCTAACCTTATATACAAGTAATCCTAATTGTTAAATAAAAGACAATAAGTGAGAAGGATTGGAAATAATACAATAACAATGTTTTCTGAGAGCAGACAGGTGCGGGAATGCATGGGTCATGTAATGTATCCAAAGTTGTTCTGAGATTTCTGAGTCAATGCGCACAGTACAAAGTCAATCAAGATTCAAGTTGGACTTGGTGATAAACTCAGAAGGGAGTTGATAATGATCAATCAATTGGATGATCAATTGAATGATTGGAATGTTGGTATGGTTATTGATAGATTTGGAAGTTGAACTGGAAAGCATGGTGTAGCTTGGCATGTATATAACACCAATTGACACTACTCTTCCATACCCTCAAAATTCAATGTGGGCAAATCAGCGTCAACCTTTCCCTCCATCACAGATTTTACACCATTACCCCTGAAAAAAAGAAGACAATCAGCAATGCAGATTGCACAAGGGAGAGGAGCTCATGAAAGTGCATCCTGGTACAAACAAGACATGAGGGTATGATACTTCCATTGACCCAAACCGTTGGCTGTCACAAAGAGGTGACGATGGCGGCAAGACTGAGCGGAAGCAGACGGATACTGATCCCAACGACAAAGTTATATTCATAATAAATACTGAGAAGTAAAGACATACCTGATCCCAACGACAAAGAGGTCAAGATAAGGGATCAGGTTGTGGGGGGCTGGCTTATATATACAAAGGTAAGGTACAGGAACCATGATGTCATACTGTATAGTTCAGGAACGAGGAATGGAACGGAATGGACTGGAAGGTTCCGGATCGATTATGATAGGTAACAGTGATGGAATGATGTATTGTAAAGAAAAGGAAAATAATAGGGGCGGCTCACTTCATGACATTACCCCCCTCCTTATGACCATTGCCCTCGATGGTCAAGCCTTCGCCGCCCAGGGATGTTTCTTGTGGAATTTTCGGACCGTAGCTGGCGCATGTTCCAAATTTTGAGCCGGCTCCCATGAATTATGCCCTGCATCGTAACCCTTCCACTTCACCAAATACTCTAACTTCTTCCATCTAACCCGACTATCCAATATCTCCTCTACTTCATACTCCGGTTCGTCTTCATCCTCTAGGTATACTGGTTCTGGTGGTGTCGCAATCTGGCCGTTGACAGCATTTCCTCGCCATGGGTATAGCTTGTCGACATGGAAGACAGGGTGGACCCGGTCGAGGGACAACGGTAGGTCCAGGCAATAGTCGAGAGGTCCAACTTTGTCCAAGATTGTATATGGTCCAAGCTGTCGATCCCCAAGCTTTTCGCTAGAAAGCTGGAGCTTGATATCCTCTGCACTTAGCCAAACCTGATCTCCCACTCGGAATTGATGCGCTTTCTGTTTTCCCCTCTCGTAGCTTTCCTTTTGCTGTCTTTTCCCCAGGTGTAGTGCTGCGCCTGCATCCTGTCGTGCATCCCGAAGTATCTGAATCCGGTCATCCACTGCCGGAATCCCACTGCGCTGTCCCACTGGGATGTTGAACAGGGGTAGGTAGCCGTAGGTAAGTTCAAACGGGGACATTCCAATCGCCGAGTGAGTGCGGGAGTTGATCACGAATTCCGCCATCGGTAAGTGCTCTGCCCAGTCATCCTGGTGGCGCCCCACATACAGCCTGAGGTATTTTTCGACTTCCTGGTTGGCCCGTTCGGTTTGGCCGTTGGCTTGGGGGTGGTAACCTGATGTGAGGTTCGACTTGATTCCGAGGCGGGAGAGTAAGGATCGCATCAGCTTTGCTGCAAACTGGGGTCCACGATCCGATACGAAGCGAAGCAGGAGTCCATGAAGGTGAAAAATTTCGCGGTAGTAGATGTCTGCCACACCTTCTGCAGTGATGGAGGTAGTACAGGGAATTGCGTGGATCTGCTTGCCATAGAGGTCGGTACAAACTAGGATGGCGTCGTGGCCTTGCGAAGAAGGCAGCTGTGTGATCAAGTCCACTCCCACTTCCTCCCACAGGCCCGTCGGAACCTCCAGGGGTTGTGTTACTGCTTGCGGGTGCCTCTGTATCTTCTTCCTTGCACAAGTCTCGCACCCTTCCACGTACTTTTCGACAAAGGACCGTAAAGTGGGCCACCAAAAGTGAGTGCTGACCAGGTCGAGGGTGCCATGAAGTCCTGGGTGACCGGCCGTTGGATTGTCATGGCATTGTCGTAGTACTTCAGTCCGCAGGCTGTTGTCCGGTGGGACATATACTCTACCCCGGTGGTACACTAGTCCATTGTCCTCCTCCCATTCTGCCACTCCGTTGGTCATCCGTCGAAGCCCCTTCTTCTTTAGTTCCTCCAATCCTTCAAGTACCTCCGCCTCCTTCTGCGATGCCTTCCGGATTCGGTCTTCCAGTGGATTCTGTAGTGTAGCTGCTGCGATTTCCAGGAAATGGGTTGGCTTCAGAACTGTCTGTTGCCGGTTGTCGTCACTGTCCAGGACCTGATGCACTGCCATGCGCGAAAGAGCATCCGCTTGTGTATTTGCCTTGCCTGGGCGGTGAGTTAACTGGAAATCAAACCGTGATAGCCATAACACCCATCGTGCCTGCCGATGACTGAGGTCCTGAGCCATTCGCCAGAATTCGAGGTTTGCGTGGTCGGTGAGGATTTCGAATGGTTGTGGTGATCCTTCCAGGAAACTCCTCCAGTCCTTCAGTGCTTCGATGATGGCCAACATTTCTCGGTCGTAGATTTCGTAGTTCTGTTCCGCTGGTTGCATGGAGGCTGATTGGAATGCCACTGGGTGCCACTGGCTATCGTCTTGCAGCTGCATTATTGCTCCTCCCGTCGCAAAGCCCGATGCGTCCACCTCGAGTCGTGTGAGCCTATCAGGATCCCAAAGAGCCAGTACTGGTGCCGAGATGAACGCTTCCCTAAGGGTGTCGAATGCCTGTTGCTGATGTGTTCCCCAATCAAAGCTGCTGTCCTTCTTGGTCAGGTCGTTCAGGGGTTGTGCTATGCGGGCAAAGTTCCGTATGAATCGTCGATAAAAGTTAGCAAAACCCAAGAACCCCCACAGCTCTTGCAGGTTCTTTGGGGTTGCCCAATCACGGACTGCAGCTACCTTTACCGGATCCATGCGCACCTCCCCTTCCAATATCACCAAGCCCAGGTATTCGATCTGAAGTTGTTCAAACTCACACTTTTCTGGTCGTAGGTAAAGGTCGTGTTTCTGTAGCCGTGTTAGTACCTCCCGCACTATCTGTCGGTGTTCTTGTAATTCGTTGCTGAAAATGAGGATGTCGTCTAGGTAGACGGCTACTTTCCCTGCTGCCACTAGATCGGAGAAGATGGAGTTCATGAGAGCTTGAAAGGTGGCAGGGGAATTAGTGAGACCAAAGAACATTACACGAGGTTCAAATAACCCTCTGTTGGTTGCACAAGCCACCTTCCACTCATCGCCCTCCTTTATTTGAACATTGTTGTAACCCCATTGGATGTCAAACTTGGTGAAATACCGTGCTCCCTGTAGGCGACTGATGATGTCGGCCACAAGTGGTAGCGGGTAGCGATTCTTTATGGTAACCTGGTTCAGTTTCCAGTAGTCTTGTACAAAGCGGAGCTTTCCATCCTTCTTTTTCACGAAGAAGACTGGCGAAGACAATGGAGACTTGGAGGGGCGGATATAGCCCTTTTGCAGGTTGTCATCTAGGAACCGATTGAGTTCAGCTTGCTCATTCAGCGACATGGGATAGACCTTGGTACGCATGGTTTCGGGTGCTCCAGGGATTAGCTCGATTGCGTGGTCCCAGGGTTGGTGTCCTGGCAGTCGTTCGGAAGCGGCTTCAGAGAATACCTTCTGGAAGTCCCGATAGAGCTCTGGGACCATCTCTTCAAAGGTTTTCAGGGGTTTGGCTTTGTGGGTCTGTTCCGCTAACTGTTGGGAGTAGGTGAACCCAGCGGCGCACCAGACCTCCTCTGTCTGTTCCTGTAGAATGCCTGATCTCACCCATGCACGTCGGGTCCGCCGGTTGGCTCGAATTCGGTGAATAGGTGACTCTTCCTCCTCTTGGTCGATTGTACTTGACACGGGTTCCGGGGTTTCCGTCATCCGAATGTTTTCTTTCTCTTCCTCCTCATCCGTCGTTGACCGTTGCGGTTTGACCGAGAGTCGTCCTTTCTCCCAGTCAATGTCTGGGTTAGCCTTCCGTAACCAAGGGAGTCCTAGGATGAGGTCCTCGCTTCCCAGGTTAGTGACAAGTAGGTCTGTCCAACGTTCCTGACCATCGACAGTTAGGGCTAAACGTGCGAAGTGCGTAATCTGCCCTGCCCGGTTGGCGGAACCATCGATGTTGAAGACCCCGATTGGCCTCTTGAGTGGAAAGGTCTTTACATGGTGACGGGTGACGAACTCTTGGTTCAAGAACAGAGCAGTGGCTCCGGAATCGACCATGGCCGCAGTTGCTATACTATGATTCCTCCCTCTTAATTTTGCATTGATTCGGAAGTGGGACGAACTGGAGTTCAATTCCAAAACGGTAGATATTTTACACGAGGGGACAGAATCATATGCGGAAGTAGAATGTATAGCAAATTGGTTAACGGGTGCTCTCGGTGCAGCCGAGACGGGCACCCGCTTCAAAAACCCTCCTGAGATCCAGATGCTGGGGCCATGGCATTAGCTCTGTTCAGGAGTTCCTGCAGTTGAGCGATCTGGACAGAGAGATTGGGGGTGAGCGGAGATGGTGGGGCGGGGGCGGGAGCGGAGACGGGAGGGAGCAGAGGCTGCAATTTGGACTGATTCATTTGGGAACAGGGTAAAGGGCATCGAGGACGAGGCGGAGACTTGTTGTCGACGGGGTTGTTGACGCTTACCCCGGCCTTGCTCCAACCCCATGAACTTGTCTTGGCAGACCGATTCTAGGTGACCTCGTCGACCACAGTAGCGGCATACTGTGTCCTTGTACGAGCAGTTCTTCTTTTCGTGGTTCTGTGCACCACAGCCGTAACATCTGCCTCTCATCTGTGCCACAAAACTCTCCCTACTATTCCCGCTGGTGTGCGTGGCATCAACGTCCATGGCGTAAGAGTTGGAAGGAGGAGAGGGAGTGTGAGAGGTGCCCAGATTACGGCCTGTCATGGTAGGATCATGCATGAACACATCCACCGAGACTGCCCGTCGGATTGCCTCCTCTAGAGTGGGGGCTATCCCTTGGGCAATGTTAACCACGATGAGATTTTGTCGGATCTCGGGGTTAAGGCCACTATGGAATCGCTCATGTAGGTCGATGTCCGAGAGTCCAGTTCGATCACCAATGTCCTTGAACTTTTGTGCGAATTCCGCTACCGTCTGGCCTTTTCCCTGTTTGAGATGTTGGATCAAATTCCGGGCCTCCATACCTGCATCGATTGATTCAAATCGAAGTGAGAAGGCTCGCACAAAGTCTTCCCAGCGTCCGTTGAATGGTGTCCTTCCATGGCTGAATTCCAAGAGGTATGGGGTGGCCCAGTCCGCCGCGTTTCCTGAGAAGAATCCTAGGGCTGCCTTTATCAGCTTATCTTCCTTGCCACTCAAGTCCGTTTGTTCCATCGCCCAGCTCTGGATCTGGGCAATGAACTGACGTGCTTCCGCACTACTGGTGCCCTTGAAGAGCTCCGGTTTGTTCATGCTTGATTTGGCTGTGGCCTTCTGTAGGTTAGCTGTGAGCTGAGCCATGAGTTGATTGGTGTTGACTGTGGTAGGGTTGGACATGGCTGGTGGGGGGTTGACTGGACTAGGGGTAGGGGCAATAATAGGTGTGATTCGTGTCCCGTCACTGAAGAAGTCTTCAGTGATAATGGAATTAGCAACGGCGTGGGGGCAAGGTTGGGAGCTACAATCGGCCCAATTCTGGTTCGGGGGTGTCAGCGACTCGATAGCTTTTATACTAATCCAGGCGTCACACAGAGAGAATAGATCAAAGGATAATGGATAATGCGAGAGGAGTATGCCCTCAGATACTTGTCTAGCTACAGAGGAGAATAGACGAGATCAGAGATAGAGACTACTCTAAGAAATGCCCTATCTTATATACATATTCTGAAATGAACTCATGGGAACTATCTCACATCATAACTATGAGGCTATACAATGATCTGTCAAAGGTTGACAGACATGAGAGAATTCTCACACTGTCAATCTGTCAATAGTCTGACAGACATGAGAGAGTTGTGTTGACAGCGCGGGAATGACAGTCTGTCAACAGTCTGACAGGCATGAGAGAAATGTGTTGACATTGCGAGAATGTCAAGGTTGTCACATGTATGTAAATAAAAGAAAAGGAAAAGATAAAAGTAAATAAGATAGACAAAAAGAAATTGAAAAAGAGTCAGTTCATAACATCACCCTCTCCATAGGGCACGAGTTCCACGATGTGCTTGTTGTAAAAGAAAGTTTTCGGAGGGTAGTGAAGCGAGATTGGGTCCTGTGTCGGCAAGAGGAAGGGGTCGAAACAATTCTGTAGGGAATAAAGAAATAGGGATTTCAATTCAACGAAATATTGTGGGTTTTGGTTTAGTCGGATTCTTTTCATGGAATTCCTTGAGCAATTGGTCAACATTTGTAAGATTTGACCGTGGTTCCCATGTCTGCTCATGTGAACCATATCCCTTCCATTGGACTTTATATTTGATTCCTCTTCCTACTTTCTTCGAGTCAAGGATTTCTTCTGCTTCAAATTCTTCTTCTCCTCCTACAACAACAGGAGGCGGGCGTGTGTTTCGGGGTTGTGTAGGAAAGCTAGGTTCTTTATACGGAGTGAGAAGAACTTTGTTGAAAACATTGTGTACATGTTTCCATGTACGTGGGATTTCCAGTTTATAGGAACTGGCACCTATCTTCTGCTGGATCATAAACGGTCCATACCTCTTGTCACCTAATTTCTTCATTGGGCGATCTACCGACAGGTTGGTTCCTTCTAGCCACACCTTGTCACCAACCTTGTATTCTATACCCTTCTTCCTCTTTCCGTCATACTGCCTCTTCATCTCTACCTTTGCTTTCTCTAAAGCTGATCCTACTTCCTTTCGTATCTTCTTCATTCCATCTACGAAAGCTTGTACTGAGGGGTTGTCCGAAGTCATTTGAGTTGCCGTGCCTTTATACGGGTGTCTTCCTGTATCTGCATAGAAGGGAGAAACTTTTGTCGCTGAATGAACTTTGTCATTGTAGTTGAACTCTGCTAAGGGTAACCATTCGTGCCAATTATTTTGTTGGTAATTAATGAACAAACGGAGATATTGTTCAATCTCTTGGTTTGTTCATTCCGATTGACCATTTGTCTGTGGATGGTACGCTGTGGTGAAGTTCGCTTCAATGCCTAGAAGTCGATAGAGTTCTTTCATGAACCTCGAGTGATACTGTGGTCCTCGATCATGAACTATCTTGCGTGGAAGTCCATGGGTGGAGAAGATGGAATCTCAATAAATCTTCGCCATTCCTTCTGAAGTGACTGTGGTATGGGTTGGTACAAGTCTCAGTCTCTTTGTGAAGTGGTCGATGAAGATTGCAATCGCATTTTGACCTCCAGATTCAGGAAGTTCTCCAATCATGTCAGTACCAATTACTTGCCAAGGTTCAGTTGGAACGGTGTGAGGATGAAGATGTCCAATGGGTCGAGTGCGATGAGACTTTGTCGCTTGACACTTCTCGCAACCTTCCACATACTTTCCAGCATCTCGAGTAATTCCTGGCCACCAGTAATCACGAGTGACGAGTTCTGCTGTTTTGTACTGTCCAGGATGTCCTGCAAGTGGTGAATCGTGGTACTTAGTAAGGATTTTGGACCTAAGTACTCTGTTCTTTGGTACATAGATTCGTCCTTTCCACTCAATAATCCCTTCAGTTTCTTTCCACTCAGGGTTTTTGGCATCGAGGTTATCCTTCACAAGTCAATCAACGTGGTTTTGATTCTTTTGGATTTCCAACAGGAATACATCTTCTGGTGAGGAGATGTTGAGGGCGCGAATGAAAAATTCTGGCTTTAGAAGGACGATGTTCTCGTTGTCCTTTTCCCCCGTCTGAAGACTTGTCATCCTTGACAGGATGTCAACTTTTGTCATCGTCTTTCCTGGTCGATGGACTAGATTAAAATTATATTCCGCAAGTTCAAGAACCCATTGAGCTTGTCGTCGATTTAGCTTTTGGGGTTTCTTGAAATACTGTAGGTTTGTGTGGTCTGTAAAGATTTCAATCTGTTCTTCGGCTCCAAGAAGATATTGACGCCAATCATCGAGCGAGTCCATAATCGCCATTAATTCCTTGTCATAAATCTCATAGTTTCTTTCAACTTCATTGAGTGAACGAGATCGGAATGCTACAGGCCACCATTTTCCATCGACAAATTGAGAGAGACAACCACCATTTGCAAAGTCAGATGAATCAGCTTCAAGTCTAAACTTTCCATGATTTCGGGGAATGAGGAGGACTACTTCTTCACAGATTCGACGCTTGAGTTCGTCGAATGCATACTGTTGGGTCGCTGTCCATTCCCAGACTGCATTTCCAGTAAGTTTTGTCAATGGCTTGGCAACTTTGCTAAATCCTCGAATGAATCGCCTGAAGAAGTTACAGAAGCCAAGGAACTGTTGGACATCGTGTTGCTTCAACGGGGTTAACCATTCTTGTACAGCTTTGACTTTCTTTGGATCCATTTGAATCGTTCCATTCTCAATGATTATTCCAAGGTATTCAATGGATTTTTTCTCGAAAGAACACTTCTCAGGCTTGAGGAAAAGTTTGTGTTCTCGCAGAATGTCGAGGACTCGGTTTACAATTATGCAATGACTTTTCAAGTCATTTGTAAATACGAGTATATCATCCATGTAGACTATGACGTGTCCTTCATTTATCAGATCTCGAAGGATATGATTCATGAATCCTTGGAATGTCGCCGGGGAATTGGTTAGTCCAAAGAACATAACGGTTGGTTCAAATAATCCTCGATTGGTCCTGAATGCAGCTTTCCACTCATCTCCTTCTTTAATCCGTATATTGTTGAATCCCCATTGAATGTCCATCTTTGTGAATATCTTAGCACCCTTCAATTGATCAATAAGCTCCTGAATGAGAGGGAGTGGATATCGATTTTTAATCGTCATTTCATTCAGTTTGCAATAGTCTTGTACTGGTCTAAGGGTACCATCCTTCTTTTTGATGAAGAAGAATGGTGAGGCCATCGGGGATGTCGAGGGTCGAATTCGTCCGGTTCGAATGTTTTCTTCAAGGAATGCATCCAATGCTTCTTGTTCCTTCGGGTTCAAAGGATATATCTTACAATCGAGTGGTTTAGAACCAGGTGTTAACTCGATTGCATGATCCCAAGGGCGTCGTTGTGGTAATTGATCAAATTCCTTTTGACTGAAAACATCCGGGTATTTGTTTATATACGGAGTGGAAGTGTCGAAGTGTTTTCGTGTTTCTTCTTCCGCCTTCTTCTCTGTCCATTTCCTGGAATCTACCTGTTCTTGCACATATCGATCCCAATCAAACATGAAAAGTCTCTCGCCGTCTTCAAGTACTGCTCTTGTTTGAATATCTTCAGGCGTCCAAAAGTGAGGATTATATCCGCACCAAGTCGGACATCGGTCAAAAGTAACTTCTGATTTAATCCAGTCGATACTTGGATTATGATGTCGTAACCAATCTAATCCTAAGAAGATATGTTGTTTGCCAAGGTTAACAACGCCAAATTGAATCCGTTCCGAATGATCTCCGATGGTTACGCGGACTTCAGCATATTTGGTTATGGAGCCGTTCTCATTGAGTGTTCCATCAGCATTGTAGACAGGTACTCGAATAGGTAGGTCTTTGGTCGGAATCCTATGTCGTTCAACAAAGTTTGCATCAATGCATGAACCTGTAGCTCCACTGTCGACTAGTCCTTGTGTAACTACGGCTTCGACTGTGGTTTTCCAGTTTAATGCGCGTATTTCAATGACGGTTTCCTCCGAAGCTTCTCTTACTCGCGAGGAATGCATCCATATCCTTAAAAGTATGACGGCTTTTGTGAGATCTTCTTCTTTCAGCCTTTGAGCAGTCCATTCTGCCGTGTTGGGTATGTATCGTATAGGTTTTTGTACTTCGGTTGGTTTATTAAATGTAGATGCGTGTTTTTCTACATTATCATACTTAATAGTGAAATCCAGTCCACTATCTACTACTGTATGTCCGAAGTATTTAAATTAGAACGCTCCGCCAGACCTATGCCTACTGGGGAGCTCTTATAAAACCCATACTGTTCACCCACGCGGTGAATGAATTCATGTCCATACCAGCTGGTAACCCTGGTACTACATCTACACTATTTACGTTAGTTTCTTCACTAACGTTGTCCGTTCTCTCGCTATCATAGTTCATAAGTTCTACGCTATGGACCGCGGCTCTGTTCTTCTTTGGGCAGTTCCTACTAATGTGGCCTTTTTCACCACAGTTGAAACAAAGGCCATTTACCCTTGCTCGATCCAGGTCCATGGGTCGTCCCGAACCTCCAAAGGTCGTCCCGGACCCATCGCGTCTTGCTATTATGGGGGTAGATCCTACCACTCGAGGTCCTTTCCATCTCTTCTGCTCTTGCCTGCCATAGGCTTGTTGCGTGGATCCTTGACCACGACTTTGTCCTTGTATGCTGTTACCCCAGCTCATGTTGTTGTGTCCGCATTTCTGTTCATCGTAGCGGCGGCGGATTAGATCATTGGCTGTGACGAGTTTCTTGAACTCGTCGTAGCTGCCAAACTCCTCTGTCCTCGTTCGGACTAGATCGCTCATGATGTTGAGGTTGACTGCTCTTTTAGCCAACTGAAGAACATATTCGCTTCTCTTGTCGTACCCCGCTTCCTTCAACAGGAGTTCAAACTCCTTGAAAAAGTCGTCGGCTTTCATACGACCTTGCTGAATGCGATTCAGCTTATCCATTGCCTCCTTCTTCTGGGAGACGTTAGAAAAACTGCTCTTTAGTTCTTCTAGGAATTCTGCGAAGTCTACGTTCCAATCACCAGCGACTTCATCCTGGTGATCACTGGTGTATACTTCCGCCCAGTCATCAGCTCTGCCTCCTCGAATGTAGGACATTGCTACATTGATGGATTCGTTATCGTTATTGACCTGCTGTGTCCTTCGCAGGTCATGGATGTACGCAAGGAGTGTTCGGAGCCATGCTTGGAACTTGGAGGTATCTCCTGTAAATACGTCAGGTTCTTTAACAATAGTTTTTCGGGAGAATGAGGTGTTGGAGGTGGAGGTGATGGTAGCGGCGGTAGTAGCAGAGGTGTTGGCATGCATGGATTGGTTGGATGGGTCAGACATTTCTGAGCCGAGTTCAGTAGCGAATGAAGGAGTAGGAGTAGGTGATCCTAAATGGATGGTTGAATCCGGCGATGCGGGAGAGGGAGAGCGAGATGGGTATGGAAGTGAAAAATCCTGAGGTCTTGACGAGAATGCCAGGATAGGAGGGGCAGGTGCTTGAAGGTAGAGGCTCGTGTCGATTTATGTGTTAATCCAGAAGGCTGTCTACGTTCGCTTCTCGCGCAACGTTGCCTTTTGGGTCAGAGACAAAAACACTTTATGCTCCAACGCCTACTATCAAATCTTCCGAAGAAGAAACTCGATATCCTGTTACTAGCCCTGATTTACACTCCTTGGTAGGAGTCAGGCACACTAGAGAGAGTGTTTTCCTCTCAGCACAGGTTGAGCCGTACCACAGTGTCTCAATGTAGGTATGTACTAACAAAGTGTCTAGGTCAATGCTGGCCTTAACACAGACGAGCTATGGAAAAGGAGGTGGACAATGGGGAAAGACGAAGGAGGTATAGGCTTGTTAGTGATGATATGAAAAGAATAAGTTTGCAACGTAGCGACGTCCGGTATCCAACCAAATGTCGAAGATTTGGGTCGTGACAGGTGGGTCGATAAGGATCTCTGATCTTCTGTCAGTGACTCGATAGCTTTTATACTAATCCAGGCGTCACACAGAGAGAATAGATCAAAGGATAATGGATAATGCAAGAGGAGTATGCCCTCAGATACTTGTCTAGCTACAGAGGAGAATAGACGAGATCAGAGATAGAGACTACTCTAAGAAATGCCCTATCTTATATACATATTCTGAAATGAACTCATGGGAACTATCTCACGTCATAACTATGAGGCTATACAACGATCTGTCAAAGGTTGACAGACATGAGAGAATTCTCACACTGTCAATCTGTCAATAGTCTGACAGACATGAGAGAGTTGTGTTGACAGCGCGGGAATGACAGTCTGTCAACAGTCTGACAGGCATGAGAGAAATGTGTTGACATTGCGAGAATGTCAAGGTTGTCACATGTATGTAAATAAAAGAAAAGGAAAAGATAAAAGTAAATAAGATAGACAAAAAGAAATTGAAAAAGAGTCAGTTCGTAACAGGGGGGTGGTGGATGTGAGTTCGGTCTTTGGTGTCAAAGGCGTGCGGGTAGGCAGAGCAGTCAACGGGTTGAGCGGGTGGGCTTGGTATGGCTGTGCTGGTAGACGTGGTGGAAGCAGATCCTGCAAGGATAACCCAATCGGTAGGTTATCAGTGCAGTAAAGGATCTTGACCTAATGTCACAAAGAGGTGATGATGGCAGCAAGACTGAGCGGAAGCGGACGGATACTGATCCCAACGACAAAGTTATATTCATAATAAATACTGAGAAGTAAGTAAAGACATACTTGATCCCAATGACAAAGAGGTCAAGATAAGGGATCAGGTTGTGGGGGGCTGGCTTATATATACAAAGGTAAGGTACGGGAACCATGATGTCATACTGTATAGTTCAGGAACGAGGAATGGAACGGAATGGACTGGAAGGTTCCGGATCGATTATGATAGGTAACAGTGATGGAATGATGTATTGTAAAGAAAAGGAAAATAATAGGGGCGGCTCACTTCATGACATTGGCCTTGATAATCTTCTTGTTGATTAGTTTCATGTGTCAATCATACTCCCCATTAATTGATTCTTCATCAAAAGCTTTCTTGACATGGTTGCCTTTGCCTTTGACCCATTCCTTGAGGAAATTGTAGACTTGCCAGTAGAACCAATACAAAATGAGAGAAGTCAGAAATGAAACAAACAAAACTGAACCGCAACAGCAGCAAGGCTTAGCATAGCTTTTGGAATTTCCTTCGCATCATCAGTCTTGATACTAGAGGTGAATGTGGCATGGAAACAATGACCAAGAGGTTTTTTCCCAGTAGAAAATAGCAATGAATAACAGCAATGTCATGACAACTAAGTACTTACATCATTTTCTTTCTTTCGTTTCACATGCTCTAGTGACCAAATGACCACATTCATTACTCATTGTTCATCTGACCACTCACTCTTGCGCTGTCATTAGTTTATTGTTCTTTCCTTGTTCCTCATTTGTTCTTTACTATTCCACTCTCGTGCTCTTGTTCTTTGTCACCTATTGTTCTTTGTTCCTTTTATACTTGTCCCTTTACCCTGGTTCCTATTGTTTCAGACTCGTATATATAGTACAGTAGACAGCTACCAGTTCCTGTTGCAACGTAGGCAGAAGCAACCAAGGGAAGGGATTAACGGCATAAGCACAAGCACAAACCTGAGTGTGAGTAATGATCAGCATGCAAAGGTCTAAAAGGATAAATGATCTCAGCAACTGTGATAGCACAAAGGGCCAATCACAAGGGTCAGATAAGGCAAACTAGTTCCCAAAGACCAAGTTAATATTGAGTGTAAACAAAGATACAAACACGAACCTAGTTCCCAAAGACCAAGAGGTGGAGATAGGGAACTGGTAGCTGTCTACTGTACTATATATATAAGTCTGAAACAATAGGAACCAGATTAAAGGGACAAGGGTAAAAGAATAAAGAACAAGAGTGCAAGAGTGGAATAGTGAAGAACAAATGAGGAACAAGGAAAGAACAATAAACTAATGACAGCACAAGAGTGAGTGGTCAGATGAACGATGAGTAACGAACATGGTCATGTGGTTACTAGAGCATGTGAAACAAAAGAAAGAAAATGATGTAGGTACTTAGTTGTCATGACAGTTCCCTATCCTGACCTCTTGGTCTTTGGGAACTAGTTTGTGTTACGAACTGACTCTTTTTCAATTTCTTTTTGTCTATCTTATTATACTTTTTCTTTTATCTTTTCCTTTTCTTTCATTTACATACATGTGACAGCCTTGGCATTCTCGCAATGTCAACACATTTCTCTCATGTCTGTCAGACTGTCATTCCCGCACTGTCAACACAACTCTCTCACATCTGTCAGACTATTGACAGATTGACAGTGTGAGAATTCTCTCATGTCTGTCAACCTTTGACAGATCGTTGTATAGCCTCATAGTTATGACGTGAGATAGTTCCCATGGGTTCATTTCAGAATATGTATATAAGATAGGGCATTTCTTAGAATAGTCTCTATCTCTGATCTCGTCTATTCTCCTTGGTAGCTAGACAAGTATGTATCTGAGGACTTACTCCTCCTGCACTATCCATTGCTTTTGATCTGTTTCTCTCTGTGTGATGCCTGGCATCGTATTGAGCTAGCAAGTCACTGACAGTTTGCCTTATCTGACCCTTGTGATTGGCTGTTACGACCATGCCAAGTTCAACTCCCGCGGTCCCGACAATCATTTTCCGGTATTTTTGACTTCATCATTTTCTTCCGTCGCGGAGCTTACCTCCGCGATCCTTTTACACTTTGCTTTTATATCCCTCACACTTAGCCGACTTCTTATATATCCTTTTATATCATTTCCTTTATACTTTCCCCTTTTATCTTCCACATGTTCGGCCATACTATTCTAGGATACTATCACTTAGCGACCCTTAGGTAGCGACTACAGTATAAAGCTACGGGAGTAGAATATTGGTCCTTAGTTTAAATATCGACTTTGATAGCGCACTTCGATAGTGTATACCTCTCAAATAGAGTTCATACTCAAACCTCATCTTAAGTACGATCACATGAGTTTCTCCCGCGATCGGAATTACCCTCAACTTTGCTTTCAGACAGCAGCGTATTTGGGACGCTATTAATAGTAGCGTCAACATCCGACTACCTCTCCGTAGGTTCACCCAACCCTCACCGGGATTTATCTCGGTGTTCGGTCTTTTACCCCGTGATCCAACTTTATTCCTATGACCGTGCATAATCATAACATTGGCCCTTTGTGTTATCACAGTTGCTGAGATTGTTTATCCCTTTAGGCCTTTGTGTATTGAGTATTACTCACACTCAGGTTTGTGTTTGTGCTTGTGCTGTTGATCCCTTCCCTTCATTGCTTCTGCCTATGTCATGACAAGCAACAAGTGCTGGATGTCAATATGACTCATTGTAATGAGCCGTTGAAGCATCAGTGATCTTGCAAATTGTGTTGAGCAATGAACAAAAAGAAGAGATAAAACATGCACCTTTGTATGTGTAAAAATATGATTGAGCTGGGAGAGAAGATTCTCAATGAACTGTTTACAACTCCCATCCTCAAACAATGCTTGGTGTATGCCATAAAGACTTGGGACATGATCCGCTGCCTTTCCTTTAACTTTTGACCAGTAACCTGCAACAAATCTGAGCTTCTAAGATGTGTAATCAAAGAAACACACTTACATAATCAGTCAGGTATTTTGCATAACAACGATCTTATTTGAAACAATAGAGTTTCTTGGGGAGTTCTTGTTTTGCTCCAACCAAAGTGATACTTGTGTAGGAATGAGTGACCTGAACATTGCTGGTGGCAAATCCATCTTGAAAGATAGTGAGACCAACAGTGAGAAGAATAGCTTCTGTGAGGAGATCCTTGATCATTTGAGATTGGTTATTAACAGAGATGCATTGTGAATGTATAGGGTAGACAAGATGGTTCACTGCAGGCCAGTTAGCATTCTATGTAAGAGATACAGTGAAAAAAGGAATGTTGAAGAAAAAAATGCTTACTGAAGACTCCTCGAGGTCATTGCAGCTCAAGCTTGAAACTTCTACTCCAGCCACACTCAGGTTCACCATCGAAGGATGCTAGATGCTATGAAGTTAGAGAATCCTCATATATGGGCATGAAACTTACCTCTGCATTATATTTGATATCTTGAGCAACCTGGTATGAGATGGATTTGAGTTAAAAGAGTTGAAGATAATTGAGGGAAAATTGAAGTGACATACTTTCTGTTGTTTTGTAGACTGGCCACAAGAGACAATTTTAGGTGGGCATTTTGGAGTTTTGACCTTCATCCTCAGATTTGAAGAGCATGCTAGCATCAATGGTGCTCAAAACATCCAACTTGTAACCTTCATTCATGCTAGCAAGGGAAGCAGGTTGAGTAAAAGGGAGAATAATGTCGGCATCTGATTCCTTGTAATGGTCTGAGAGAAAGTAAGATTAAGAAAGCAAACAAGCATGTAATGTACCTCCATATTGATTCCAACCACGACTAGACAGGCTTTGCTTACCTCTGACCTTTCTCACAACCTGCATGCGCTGGAAACATCATGATGGTAAGATTTTGATACTTGACAAAATCAAAAAAACTGACCTCCTTCCTCAGGTCATCCTCATCAATCTCCAGGTTTGAGCCAGCATTTTCATTATTCTCCTCACCAACCTCCAGCAGAAACTCTTCCTCACTCACCAGAATATTGAAATTGTCTCTCAGCACTTTCATCTTTAATAAACCAGTTTTTTCAAGACTTTGGAGGCTGCTGGACTGTATAATCTGTGAGTAAAAATTTCCTGAGCAAGTTCAGACTGTACTTATTGAGTACTGGTGGTAACTTCAAGGTCACCTTTTGTTTGTTCTTCAATAAGTCCCCAGCCTGAGAACCACCTTCATCTGCATCCCACTTACTACCAGCATCACTATGGCAACTGGTGCTGCTCATCCAGACTGAAGATATGTTAGCATTAGCTACACTTCTACAAAAATCACTCATTATTAACCTTTTCTCTGCTGCAGCTTTCTTGTGACACATTGGCCCTATCACAAGCAGTCAGATTCATCAGGTATAGAGTATTGCTACATGTACTCGTGAGTGTTGGAGCTCTCCATTGGGTCAGTCATGGTGTCAGTATTGGGTTGCATGGGTTGCAAGGATGGGCTAGAGTATGAGGTTGAGGATATCCTGGATAGTCATGTGAGATGGAAGAAGTTAGAATACTTGGTGAAGTGGAAGGGTTACAATGCAGAGGATAATTCATGGGAGCTGGTATAAAATCTGGAACATGTGCTGGCTACTGTCCAAAAATCCACAAGAAGCATTCCCGGGTGGTAAAGGCTTGACTATCGAGGGCAATGGTCATAAGGAGGGGGGGTAATGTCATGAGGTGAGCTGCCCTTATGATTTTCCTTTTCTTTACAATACATCATCCCATCACTTTTACCTATCATAATCAATCCAGAACCTTCCAGTCCATTTTAGTCCATTCCTTGTTCCTGAACTATATAGTATGATATCATTGTTCTCACACCTCACCTTTGTATATATAAGTCAGCCCCCACAACCCAATCCCTTATCTTGACCTCTTTGTTGTTGGAATCAGGAATGTCTTTACTTACTTCTCTATATTCATTATGAATATAACATTGGGATCAGTATCTGCCTGCTTCTGCCTAATCTTCCACTCAGTCTTGCCATCATCGTCACCTCTTTGTGACAGGGACCCAATGACAATATGTACAAGTTGTGTAGTATCATTAGTACAATACCATTATATTGTTTATGATAACTACTGAGAAATTCTTAAGCAAAATTAAATGGCAACTGTCAGTCAAGGCACTAGAAGCACAAAAGATGTAAAGTTTGAACTTACCCTAAGGCCATCATACACATGCACTACAAATCCTTATGTTCCACCCCACTCAACCAACTACTTGCCCCAACCAAGGTAAATACTGCCAATACAAGTCCATTGCACATATTAAAAGCATCTTACATTATTATCTACATTTTCTGAAAAACTTTCAAACTCTGGGAGTTTTCCCTGTAAGCAGTGTGATGAAAAGTGCTCGATGGCACTGTACAAGCACCTACAGTGCTAAAGTACCAAAAGGGAATAATAAAGAAAAGAATACTGAAAAAGTGTCAATTCATAACAATCATAGGTGATACAGTTGTGGACAGTCAAAGTTGACAATTTGTACTAAGGGCTCATGCAATTTATTTTGCCCAATATTTTACTGGAATCAGACTCAGAATGCCAGAAGGGCTTAAAAAACAACTGTTATGATCATGCACGGTCGTAGGCGATAAGTTGGATTGCGGACTATAAGTCCACGGGGTAAAAGACCGAACACCGAGATAAATCCCGGTAAGGGTGAAGTGAACCTACGGAGAGGTCGTCGGACGTTGACGCTACTATTAATAGTGTCCCCAACACGTTGATGTCCGAAAGCAAGGTTAAGGTAATTCCGATCGCAGGAGAAACTCACGCAATTGTACTTAAGGTGAGGTTGAGAATAACTCTAT
Organism: Lentinula detonsa; assembly: GCA_027921405.1. NCBI lineage: Eukaryota > Fungi > Basidiomycota > Agaricomycetes > Agaricales > Omphalotaceae > Lentinula > Lentinula detonsa. The sequence goes on from JANVFU010000010.1 coordinate 1,551,955, forward strand.
TTGAGATACACTGTAGAAGTGCGCTATCAAAGTCGATATTTAAACTAAGGACCAACTATTCTACTCTCGTAGCTTTATACTGTAATCGCTACCTAAGGGTCGCTAAGCAATAGTTATCCTAGAATAGTATGGTCGAACATGAGGAGAATAAAAGGGGTAAGTATAAAGGGAATGATATAACAGGATATATAAAAAATCGGTTAAGGTGTGAGGGATATAAAATCGAAAGTAAAAGGATCGCGGAGGTAAGCTCCGCGACGGAAGAACGTAGTAGAATCAAATACCGGAAAATGATCGTTGGGACCGTGGGAGTTGAACTTGGCATGGTCGTAACAACAACCTTCAAAGTTTTTCCCACAACCCATTAGGAATGGCCAAATTTTTGGGTTGATTCAATGCCATATGTACTGCACAAATTAGCCCAAAACTGCATCAAGATGCATCATTGCAGTATTTGAGACTGCCCAATGTTGCCAATGCTTCTTGACTGCCCAGTCTGCTGCGTTTCCTGTCAATCCCATCCAATATGCACTCATAAATCTCCAAGAGCAGTTAATGAATCTCTGAATAATATCCACCAGACATGCATTGAGATATTCCATTGTGGCATCTTTTGCTGCTGGGAAAGTCTTCTTTGGGACTTGTCTGTACTGATATTTACACCTTCCCCAGTACTGTAGAGAAATGAGATATAGGGAAATGCCAAATGTATATGTACATACCATTTCAACTGGGTTCAACTTGCAATGAAACTTTGGTAGAAAGATACAGTAATGACCAGCATCAACAATGAGTCTTTCCAGCATGGAAGGTTGGTTAGCAAAATCCTCCTATTTACTGAGGAGTTGGGCCATACAGCAACTCTCATTCTCAAAAGGGCAAACTAGTGGGCATTTGGCTTTCATCCTCCCAACTTCAAATCCTCACTCTTTGAGGACTTGTTGTAAACCCTTTTGGATGACCATCTGGAAGTGTCATTCTTTGGGTCTTACAGCAATGTTCAGGTGTAGGATTGGATTGGGAAATTACAGTGTCATACTGTTTGTGCTGTTTTCCACCATTACCTTGATTCATCTGAAATGCATTCAGTGCATTAGGACCAAGAGATGCATGGGCAGATGGCTGATCAAAAATGAATAATACCTGGCAGTCTGGATGTGCTTCCTTAAATATACTAATTGCTTCTGTTATTTGTGTGAAAAGCTGCTGAGTATCCCACCAATCATCAGCATTTGAACCTGGTTAAATCACCTTTTGGGCATCCCGAGTGATATTTCCATCTGAATCTGGACAGACAAGGCATCCATCAACTTCATTAATGAAGTCAGAAACTGTTATATGTATGCGGATCACGGTAAGTCCGCGATCCCGCTATCCACTTTCTGCATTTGTGGAGTATAACTCCACAAGGGAATCACCTGTTATCTCTCTGGATCATTATCCAATCCATACTATACCTTTTATATCCATTCCTTTGTTCTTCCTCATGTCGACTAACCTATTTGTCATGACAACTAAGTACTTACATCATTTTCTTTCTTTTGTTTCACATGCTCTAGTAACCACATGACCGTGTTCATTAATCATTACTCATCTGACCACTCACTCTCGTGCTATCATTAGTTTATTGTTCTTACCTTGTTCCTCATTTGTTCTTCACTACTCCACTCTCGCACTCTTGTTCTTTGTTCCTTGTTCTTTTACCCTTGTCCCTTACCCTAGTTCCGATTGTTTCAGACTTGTATATATAGTACAGTAGACAGCTACCACTTCCCTATCTTGACCTCTTGGTCTTTGGGAACTAGGTTTGTGTTTGTATCTTCGTTTAAACTCAATATTGACTTGGTCTTTGGGAACTAGCTTGCCTTATTTGACCCTTGTGATTGGCCCTTTGTGCTATCACAGTCGCTGAGATCACTTTCTCCCTCTACCTTTGTGTGTTGAGCGTTACTCACACTCAGGTTTGTGCTTGTGCCGTGCTTCTGATTGCTTCCCATTGTTGCCTCCGCCTACGTCATGACACTATTTGGAGATAGTACATATGCAACCCTTACATAGAGTATGTATAAAGCCTCAATGTAGAATAGGTAGTCCCCAGATTGAATATTGACTTAGATCTGCCCCTTTTCTTGTATCCAGGATGTTAAAATGTCCTTGATACTTACTCAACACTGCTCTGACGATTGTGGGAGCAATGTGCAATCCGGAGCTTCTACCTTTTTCATTGGACACTTAATGTGTTGAGGGCACTACCAATAGTAGTGTCAAGGTCCAACTACCTTTTCCCCTACTATGCAAATCATTCCTTCTGTTGCGAGGGAATGAACCCCTCGCATTCTGGTCCATTTCCGCGATCCTATCACAGGAGACTCCATGGTTCCGGAGCTTGCATGATCTTAACAGAAACATGAATGAGATGACCACGACCCTTTTTTGCAAAACTTTTTGGTCTGGACCCAACCTACGAAGATGATGAGTTTGAGAAAGAAAAATTGGAGCAGGTTTTTATCAAGTGGATGATTTATATTCATTCACACTGAACCCAAACTTATCATGAAACTCTGCAATGACTTCCTTTTCACCTGGTTCAAGAACAGGAGGTATATGTATTAAGTCTGGACCCTCATAGTGAACCATGTGGCATTCATAGGCAGCCATTGTGGGAAGGCAGATCTTTTCCTGGTATTCAATAACATCTGGTCTCTTATGACCATCCATATAAACACCTTTCTGCAGAAGTGTCAAATGCCAACCAAGAGTATTTAGCCAGCGATGAGCAGTTTGTTCACAAATGGGATGTTCTCAGTAGATGCCAAGACTAGAAAGAATATCAGAGTTGAGACCATTCATAATACAGTAACATCCCCAACCGTCTGTACAGTAACCAAGTACGAGCTGCATTATAAATAGTCTCATCTGATAGAAGAGACCTTGAGGTACGCAAACCACTACGTCATTCTTTTGGAAGCTGCTCAAAAACCTGGTAATGATTTGCCAAACTTTGAATGTATTGTACAAAGTGTATACCTTCTCCTGGATGCCACTGAAGAGTGATTTCCTGACTGGCATGTATTCTCAAAAATCCCTTCAATCACAAAGTTACATAGTTACGAATAATGAGCAGCTGGGTAATCTGTGATAATGGCATTGCTCTTTTCTTTGCACTTGCAAGTTCTGATTTAACTTGTTCTTGCAACTCCTCCCAGCTGTGAATTTCAGTCAAAGACGCTGTTTTGGTCAGCTCATCTTCCCCATCCTTGGGAGCATCATCTTTAGCTGATTGAGATGACTCAGTTTCTGCAGAGATTGAAGCAGTGGGATGTGTAGAACTTTTGGGTGTGGATTCAGATGGTAGAATTCGGGGCTCATTCTCTTCAAAATTGAGGTTGGGCTCTTCAGATTCCATTGGGATATAAACTTCAGGCTCTGTTAGACTACTGCAAGCGTTTATCCTCAGAGCCACATGGTGTAGTGTGAACGACTTGATTACCTGTTAGACTACCATAAGCATTTATCTATGAGGTCTTGTAAGTATACAAGTAGTCTACAGGCTTGAATAATGTAAACTCACCCTCAGAGCCACACGGGGTAGTGTGAACAACTGAGGGTAGGGAAACTGTATGTAGATGAATAAATACGATACAACTGAGGATTCAAAACATATAAGAACACATATCAGCCATCGGAATATAAAACAATAAAATTGTAAAACGTTTGAGGAAGTAAAAGGACATCGCCTCAACGTCTGATCGGGACTCCTCCCCTTACCTCTCTTTTGCAGTTCTCGACAGGCTCCTGATTTGATACAGCTCTGGTAACAGAAGAAGATGTTGACCCATGACATATGTATAGGAGCATTTCCAGCGAGTCCAAAGTATTCAAGTTTATGCTGTGTCTTCATTGCCTCTCTGTACCACCATTTCGTCTGTGCTGCTTTCTTCTCAATGTCTGGACCCTTTGCATACTCCTTTGGTTGGTCTGTACCACATTTTCAAGACTTTGATAAACTGTAAAATCAAGCATACACACCTTTCTACTCTCGCTCCTTTCATTTCCTCTTTTTCATCTCCTTAGCTTCCACTCTCAAAACTTCTGGTACCCAGTCTTCATCATGGACATCCTCATTCATAGCAGCAGCATAATGAAACATCTTTTTTTCTAAAACTTGACTGTTGAAGCATTCCTCTTCCCAGCCAACAACTTTGAATTCCTCTTCCTCCTCATATCCAAACCAGAATGCAACACCCATCAGAGGTGGCCTTGTCTGACTTTCACCAACTTCTTCCTCTCCATCAGGTTTAGCAGGATGATCTGGAGTTTGTGCAGGTTGCAGAGGTTGTGGAGACATCAGGACAACATCATCTGAAGACACTGGAAGGGATCACTCTTGATTTCTTCAGCCTGTCTGTTATGATCATGTGCACCGATCGTACACATCGCGCGTCGCGCTTCGCACCGATGCAGTCAACCATACATGTGTCACAAAGAGGTGACGATGGTGACAAGACGGAGCAGAAGCTTAGATGGAAGCGGATGGATACTGATCCCAATGACAAAGTTATATTCATAATAAATACTGAGAAGTACTGTAAGTAAAGACATACCTGATCCCAACGACAAAGAGGTCATAATAAGGGATCAGGTTGTGGGGGGCTGGCTTATATATACAAAGGTAAGGTACAGGAACCATGATGTCATACTGTATAGTTCAGGAACGAGGAATGGAACGGAATGGACTGGAAGGTTCCGGATTGATTATGATAGGTAACAGTGATGGAATGATGTATTGTAAAGAAAAGGAAAATAATAGGGGCGGCTCACTTCATGACAACATGATCAAGTCCATCATCAATGTGACGCACTGATGATATGGATCAGGTAATCTACTTCCGTGATACTCATCCACCTATCCTCCTTATCCCGTTGCTCCCCCTTCAGACAGGCTATACACCATACCGCCTTCCTCTCCCCATTAGTCCACTGTCTTCCTATCTGCACTTGTTATCTTTACTTCCGATTTGTTGTAACTACTTTAGGATATTCTGTAGCAATACCGGAGATAGCAAACTTAGCATATAAGACTTGTGGTCATAGGTAGAAGCCTTAGTTTTACTATCAAATTGGTACAACTCCCAATAATCATACAACACTTGCTCTTATCACTCTTATACCTCGTTCGACGCCGTTGACCTTCAGTCAATACTATCTTGATCTCGAACAAACTCAATACGGACCGCGCAGCGTAGCGAGGGTATTGTCAATAGCAGTACCAAAGGTCCACTCGATCCGCACGCTCCTAACACTGTTGTGTTCCTCTTTTGTGTAAGACAATTGTAAATATATCGATTCTCAGAACACACCAGACGGGTGTAAGAACTCTATTAAAGTAACTACCTGTAAGACGATTGTAAATATATCGATCTATACAATGTTGTTAGCATACCAAACAGGTAGTAAGTTACAAACAAATACTCACTCTCAGAACACACCAGACGGGTGTAAGAACTGAGAGTGACGAAGAAATATGTCGAATATTTATAACAATTGTAGTCGCTCGTAATCGAGCGGGCACAGTCAATTTGTAAGTATGAGACGAAACCGCAAACCATAATAATACATGAGCACTCGATTGAAGGCTCGATTAAACAACGATTGTGATCTGTTCCTTAGTCGATCCATGATAGACCTCTCCAGAACGGTCGCCGAAACGGTATAGGCGCCTCTTCCTTCCACATTTTGTTTTGCTGGCCTCCCTTTAGGCATATTGTGCTGATAATCCTGTATGAAGTGAAAATTTTATTGCACAGTAGACATTATGTAATTACATGAAAATTTTCCTTTTTAGTACTGAAAGATTTTGATCAGTGACATATTTTTTTTAATCATTGGTATCTACTTTGATGTGCAGACAGTGCATTTTCCGCATTTTCCCACATTTTTTGCAATCTTTTTCAGTGGAACAGCCAAATTTTTGGGGTCTGAAGGTCAATATTGAGATTGAAAGAAATTGGCTCATTGATTTACTTTTGTATGGTCCTAAATATGCACCAAATACACAGAATAGGATAATATGATTGGGTTTGACTCTATGATAATTCAATTAAGAAATTTGTTGACTTTGACTGTCCACAACTGTAGCTGCTTTGTGATCAGGAATCCCATCATTTACTGAAGACCTGGTGGCCAGGACAGATGGTGAATCCAGCGTGTGATGCACCCATGCTGCTTCATTCAAAGTAGAGTGAACATAAGGTAAATCATATATGATAGGAGGTATGGAATTACATTGTGGATCTGAATTGGGTCATGGTGGCTCTAAGGTAGGGAAGAAATTTGTGTGAGGGAGAACTGAGTCCGAGAATGCGGAAGCCAAAGAGGGATTGGGAACCAATGAGGATGGGTGGCATAGGGTGGGAAGGTTCTTGTTCTCTAATTGTAAAAGCTTTATACACAAAGTAATGTCCCAAAGACCTCTAAGCCTCAGAATTTTTTGAGAATACAATTTTGGACTACAATGTGTAGCTATTGGGCTCCGGGGGACTGTTCAAAGTTCGGATATTTTGGGGACCCAGAGCTCAAATTTGATTCGGACATTTTAGAAAAATTTTCGGGGTCGTGTTCTTCCAAGTCCAGTGAATTAGCGCTCGAGAGACAATATTGATCGGCGATGGCGAGTTATCACCTTTACTCCACCGCGATGCCACCTCGCGACCAACTTTTTCTTCCTCTGCAACTGTCATGGGTCAAGGTTTCTACGAGAAACAGCTCATAGCTCTAATATCTTGCTGCGCCTTATTTCTCTTTGTCGAACATATCCTTTCAAGAATAAAGAAAGTCAACAGAGATGCAGCTGAAGCACAGATCGAAGACGGAGGAAGAGTTTCAAACGCGACCTTACTGGGTAAACTGACGCGACAATATCTCTTCGTATACGCTATGGTCATGAGCAAGTAGTCACTGAGGTCAGCTCGACTTCTCGTTCAAGCTAAACTTGTATTCCAACCAGGTGCAGACTGGCTACAAGGGCCGTATGTTTACAGCCTCTACAGAGAGCAATACAAGTTTCCTGAACGACTCGTGGCCCTCCTTTTCGTCACCGGATTCTCTTCTGGAGCTTTAACAGCGCCTCTGATAGGTGCTTGGGCTGATCAGTAGTTCGTGTTTCTCGAGTGATTGCCATGGCACTCCCTAATGAACTCACAGTGGGCGCAAAAGAATTTGTTTAGCTTTTTGCGTTACCTATGCCCTATCATGCGTTTGCATTTTCGTCCCGTATCTTCCTATATTACTTATTGGGAGATCGCTCGGTGGAATATCTGGCTCCATCCTCTTCTCCGCATTTGAATCTTGGCTTATATCAGCGTCAAATAATGCAGGACTTGCTGATTCTGATCTATCTCGTATTATGGGTCGTGCTTCCCTGGTAAACGGGCTCGTGGCAACCGGCGCTGGCGTTGTCAGTAATCAGCTCGTTTCTTCCACTAGTAACTTTGGATCCCCTTTCCTTTTGAGCGGCACTATCCTCGTTTTTGCCTGGTTTGTGATAGCCAGTTCGTGGAAAGAGAATTTCGGCTCCACGGAAGCGAATACGCGGAATGATAGTATTTTGCAAGTGGGCCGTTTGGTACAAGCTTGGAAAGTAGCTCGTCAAGGTGCGGCTTGGTTAACTGCATTCGCGATTTTTGTTGAGCATCCGTTCAGATAAGGTCTTACTGATTCTTGGGTTAACACAAACCTGCTTTGAAGGTTCAATGTATCTATTCGTCTTTCTTTGGGTCCCTTCTCTCCAAGAAGCCTCCCATTCTTCAAATATATCTCCTCTTCCTCTTGGATACATTTTCTCGGCTTTCATGATCAGTATGATGCTTGGATCTTTATTATACACCGCCGTAACCTCTCATTATCTCACTTCATCCCCAAGATCCAACGACAGTTCACTTTCGGTCCATGCCAAGCTGAGTAGTCTAGTCTGCGCCATCAGTGGTCTGGCCCTCGCCGCAAGTGTCACATCTAGGAATGAAAGGATCCGGTTTTGGTGCTTTTGTGTATTCGAGGCATGCGTAGGAATGTATTACCCCGTTCAAGGGATGCTCCGAGGGACGCTGATCTCCAATGAACACCGGGCAACAGTGAGATTCAGTGTACCTTTCATCTATCTGTTCTTAAATATTTCCTTTTCCAGCTTTCCTCGCTATTTCGCGTTCCTTTGAACGTTTTCGTGGTCGTGTCACTTCTGACTGGCGTCTCGTCCGCCCGATATGCCGTGCTCTCCGCAAGTTCTGTCATGCTGGGTTTCTCTGCTATTATGACAGGCCTGGTTATCGTAAATCATGCCGATAATCATTCGAACTCTAGAGATGTAGGTCGAGGCCTATTACGAAGACCTTGGATTGGCTAATTTAACCTCTTTCCAGTACTAACGCAGAATGACTCTCCATGCGCTGAGAACTTGGACGCTCTCGAACTGCACAATACATTGTCCTTTCTTATTGCCGTTCTTTACCTTCGATACGGATACATATAACAATCTTAGAACTTGAATTTACTCAAATTTTTCGTAATCACGTCTGATATGTATTTCACAAGCTTCTCGAGTTGCGTTCGGTCGTATACAAGATTGAACGTGACGGCATTACATTGAATTAAGGTCAACGCGCACACTGCAACGTTGCGTATATATAGTAGTACAGCCGCCCCAAGGACCGTCAAATCATTCATGCTTCGTTGTTCATGCCGTCGCGGTAGGTACGAGTGGCAAGGGAGATCCCGCAGCAGATATCGTCCGCATCCTGGGAGCCCTCCAGCTCAATTCGTCTATCATGTTCTTCGCCTGCCTCCGTCTCTCTGGAAGCCTTCCTTGACGAACGGAGCGTCTCTGCACGCTTCGTTCGCCAGACCTGAAAGGTGTGTTCTCCTTCTGGTCCACCTCTCGAGCAACAGGAACATGAATCTTTACATGTCGCTGGTGTTCAAGGGCCTTTCTCTGCCTGCGGCCGAGAAGAATCTCAGGAGCAACATCCTTCAGGTGGTCTCGTTGCTCAGCAGAAGAATATGTCATGGGAGACTCCGCGAGCATGAGAAGATCCTGAATCGAGTAAATAGGGAGTAGAGATGATTCTAAGATCAAGAATACAGTCAGTATCGAGCAAATCCTGCATAGAGATTGTGAGATGCCGTACCTATGCTGGACTCATGCTCGCTAGTGGGAGTAGTAGACCTACTAGAAGCGCGACCACGACTTGTAGTCCGCTTGTGCACGGGAACATACAAGGCCGGGGCCGGATGAGTAGCGATTGGTTCAATGTTCTCGAATACAGAAGACATGTTTGAGAGGGAAAGCGAGATGAAGGTGGATGATATAGAGATAATCAGAAAAGGACTGGTGGAGACTGGAGAACGACCAGCGGAGTGGTGTCCATTTATGTAGGGGTTGCACAGAGCCACATTACAATAGCACAATTGTCAGAGCATACGTGGCCTTTTGGACGCTTTGACTGAACACGCATAAGATCATTATAAGCATGGACCTTCATCGAAAGTTCCAGCGCTTTCCATCCTTTTCAGGAAACCTCGGGCATCGGGCATCGGTTATTCCTTGTTCTTCCTTGTTCCTCCTAATTCTTCCTTGTTCACAGTCGGGTCAACACGTACATTACAATTTGCGACCCTGTTAATTCTCTGAACTCGACCGCCCCGCGGACTTTCATGGATCAAAGATCCTCTTGGACCAAACCAACTTTGGCTGACAAGCCGTCATAAACGAAGTGCACGTATGAGTGGTGATGGTATTACGGATGTGAGTGTATGATACATGCGAATTGGAATATGCGGAAGAATGCGATAGAATAAGCAAGCATGGACCAGGGTCCTTTTTTTGGGTAGGGGCAGGCAGATGTACGTCGACCCATGGATCACGGATGGTCCTTACGCATCAACAAAACTCTTAACACCCTCAAGCCATCCCACATACTCCTGTAGGCACATTGAGCAACAGAGGTGAAATGGAACCGACATAAAAACTCACCCGTTGTTCCTTATGCTCAGCAAATTCTGGGATGAACAAGGCAAGTGATTGGTCAATCCCGCGCTCCTGCAAGAACTTATCAAACTCCTCTTGAAGACCAATGTCAAGTGTGTCAAACTACGGGAAAGTATCATTCAGAGCGAAAATTGGCCTGGAATAAAGATGAAGCAGACCTGAGGGCCCATATAGATTCCCCTTCGTTTCCAATCAGCCTCTGCCGTTAAATCGGTGGCAAGGCTACCTTCTTTATAATAGCTGATGTTGTCTATAACGAATTGGCCTTCTTGACACATCATGTCGATAGCCAGGGAACCAGGAGCGCTTGACTACAAACATTCAAATGAGATGAACAAAATCAAGAATCAAGATGGAAATAGCATGCACACACCTTGGTTACAGTGAGCGACGCGCGAATGGGGTAAGTGTTCAGAACTTCCTCCTCTTGTGAATTGTCCTCATCATTTTCCTCGGATGCTGCTTCATTATCAAATTCTTCGTTTTCCCCGCGAATGTCAACAATAGAGAAAGTAAGACGAAGGCTAGGCGTTTTAATGGCTTTAGGAACGGCAATTTGAATACAAGGTAGAAATTTACCTTTCGTTCCCAAACTTCCTGGTCAGCAATACTTCGTCATTCAACGGAGTATCTTCAATCTAGGAGAAGATATATTAAAAGCGAAATTGGGGTATGAAAAAGTGTACTAGCCTGCCATTTACCCTGCGCCTTGAACTCTTGTAAGAACTCGGGCTCTTTGGGCAATTCAGCCATAGATTCCTTCTCGTATTTCGTCTCTTCCAACAGCTTATTTGAGAGAGCTACATCAGCTTGAAAAACGTAGTTCAGTAGAGTAGGCCAAGTCAGGAAATAACGTTACTCACCCGTTCCCTGTCCAAAAGACCTAGCAGACACAGAAAACGCCCTCGAAGGCAATTTTCCAGAAACTAAACGGGCTCGAACGCTAGACGAAGCTGAGCGAAGGACCGCTGCGCGCGAAGACACAGCCGTAAATTGACGAAGAGCACGAATAGTAGACATAGTGTATGATTCTTGGTGAAGACACAAGCTTAAAGTTGCACAGAAATTTTCGAGCCGTCGCCCGGATTACGTCAGAGTGTGCCGAGATGATGCCGGAAATACTACATTCCCCCCCAGCGCTTCCAAGTCGTTGATTGCGTTGGAAGAATTCATCAGATACTTAAAGCTCTGTATGTAATAAATCTTACTGAGCAACCTCTTAGGCAATGATGAGCCGAGACTCTTAGGCCGTATCATCACTACTGCACTAAGTATTCATTGATAGTAGTAAGCATCATTTTGAGAGTTGGTTTGGAAGCGCTTGGCGGATATGTAGCGTATTTCCTGCAAATGGCGGTAATAATCTAGTTTGCAGCTCAACAGCTTCGGTTTGGGAGGCTCAATTTATCTTTTCCGCTGACACTGAGCGCGTCGATCATGATATGTTCAATACTTGGAATGACATTTCACTTCCTGGAGCTAGCAGGAGTATCTATGTAGCAGTAAATAGAGATTATAAGGACCCAGATTAAAAGTACATCTATCACCGAACGACAATGTATGAAAGCAGGGGAGAGTAACAGTGGGAAACTTGTCGAATAAATGTAGAGGGTGACCTGACCTTCAGCAAACGTTTTCTATCGACCATATGCAACTGGAATGAGTGTACACATCCTTCGTAGACAACCAGATCAATCGTATGGCAGGCATAACTTGGGCCTAACGTGAAAGGACATGAATGCTCACGTCCTGTTCTGCTGTTGGATGGACCAGGCCTGGAATAGATATTCCTCGGGAACTATCTTGCGCAGCCCGAACCTGGCGTTCCATCCCCGAGCTCCTCCACGATGCGGACCGCTTGAGAGAACCGCCGTAAAAATCGCCGCAAAAAGCACAAATGCCTTAAACGACGGAGGCTAACAGCTGAGAGTTCGGTTCCGGGTGAACAGGATAGGAACGTGTATGTGAAGAGCGACAGATGTATGCAGAACTCCGGTGACAACATGACAGTCCTTCTCCAAGGACCCCGATAAGCCGGTGTGAGCATTGAACAAATATACAGACGATGTGAGATGGGCCTAGACGGAGAATGCTGACATCAAACCCAGCTGTCTGAAGTATCGCATTGATGCGAGTACGATTGATGAAATTCCGGAACGCACTAGGTCACAAATGTGTTCCCAAGCATAGAAAGTAACAGTAAAGATCAAATGGCAAAGAAATCGGAGAAGATCAAGTTATTTCACGAGCCAATGAAATTGGCTCAGGCATCAAACCCATGATATGTGGAAGTTCCCATTCAATGGGCAAGAGAAGATACAACGTATCCCAGATAGTCCCAGATGCCTAGGTGACCAGAAGCCCAATAACGTTGCTATTCAAATGGCAATTTGTTTGAGACTCCCAGGGAGTTCCGGACGTTATTCTGCAGGAATTAATAGAACCTGCGATTTCCGCATGTGCACTGCATTCCTGAGCAAAGACACCTTTGATGCAGAACGTCAAAATCATCAATGGATATCATGAAATGGCGTACGCACCCAGCGCCGTAATGCCCCTGAGAAGCATTTGGAGCCGTGTTCCAGTCAGCATAGCTTGGATCTCGATTGAAGTAATGATTTTGGTCAGGCAACGAGTTCAACACCATCCCAGGCATTCCAGAGCTGAAATTGCCATATTGTGGCGTGGATGACATGGCAATATTGGGCATGTGGCCCATTTGAGACCCACCGTGCATCATGGAGTCGCCAAAATTCTCTGAGGGGCCATAGAAGCCGTACAATGGCGAAGATAGCTGGCTGTCCATACCCGATGATGAATCAGAATAAGAACTGTTCGAGGAAGGATACTGGGCAGCATCGAACGAATGGACGTAGGGATCAGACCGTGACGAACTACGTGAATGTAGAGAGGTTGAGAGAGGAGAGTACCGGGCTTGCATATGAGGAGAATTGGTTGCAGCATGAGGTTTTCCGTTGGAGTCGTGGAGTAAAGGAGAGGGATAAACTGCGGAGCTGAAAGAGCCGGATCGACTTCTTGTATCGTTGGGAGGAGCATGGGCGATTGCCACATATTCGCAAACTAGTTTTCTGTTAACACAGCGCTGACAAGGATGGTCAGGGTAACGCTTGTTTGAATCACACTGTCAAACGATGAGCCGAAGTGGGTTTTGCAAACTTCAGATTACCGACCTTTATCTTTCTAGCGCGACAATTGGTACAGGCCATGGGATTCCGCTGGTGGCCTGCTTTTTTGGTAGAAGAGCCAGTAGATGCAGTGGTAGGGCTTTGTTGACGAGAAGGCATGGTATGTGATCGTGGAAGTACAGTGAAGGTGCTGATACGAGAACAAAAGTATCACCGTATACACTACTTTATACCTTTATAACGTTGCCATAATAAGGTTTGGGCGATTGAAGAATTAATTACTGAGTATAAACAAGCATCACTTGAAACGCATTGTCAAGTTGTTTGAATCTATCAAGATATACACAGGTATAAGTTAACGAAAACGGTGCAAGTTCAAAATGCTACATACGTCAATAGACCGTTAACACCTGCTCTTTCTAAAAGAGTGTCGATTCCACATCGGATCATATTTATGCCGCAAGGATATACAGATCGGGCGAAACGATTCAACTTGATGCTTCAGTTAAGGTGCTTGATAGATACACTCACTGAAGGCAGAAAGACAATGTGAGCACCGGTACCTTGGTGCCTAACTGAAAAATTTCTAGCATCTGAAAGACCGCAGTTTCAAACGCTCTTGAGCAACAATTCAACAATAGTATGTACTATTCAGTCGAAATCTTTGATGGTCGCGCTGGCCAAACCTCGGGGATTCTGGGCATGAAGACTTGGAAGAGTATTTTTGGGACCAAATATAAGAATCTTTATTAAATAATGTACCACTCACCAAGGCGAGACCGCTGAAACAACTGCAGTGACTACAGAGATCATGCGACGAGCAGCGATAATCACGGTATCGATGTAGACCTCTTATGTATAGGTGGGGTTGGCTACCACTATCAGTGAGCATAAGTTATAGTTGGTTTGCACAGATCGTGAACAGAATCAATCTCGGAGGCGCATCACGAATATTGGTAAGGAGGACCGAAGTCATGTGACGGCGAAAATATCCACCGCGGGCGGCGCGGCTTCCACATTTCGCCAATGCTCGTCGAGCGCTGATGCGTATGACTACCTAGTCATTAGATACAACTAAATACAACCTGAATCCGTTGATTCAAACTAAGTAGGGGAAAACGGGAAAACGGGGGGAAATGCCTGTGCAGTCAGTGAGGTCAGAGCTTACTATGACACATCACCCAACAACCAAGTAAGTTCTCAAGATTAGCTCTACGTGTAAGTAATCGACTGGCATTCAATAATCACAACAGGTTCTACATCATGTACAGAACAAAAGGTCAAATTGATTGAGTTCAAACCATATAGCATCAATGAACACACACAAGGATAAGAAGATACATCTGCGCACCCAGCGTTTTTAAACCAACAACAGGGTCCGGATGTGGACCAGGCCCGGTATAAGGTCAAAAAGCACAAGGGACGGATGGAAGTTCAAAGCTGATTGGTAACATAGATGAACGTTTACAGGTTGAGTAGTTATCAGAGAAGAATGAACAGAGTAGAAACTTCAAACGAAACATTACAAAAATCAAGACAACAAACCATGAATATTTCACAAGGTAATAGAAAGGAAAAGAAAGATTTGCGAAAAAGGAAAAGTAGGAAACAAGCATCTGGAAATTGGGCACCAGTCCTAACCAGTAGAAGTCGAAGGCCTACGATCCATGGTGTCATCGCTGCCCTTGGTCTGATCCTTGTTGGCTTCGGAAGGAGGAGTTGGAGTTGGAACTGGAGCCACGCTGGGATCAAGGACGACTTCGGTTGAATCTTTGGCAGCTGCAGGTACAGCCCCAGCCTCCACCGTCGTTGTCTCTGAGGATGGCGGAGGAGGAGGGTGTGTGCCTGGCGGCGGAAGTTGGAAAACTGCTCCGGGAGGATATCCATACGGTGCAAAACCACCGATGTAGAAAGGCACTAGAGTGGGACCAGATGGAGTAGACCCATCTCCATTAGGCTGAGGTTCCGGTAAAGCATATCCTGGCGGAAGATATATAGGATAGAGACCTTCAGGTACAGGGGGCAATTGCGCGACAGGGTGTATTGTCGTCGACGTCGCAGCCGTACTCGGTGGAGGAGGAGAGCCTTGAGACCATTCACCTCCGTCAGATGGTTGTGTTGAATATTCTGACAAGTATGTGTGAGCTCTGTGTTCGATGGCACTATGTATGCATACGAACCATAATTATCTTCTGATGATTTATTCTTCCGTTTGTATGGTCCTCTTTTGATCCCTTTCTTCCTCTCTTTGCGCTGACCATCTACACAGGTGTCCGCAAAGCCGTATTTCTTGCAACGTTCACATGGACGAGCTTCATCACAGCGTTTACAAGCAGCAGCGCAATTGGTGCACTGACAATGAATGAAGCTGTTATAGAGTGGACCAAAGACCAAATCACTTACGGCCATCTTAACTTGTCTTCTCTTGGGCCGCGAATTGAACGCCGACGATGCCGCAGGCGTTGCAGATGGAACTGCTGTAAGAAACGCTGAATCAGACGCATATTAAAGGCAGGCAGTTCATGGCGCACGTTGAGGAGGGAACGTATATACCATTCCGGGAGGGTACAGTAAAGGATAAGGTAATGGAGCTGAATTCCCTTCTCCTTGCTGACCATCGGTGATTGGTGGAGGAAATGCGAAGAAAGGAGGATAACCGGGAGGCAATGTTGGAGGATATGCACCAGTAAAATGAGAGAATGTAGGAGGAACAGAAGCTGAAGCCGAATTAGCAGTAGGAGGAAAAGGATGATCTGAAGCAGCAGGTGAGGCCGTCTTTGATTGTTCGGTTGTCATTTTGGTTCGTAAAATTGCGGGCTGAGGCGGAACGCTCAGATTTCGAGGAACTGAAACGAACGATGAGCAGCATTGTCAACGAAAAACAGAAATGAAGAAAATAATAATTTATCTGTCCAAGTAAAGACCGCGAAACTCACTCCGACTAAAATCCTAGCGCCGCTCAGACTTTCTTCAAGTCCGATTTCGAGCTCAGCAATTTTCACCAGCCGACTTGTCACCCAAACCACTTTTCACTTCCAAAACCTGCTACTGCGAAAACGGTCGATGTTATTAGCAATGCCGAGTAATACGTTGAGCACACAAGTAGAGGAAGAAATGCACTAGCTGGCCCAGCTGGCTGTGGCTGCACGCGTGTGAAATTGTCACAATCTTTTGGTCAAGTCCTGAACCTTATTCTCAATGGCTTTCTACCGCCATCTTCCTACGCCGGAAATGCGTCTTAAGTGGAAAATTCTCAAGTTGGCAATTCCGCCAGGCTCCAGTGGCTGCCATTGGTGGTGAGGGCACATATCTTTGTGATGTGGTCAGCATATCGTCATCTTCTCTGTCCACTGCAAGATACATGGAGACTTCGGTGAGTATGATACCGTGGACAATGATCTATGATCTCTCTTTACATGTGCTCCAGGGTTATGATTTTGACATTAAAACGTGAAGTTGCAAATGAATTGTCACCGCGATGATCCCTAAACAGGTCATGCCTACGGCTCAAGACCAGAAAGAAGGGAACTTTTTTGTAATGACCTTTTACGTTTTGTTTGAGCGCTGAAGTGGCCAAGGTCACTTAGACCCCAAGATATCAAATTGCATCAGAATTATATTTGTGTCCTATCCACAGAACTCACACCCTACCCCAAGTACCATGTCGTGAGCACCTTGGCTTTCCATCATCCCCCGAAACAACCAATCTGACCAAATTCAAATCCGTAGTCTTTGAATCCTCTTTGAACATTGACAGTATCCTATCTCCGACAGTCTTGAGTAGGCAAATCCGACTTCATTCAAGTTACCGCGGCTGCACTAGACTGCACCGCAATGATCTATTCGTAGACTGCCGGCTTCATTGCAGCTTCGTTCTCATCGCATATACGTGATACTCCAGCCCCAGCGATGAACCTTCAAGTTTCACACATCTGGTTACCAGCGACGAAGTGATATAGTCTCATAAAGGCTTAATCGAGTCATACACGACACATTCCGATTATCCTCGTCGCTGAATCTTTTTCGGAAACTTCCGCACACACACAACAACCGCCACTTGACCGCAATAACTTGAAATGTATTTAGACCCAGAGAGTCCAATGCTTCCTTCCTTGTCTGGCACCGCAATATTGATATCGAGATCTCCCTGGAATTGTTCAGACCTCAAGGCCCCTGGAATGCTTCTTTTTCCCCTTTTCACGAAAAATTATAGATATTCTGGTGCCTAGCAACTGTGGTTTGTCAATTGACAGAAGAATATCTTTGAAAATAAGAATTTCGTGACTGGTGGCGTTGACCGCTCAAATCACTATGACAAAGACGAATAAAAGAAAGATCCCTTCGCTTTCTCGATCTTCAAATAATATCGTAGCGCCGTGGGGGTGAGGTTCTATCATCGTGATTCAGGCTACCCCCAACAAAAGCGGACCACCATGAGGAACAATAACATACAACTTTCAGCTACATTTCTCTCACCCAAGGCTATCGCTATCCGAGCATTTCGGTCCTCGAATATCCTAGTTGACTCAGGACGCTCCTTTAGCAGGCAGGCCAACATGAACTGAACACGTGTTCATGCTCGCTGGTGTGGTGCTTCTTCAGGTCGCCATTGGCTCTCCATTATGCGTCCTATATATATCAGGCAGCTGTCTTGATGACAGCCAACAAGAGGTGTGATTTTTCATACGTCCTGCGAATTCTCCGACAATTTATTTTTTAAGGTCCGGGTACCAATCGGAAGGCGTGAATGACTGTCATAGTTAAAACCAGTTAACTATGTACCGACCACCAACCTCCGAGTAATGACACACAACCGCCATCTGAAGTTCGTGATATCCGGCTTCACCGTTGATTTGTATTCGAAAAATTGAAGGCTATGGAGGTGGTGGCTCTGACCGGCCCAGTTACGGTTTTTTCTTTTCAAGTTGTATCTCTGGTGTTTGCTTGCAACTCGATTTTTATTTATCAAAGTGCAACACCGCTTGTTTTCAGACAAAAAGGGAGCCTTGTACACAGCAAGACTGGCCCAGTATCTGTATATTTTGAGCAACCGCTCAAATGAAGTATCAAACTTTTGCTTACTGTCTCCTGTTGGCTTGATGCCGTTGCAATGTGACTATTACCGTTTTTTATGTTCTGTCCAAAGACATAACCACCGCAAGTTGTATATGATCTTATGTTCAAGCTGTCTAGATATTCAAGGATGCCCATGCTTGATCTCACAAATGGCAAGGATAATTAACTGCCCTCTTGATCGCGCTACTAGGCCGTAGCTATTGTCCATGTGCATTCTTCAAATCATTTGCTGTCAGACAATTGGGATGACACTCCAAGATTAGAACTAAATTCTGTTTTGTCATAATTGTGCTCTGAAAACATATGATCTCCTATGAAGAAATATAGTTGGATGGTCTTGAGGTTATTTCTAAGATTTAGTAAGTTGAGCAAGAAAACCATGAATATGTTAGAGGAATGCTTGCCCAGATTATTTTTGACAAAAATGGTCACCTGAGCCAGAGAACATAAAGAATGTACAGTCATTACCCCGTCCTTTGAACACTACCCTTCCTTTGTGAACAGCTGCCCCGGAATGTAATGAAAACCTCATAATTACCCTCGGACCTTGGTAAAATCTCAGTAGATAGGTTGTGATTACAATATCTGATACTTTTTATTGCAAGTTGTTGAAAATATTGAGGTGTGTTCACTGTGCAAGGCATTTTTCATGCAAAAAGCATGTTAGAGTTATGCTGAATACAGCCAAGTGGACCGTCTGATGCGATGTGGTGTAGTGTGGTAGTAATGGGACGTTAATACCACTATTAGTAGTACCCTCGTTAGAGTCGCGTGTCCCAAGTAGAAGCAGTCGGATGGAGTGAGGGATCCAATCCGAAGCAAAGCAAGTGTAATGTCTCAACTGAGTATAGACTGTATAAGTCAACTGAAGTTGATATTTAAAACTGAAGTAAAGCTAAGCTACACTACGGCTTAAATACTAGTCTTGTAGCTAACCAGAGTAATAAGTAAATAACACATGGATAAGATGCTGACTGATGAGCATATGATCTTGGTAAGAAGTAATAATGTTGAATGAAGGAATGTGTGGATGTTAACTACAAGTGTTGTAATAAAGAGTGTGCGATCGCATCCTCTGGATGTGATAAATGATAAACGTATAATGGATCCATCGGACGCGATGGATGTGATTAGTGTATATATGTATATAAAAGAAATAGACTGTCCTGCATGAATATAACAAAGCACAAATGCAGCAATCAAAAATTTATTTCAAATCTTGAAAAAATTCCCTATACATCTGTATACATCCACATCTGAATACATCTAATACTGGTTTTAAAGCATCTTCTGCGAGGGTGGAGGCTGTCAGTGGCTGCAGCAAAGATATCTAAGAGATGCCATGGTGTCAGCAACTCACTAGCTCACTATATAGCCAGGTGTCACACAAGTTGAGATAGTCAAGTCAAACAATGAGAGTCAGAGAGAAACAGTCCTTGATTCTTGTCTAGCTACTGAGGAGAATAGACAAGATCAGAGATAGAGACTATTCTACAAAACACTCTATCTTATATACATATCTGGAGATGAACCCATGAGAATTATCTGGCACCATAATCATGAGGCTATATAATAAGGGTCGCTTGTATCTGTAAGTAAAGCTGTCTGTATACAATGATGAAACAATGAGGCAACTTGAATATAAAGGGATGTATATAGATGGCACAGATCTGTCAATACCTTGACTGTCAGCAACTCGCTAGCTCACTATACAAACCAGGCGTCACAAAAGCTGAGATAGTCAAGTGAAGCAATAATAGTCAGAGAGAAACAGTCCTTGATTCTTGTCTAGCTACCGAGGAGAATAGACGAGATCAGAGATAGAGACTATTTGACGAAATATTCTACTTTATATACATATTCTGAAATGAGTCCATGGAAATCATCATGAGTCGTTGCCATGAGGCTATTCAATAAGAGTTGCTCATATCCATAAGTAAAGCTGTCCGTATACAACGATGAAACAATGAGGTAATATAAAAGAATGTATGTAGATGGCCTAGATCTGTCAATACTTTGACAGACATGAGAGAGTCGTGTCGACAATTGATGATAGCATGGGAACAGCAAGGCTGCCGCATGTTCATAAATAAAAGAAAAGGAAAAGATAAAAGAATGATACAAATGCTCATGTAAGCACTTACAGCGCTTAGCATACCTAAAGAATGAGTGAGCATCTAAAGTATTAGAAGGAAAATAAAAAGGAAGAAAAGAGTCTTATTCGTAACAAGAGCTGGCCAAGCTTCAGCAACTATGTGCAGAGATTATTTGAATCTGTTCCTTGCCGCATTGAAGGCTGGAGGGCAAAGGGCTGTGGACAAAGTATTGAAGGCTTCAGAGTGCTGCATCAGCAAATGGGGGGAAAAACTTGCGGGCTTTCAGGACTTGCACAGGCTTTTCTGGTTGCTTGCAAGTTGACAAGCGCACAAGGTCGCAAGTAGAAGTATAGTAGTTCCAACTTCAATAATACTAGTACTTATTCGTCTTCTACATTAAGAGCGAGAATTTCATGAGTATGGTTATCAATATAAGAATTCACATAGTAAGCGGGAAACAATGTCAGAGCATAGTGGTAGGTAAAATCCTCGGGTAGAGCTCTGGAACCATAGATGGGCAGTAGATGACACCCGCATGTAATGGAATCAACATGAACAACCTCGAGCGTACGCTGGTTGCAAAGATCGAATTCAGGCTGAACAATCCACATTCCTGTACTACGATCACATTGTTCAGAGACTCAGCGGAACCAGTGAACCAATGCACATTTGTGCACGACATCATGGAATTTGAGGGAAAAGAATAGAAGCATGTGGGCGACTGTGAGGCCAAGCATGGATGGCTCGTCACCAGTGACAACAAACACTGTATCGTGACGAGCGTGTTCTTCTCTCCAGAAGGGATGGGACCGAATGCGCTCCGAATGCATGCCACCAGCGCCACATACATCACTGGGAGCGTAGAAGCGGGCAATGGCGGAGTGGAAGACAGAGATAGGTGAAGCAAAGGGAGGGCAAGCTTGAACGTTTGTAGGTTGTTCATTATCCCCATGCTGAACCCCCCAAAGGTAGCGGCGGATAGCATTGTGAAGCTGAGGTTGTTTAATGTGCTCACCAAGACTGTAATGGGCCCTCATCTATGCCCCTATTTACCTTTCATTATCTTATCACATGCTTATCATATTCTCACGATGAACTGTATAGTTCATCGTTTATATACAATGGACTTAGATAAGTTAGGTAGACTATTTTCTACCTGTAAACGTACATATCGAGCTAATTGATAGACTCATCGTGTTCATACGGAGTGAATTAAGTCATCCAAGCTATAAGCTATCTGAAGCCCAACAGCTCCATAATCCATAACCATCCCTAGGATGGTTACAGTTTTTTGAACATCGAGCAAATTAATACTCCATATTCAATTGTTCTAAGCAATGCTGCCCAAGAACATTAAACAAAAACTGGGATCCGTGATTGAACTCCAAAAGGTTGATCAGGACCTAGTACTGGGTACAACCAGTAACATTGACTCGGGCGATCACCCATCACCGAGCATGATGAGTATCTCGGACCAATCAACCCGAGATAATGAGGTCAGCGGATCAGCTGACATCGAAAAGGTGGTTGCAAGACAACCACCACCACGACCTCGTTCCCCTATGGAACCAGGTCAGATTCGAGAGAACCCATTCGATGAGAATGAGTCCTCTCCTAGTTCTAATGGAATTACCGTTTGTAGTTCCCCAATGGCTAGTTATGCTGCCCGAAAGCAGGATAAGTCCACAGCAGTGGAATCTGGATCAACCGTCGTTTGCAACAATAATGACGAAGAAGGTAACCCTCCTCACGAAGGAGGGATGTTACTCCCACTCCACCTGACCATTAAAAAAACGGTCCAAACGCCTGACAGGCGTACACAAGCGTTAGAGGCGCAAGAGATACTAGACCGTTCACTTAAGGAGGTACGATCTCAACAGATCGACTACCTCAATAAGAGGTTTCAGGCCATGCAACGACTGTCCCCAATGGAAGCGGACTCGAATTCTCAAAGCATACTTGAGAATGCCAGAGCTTCGGGTCTGGCCAACCCCTAATGTCGGGTCAGGCAGGAACCTCCTTGTCGGGAGGTTCTGTGTCGACACCTTTGCCTCCTCACACAGGAGACAAACGGAAACGTGACTCCGCTACGACATCTGTCCCTCAACGAGGGACCATTTCCTACGACGACTTGTACACCGAACCCACGGGGGAGGTACAATACTCTTACAAGGCGTATCAGTTGGAGCATTACCTCACAGACATGGAGGACAATGACTCAGAACCTGACGCTCATCCCAATCGATTGAAAGGGAAGCAAAGGGAATTGCAAAACAAGACCAATAGGGAAGCCAGGCGGCAGATGGACGCCGTGTCTGCTCAACGAGCTAAGGAGGAGGGGCGCTCTCCCCCCCCAAACGCTCTAAGAGCAGTAAGAACAAGGAATTCGACGTTCTGCGTGGAATGGTCACTAAGCTGCCATTCCAAGTCCTGACTTCTGTTGAGGAAGTCGAAAAAGTTATCAAGACTCTTGAAGAATCCAATAATGTATGCCCTTGGCGTCCATTATGGAAAACCGTGCATGGTATGATCGCCATGCACAAGCGAGCTTGCCATGTACCACGAGCTTGTCGCGACGTAGGCGGAAGCGACGATGGGAAGTGATCAAAGCACAGCACAAGCACAAACCTGAGTGTGAGTAACGCTCAACACACAAAGGCAGAAAGGAAAAGTGATCTCAGCGACAGTGATAGCACGAAGGGCCAATCACAAGGGTCAAATAAGGCAAGCTAGTTCCCAAAGACCAAGTCAATATTGAGTGTACACAAAGATACAAACACGAACCTAGTTCCCAAAGACCAAGAGGTCGAGATAGGGAACTGGTAGCTGTCTACTGTACTATATATACGAGTCTGAAACAATAGGAACCCAGGTAAGGGACAAGGGTAAAAGAACAAAGAACAATAGATATCAAAGAACAAGAACGCGAGAGTGAAATACTGGAAAGCGAATGAGAAACAAGGGAAGAACAATAAACTAATGACAGCGCGGGAGTGAGTGGTCATCTGAGCGATGAGTAACGAACGCGGTCATGTGGTTACTAAAGCATGTGAAAAAGAAGAAAGAAAATGATATAGGTACTTAGTTGTCACGACATTACCCCCCTTCTACAGTCGATGTCCCAGCGACCAGCTCCGTAAGGTTTTCATAGGCTTGCCAGGGCAGCGAATTAAAAATGGCCGCCGAGATTTTCCGTGGTGCATTGGGGTGTGTCCGATAAAAGTCTGCAATTTCTTCGTCACTTGATCCCTTCACATTCTCCTCATTTTCCCAACTGTCCTGTCCTTCATCATAACCCTTCCATCGTACCAAAAATTGTAGCTTCTTCCATCGCCCATAGAACCTACTGTCCAAAATTTTGTCCACCTCATAGAACTCTTCCCCCTCCACGATCTCCGGATCCGGTGGTGGTGGCCTAACTCCATTAACCTCGTTCCCTTTCCATGGTGATAGTCGATTAACATGGATGTTGTCGTGGATCTTCATCCAAGTTGGTAGGTTAAGGCGATATGTCAGAGGTCCGGTCTTTTCTGCTACTTTGAATGGCCCGAGTCGCCGACTCCCAAGTTTTTGATTTTTCTGTCGGATCTTTAGGTTCTGTAGTGATAGCCATACCGGTTGTCCAACTGTGAATGTCTGAACCTCCCTCGTGTCATCTCCCTTAATATGCTCCTTACTCATCCTAAGAGCTGCCTCCGCATCCTCCCGGGCATGCTGTAGCAACGTCAACCGCTGATCTATTGTTGGGTACTTGTTCCAAACTTGGATTGGAATCGTAAATTCGGGGGTGTATCCATAGAGGGTTTCGAATGGAGAATGATCGTGAGCGGAGTGAATTCGAGAGTTGATAACAAACTCAGCGGTAGGTAGTAGTTGATCCCAATCATCTTGTCGTCGGCTGATATACATGCGAATGTATCGTTCGATCTCCTGGTTTGCTCGTTCCGTTTGACCGTTGGTTTCAGGATGGTATGCTGTTGTGAGTGCTGATTCTACCCCGAGTCGTTTCAAGAGTTGCCGCATTACATCTGCCGCGAATTGGGGGCCTCTGTCCGAAATGAACCGTCGAGGAAGACCATGAAGTCGGAATATTTCGCGGTAGAAGAAGTCGGCTACGCCCTCAGCAGTGATTTCTGTTGTGGTTGGGAAGCAGTGGATCATCTTGGTATAATGGTCAACAAAAGTTATTACAGCATTATGTCCGTCCTGGGTCATGGGGAGCTCTCCGATGAGATCTACGCCAATATCCTGCCACGGACCATCCGGAACAGGAAGAGGCTGAAGCGGAGAGGAGTGGTGTGGATTGAGTCGCTTCCGTTGGCAGAGGTCACATCCTTCTACATATTTGTCCACAAATGACCGCATCCCTGGCCACCAGTATTGCCTGCTAACGAGTTCTAACGTACCATGCATCCCCGGGTGTCCAGCTGTAGGCGAATCGTGACATTGTACCAGTACCGCCTTCCGGAGCTCCGGGTTGGGTGGTACGTATACCTTGTTTCGATAGTACACCAAACCGTTGTCTTCTTTCCACTCATCCAATCCCCCTGTCAACACTCGTGGTCCCTTCAGGCTCTTTAATCCCTCCAATACCTCTGCCTCTCGTTCGCTAACCTGTCGGATTCGCTCCAATAGGGGGTTTTGGAATAGTACCATGTGCGCCGCATTGATAAAGTGTTGTGGTTGGAGCACCGTTTGCTCCTTGTTGTCTTCCGCATCGATTACCTGATGGTGTGGCATCCGTGAGAGAGCATCGGCTTGTGTGTTCGCTTTCCCGGGGCGGTGTTTGAGTCGAAAGTCGAATCGGGAAAGCCAGAGGGCCCATCTTGCTTGTCGACGACTAAGATCTTGTGCTGTCCTCCAGAACTCCAGGTTTTGATGGTCGGTAATGATTTCGAATGGTTCGGGTGAGCCTTCTAAATAGTGCCTCCAATCCTTGAGTGCTTCGATAATGGCAAGCATTTCCCTATCGTAGATTTCATAGTTCCGTTCTGCTGGATTCAAGGATGCGGATCGGAATGCGACCGGGTGCCAAAGTCCATCGTCCTGTAATTGCAACAGTGTACCCCCTGAAGCGAATCCCGAGGCATCAACTTCAATCCGCGTCGGCTTTCCTGGGTCCCATAAGACCAGAATCGGGGCTGAGGTAAAGGAGTCCCTTAATGATTCGAATGCTTCCTGTTGCGCCGTCCCCCATTGCCATTTGATGTCTTTCCGTGTAAGGTCGTTAAGTGGTCGCGCTTTCTTTGCAAATCCTTCAATGAACCGTCGGTAGAAATTAGCAAAGCCCAAGAAACCTCGAAGGTCACGGAGTGAAGTAGGGACTGGCCAGTTTTTCACTGCTTCAATCTTTACCGGGTCCATCCGTACTTCCCCTTCACTGATGACAAGTCCCAGGTATTCAATGGACGTTTGTTCGAACTCGCATTTTTCGGGTCGTAAATAGAGGTCATGTTGAGCCAGACGGGTGAGGACTTCGTGAACTACGGTTCGGTGTTCTTCTAGGGTTTCGGTGAAGATGAGAATATCATCTAGATATACAGCCACCTTTCCTGAGGCAATCAAGTCAGCGAAAATTGAGTTCATGAGGGCTTGAAACGTAGCGGGCGAGTTTGTTAGGCCAAAGAACATGACCAAGGGTTCGAAGAGCCCTCGGTTAGTTGCAAACGCTCCCTTCCACTCATGTCCTTCCTTCACCCGCACATTGTTGTATCCCCACCGTACATCGAACTTGGTGAATATCTTGGACTTTCGTAATCGGCTGATGATGTCAGTAACCAGGGGAAGTGGGTACCGGTTCTTGACAGTGTATTCGTTCAGTCGTCGGTAGTCCTGTACAAAACGAAGTTTCCCATCCTTCTTTTTGACAAAGAAGACTGGAGATGCTAAGGGAGATTTGGAGGGGCGAATGTATCCTTTTCGTAGATTTTCACCCAGGAATCGGTCTAGTTCCTCTTGTTCATTGGGTGACATCGGATAGATTTTGGTGCGCAAAGTTTCGGGTGCATCAGGCCTAAGATCAATGGCGTGATCCCAGGGTTTGTGCTCTGGTAGACGTTCAGATTCCTTCTCTGAAAAGACTTTAGCGTATTTCTGATAGATAGTGGGTACCATTTCCTCAAAAGTCTTCTCCGGTTTGTCCTTGTGTGCTGCCTCCGCCAATTGTTGAGAGTAGGTGTATCCCGCTGCGCACCAAAGCTCTTCTGTCGTGTGACTGATGATACCTGCCCGCAGTAGTGCTCTCCTTCTCTTTCGATTGCCCAATAGTCGATACAGGGGTGTGCCTTCCTCATATTCATGAATTCCCAGTAGTTCTTCAGACTCACTCATGGGTGGTGGTGGAAGCGGAACATATTCCGGATTAATTGCCAAGAGTTCGTCCGTTGTCCCTCCGATGTTACCTTCCTTCAAATCCGGGATCTCCTCGATAGTCATGGCTGGGAGTGCTCGTTTGGTGGTTAGTTGGGCTAGCCGTCCTTCCTTCCAGTCTATATCAGGGTTCACTTTCCGGAGCCAGGGGAGTCCTAGGATGATGTCTTCCGAGCCCAGGTTAGTGACCAGGTATTCGAGAGGTTGAGGTGGGTTCTGATCTACGGTCGAAAGGAGTCGTGCAGAATGGGTAATTTTGCCCGCATTGTTGAGCGTTCCATCAATATTGTAGAGAGTGATGGGATGAGTGAGGGGACGTGTGTGGATGTGGTGCTTATCCACAAAGCGTTGGTGTAGGAATAGACCTGTGGCCCCAGAATCTATCATTGCTGCATTACTGGTACTCTTGAATCTTCCTTGTAACTTAATCGGTACGCGAAAATGGGAAACATCGCTGAATTGGGTGGAACCGAGGATACATGAGGAGGTAGAATCATAATTAGAGTACAGTTTGGGGAACCCGGCAGCAGCCGAGTCAGGTTCCCACTTTAAAAATTCTGCCGGAGCTCTGAGATTTGGTCCGCCAACGCTTTCTGGTTGTCCGTTAACTGCTGTAGAATCGAAGAAAAGTCAGGGAGCGGGGTGGGTGTAGCAGCAATAGAGGTGGCAGGTTCGGCAATGATAGAAGTGGCGGCGGCAGTACGAACCATGTTCGGTCTAGGGAGACCCATGAATTTCCTTCGACAAACTGCGGCTATGTGTCCTGTGAGTCCACAGTGGCTGCAGATGTCCCGTTCGTGGTGTCCATCCGCTTTTCGGTGGTTCTTGGATCCGCATCCGTAGCATTTCCCTGTCATGAACCTTCGATAGTCCTCTGCAGATCGCCCTGTGCTAGTGGCATCCACGTCCATGGCAAATGGGTCCCGGGCCGGAGTGAATGGAGTTGGATGGAAGGCGCTTGTGTTCTGGGAATGGGAGTAGTTTACCAGGTTTTGTCCCTTCTCCCTGGCTCGTTCAATCTGTCTATTGTCAATTCGGATGGACTCTTTGATCAAGCTGTCGAGGGTGTCTGTGTTAGCTGAAGAGAGGACCAGACCGTCTTTGATACGTGATGCTAGATGTTGGTAAAAACGATCTCGGAGGTCTGGGTCTGAGTATCCAGTACGGCTTGAGTACTGTTTGAACGATGCTGCATAGGCAGCGACGGTGGTTTTTCCCTGAAAGAGGACCTTCAAGGCGTCCTTGGCATCTACAACCGGGTTTACTGTCTCGAAGCGGGCTTTGAAGGCATCCTTGAACACCTGCCAGGTGGGATAGACAAGAGTGTCGACAGCACCACTAGCTACCTGGCTAATGTTTTCGGAAACTGGGGTAGCCCAGATTGCCGCATCACCTTCGAGGAATGAAATTGCGGATTTGATGCGTTCCCCTTCGTTCGTACGCAATGTTTGTACTCCGTTGGCCCATAGCTCAAATGCAGCTATAAAGCGACGAGCATCATCGCTTCTTTTCCCGTCATAGGGCTGAGGCTTGCTGACCCCTTTGTTGGTGTTAATATTGCCCACCATGCTAGATACTACCTGCTGGAGTTGCGATTGTTGTTGGAATAACTGCCCAATCAAGTTTCCGAGTTCTTGGGCGGAGAAGTTGTGAGTCATTTCGGTATCGGAGTCGGATCTGGGTTCGGGTTCTGATTCGGATTCTGATTCTAGTTCAGGTACTGTGATAGTGGTTGTTACTAAGGTGGGAGATGCGCGGGAGCTGGGATTTGAGGATCGTCCAACTCTAGTGAAGGCTGCAGTAGGTTCAGGTACTACTGGAGAGGCGGGTCGTGAGATGTGGATGTGACGACCAGTTGGATCGTAGTCTCGATCAACTGTAAGCAAGTATCGATTGGGGCAAGGGTTCTCGTCACAAGGCTCCCTGTGTCTGTTGTGTTCGTCTTCAGTTGACCAGTGGACGTCGTGATGTTCTACGGTGTCAAAGGCGTGATAGTAGTCTGAACAGTCAGAGTTAACTCCGAAAGTCGGCGTGGTGATAGCAGCAGGTGGAGAATCGGTGGACTCCGATTTCCACTCCTCGTAAGATCAGTGATGGATCTGATGGTACGAGTAATAGATCTCGACCTAATGTCGCGACGTAGGCGGAAGCGACGATGGGAAGTGATCAAAGCACAGCACAAGCACAAACCTGAGTGTGAGTAACGCTCAAAACACAAAGGCAGAAAGGAAAAGTGATCTCAGCGACAGTGATAGCACGAAGGGCCAATCACAAGGGTCAAATAAGGCAAGCTAGTTCCCAAAGACCAAGTCAATATTGAGTGTACACAAAGATACAAACACGAACCTAGTTCCCAAAGACCAAGAGGTCGAGATAGGGAACTGGTAGCTGTCTACTGTACTATATATACGAGTCTGAAACAATAGGAACCCAGGTAAGGGACAAGGGTAAAAGAACAAAGAACAATAGATATCAAAGAACAAGAACGCGAGAGTGAAATACTGGAAAGCGAATGAGAAACAAGGGAAGAACAATAAACTAATGACAGCGCGGGAGTGAGTGGTCATCTGAGCGATGAGTAACGAACGCGGTCATGTGGTTACTAAAGCATGTGAAAAAGAAGAAAGAAAATGATATAGGTACTTAGTTGTCACGACAGAGCTGAACGTTCTGCGGTGGACGATGCGGTCATTGACCGATTCACCACTGTACCACAGTGGTATATAGCAGAGATGACTCAACAAGGTCATACTGTGCCCAAGCTGTTCGAGCCTAAGCCTTCGCAAAAGAAGGCAAGACATGCCGCAGCGGGTGCCTCTTTGTATGAGGCAGGACCATTCAATGTTGCATCCACTAGTGCTACTACGGATGGCGAAGTAATGGCAGACGTTCCCACATTTGCCAATGGAACAATCATTGAGCGACTCCCCACTGTGCTTGAGCGTAGGGTATGGCAAGGGCGACGGGAAAACGATTCCGTCCTTCAGTGGGCGGATTTGATACTCAGTAGTCCAGCTTCGGATCGACTGAATGGGATGTTGGTTGAGTCCATACAAGACTCCCCAACAACTAATACACGCAGCATTCGCGGAATGCTAGCAGTATTTCGATTATTACCCAACAATACGGATAACGGAGTACTAACAGATGGAGAATCCAATCTGTTAGTACACCTCCTATTGTGCAAACTTGCACTTCATCCCAATCGCTACGATGGGATCCTCCAATTGATGGGGTTGTTGCCTCATCGTACATTCCGGCCTGGTCCTTTGCCAGACTATTCGCGCACCTCACTGCCTACGGTGAGGCAAATCGCACATGAACTGGCGATACGCGGATACACCACAGCCCAACTACAGGACCTT
Source organism: Lentinula detonsa (assembly GCA_027921405.1). Taxonomy (NCBI): domain Eukaryota; kingdom Fungi; phylum Basidiomycota; class Agaricomycetes; order Agaricales; family Omphalotaceae; genus Lentinula; species Lentinula detonsa. Next base: position 1,582,046 of record JANVFU010000010.1, read on the forward strand.
GCGCTGTATCTATTATGGTGGCTACACGGAGTCACCGCCTCCATGACTACTTGTTGGGTAGTCATCCAACATCAATTCATGCACGTAGTGAACGATGTACGGCACACCATGTGTTCCAAGGAGTGCCTCGCACTACCATTGAAGTTGAAAACTATGTTTTCACCAATGGTTCACAGTCTGGCAATGTCGGCAATGCCGGACAATTTGCTGATTACAGCGTGGTCCTCACATATGTGAGGCCTATCGCACAGCAACTGTCGCTCCTGACTACGGGACAATCTGCTGCATCTATCACCACCGATGATGTACATCTGGATGGTGAAACACCAAGTATTGTCGACTGGGACAATACTCAGTTCAATGCCGAAGGGGACCCCGTCATTGACTATGGAGAGGATGACGGTGTTACGACCATGCCAAGTCAAACTCCCGCGGTCCCGACGATTGTTTTCGGTATTTCGACTTCATCATTTTCTTCCGTCGCGGAGCTTACCTCCGCGATCCTGCTACACTTCGCATTTATATCCCTCACACTTAGCCGACTTCTTATATATCCTTTTATATCATTTCCTTTATACTTTCCCCTTTTATCTTCCACATGTTCGACCATACTATTCTAGGATACTATCGCTTAGCGACCCTTAGGTAGCGATTACAGTATAAAGCTACGAGAGTAGAATAGTTGGTCCTTAGTTTAAATATCAACTTTGATAGCGCACTTCGATAGTGTATCAAATAGAGTTCATTCTCATCCTCACCCTAAGTACGATCGCGTGAGTTTCTCCCGCGATCGGAATCACCCTCAACTTCGCTTTCGGACAACGGCGTGTCGAGGACGCTATTAATAGTAGCGTCAACGTCCGACGACCCCTCCGTAGGTTCACTTCACCCTCACCGGGATTTATCTCGGTGTTCGGTCTTTTACCCCGCGGACCTATAGTCCGCGATCCAACATATCGCCTACGACCGTGCATGATCATAACAGTATATTTAAACTGAAACCCGGCACATCGTATTCTATCATCTTTCACTTCCTTTTCCTCCATTAATCTTCTCTACCCAAAATGGTCAATACCAGGAGCAGACGTGCTCGTACCAATACCGCGGACTCGGACAACGTTCAGGAGGAGCCAGTAGTGGCAAATCCTTTCGCTACCAACGCGACGGCTTTCGCGCCATTCGCCGAGTCAATCTCTGGAACGGGACTTCCCCGTAGGCGTACCAACGCTTTCGGTCCAGCCCCGAGCCAACCCGCAACGGTACGGGTATCAAACCTTCACGCTCTTGGTTCACCAGACCAAGCCGAATTCGAGTACCAGGTACTCTACACCGCTGATGGGCAACCAATCACGGTACGAACGCCGCGTAGCAATCGCACGGCGATACCAACGTTGGAGACGGCCATCCCCCCATCTCCAACAACACTAACCCTCGCTGACAGAATGTGTCAGCAGTTATCAACCCAAGCCGGTCCCTCGCGGGATCGGTCGTCATCCCTCGTCCCCGCTGAGGTTCCGGAAGAACCTGAGATCGCGGAGCCAATCGAGGAGGTAAGTCCTGACTTACCAGACCACCCGGAAGACCCGGACCCTGAGGGATCTGATCCCGAAGGACCACCCGGAGGACCAGGAGGTCCTGGTGGACCGGGATCACCACCAAGCTCTCGCGGACCTAGTCGTTCTAGGAGTCCTCCAGCGGGACCAGGTAGCAATCGCACCGACATTGCGGAACAGCGAATCATCGAGCTGTTCACTACCTTCAGAGGCACCCTCGACAATCTCGGAGGTGCTATCACCGAACTCTCCACGAATCAAAATCGTGGACCGACAGAGACCGCAAGGTCAAAAGTTAAGGACCCGGAGGTTTTCGATGGTTCTAACCCGTGGAAACTGAAAGGTTTCCTCGTTTCTTTATCTTTGGTCTTTATTGACCGTCCAACGTATTTTACTGATCAAAGGAAGATCAACTATACATTGTCTTACTTAGGTGGCGCCGCAAAGGAGTGGTTCGAACCAGATATTCTGGATCCGGATCTCGCGGAGATGCCCGCCTGGACGTCCTCCTTCGCGTCGCTGGTGAAGGAACTACAGGACAATTTCGGTATGTACGACGCACAGGGAGAGGCCGAGGATAAACTCGGGACGTTGAGGATGAAGGAATCCGACAACGTACGGACTTACAACATCCGTTTCAACACTCTCGCGGCGTCTACAAACTGGGACTCTCAAGCCCTTAAGTGGGCATATCAACGCGGCTTGGCAAGCCGTATCAAAGACGAAATGGCCCGTCTTCCAGAGCCCGCTAATCTCGCGGACTACCAGAAAGAAGTCCTTCGCGTGGACAACCGGTACTGGAGACGGGAAGAAGAACGGAAACGCGAAAACGCCCGTTCGACGGTCGCGACGTCATTCTCGAAGGCGCCGACTACTTCCTCGAAGAACCCGCCAAGTTCTTCACCATCACCCTCCTCCGCGGCCTTCTCGACTAAAGGATCGGGAAAACAAGGTAAGCCTAGCGGAGGCAACCACTCGTCTTCGACGAGTTCAGCATCAACGCGATCGTCGATCGCTGCTAACCTAGGTTCCGACGGCAAACTCCTCCCTAGCGAGGCGGAGCGCCGGAAGAAGTTGGGTCTTTGTGGTTTCTGTGGCGGGAAGCATAGGTTTGAAGATTGCGAGCGGAAGAAGGCTCGTGAGACTCGAGGCCGAGCTGCAGAGACGCAGGAGAGCGTAGAGACGACTTCCGTGGACTCGGAAAACTAATCAGCAGCTCCTGTACCCCGGTACGACACGGGAGTTGCGTTGATTCAGTTCGTACCACGCGGGAAGTAAAACTCAACGCGTCCACTCTTTCTTATGACGAACAATCTTTCACATTATCGCTAACTTTAGATTTACCGGCTCGCAGCGATTCTTCCGTTTCCTCCGCCGCGACGCTATCTTTTATCTCTTTACTTGATTCTGGTTCTACTGACTGTTTTATTGATTCGCTTTTTGTAAAAGCAAATAGTTTACCCACTTCACCCATTCCTCCAATCAATCTCCGACTTTTCGATGGTTCATTGTCCCCTAAGCCGATCGTCGAGACTACTACTCTCAACGTTCGATTTCCCTCTGGCGAGCTGCTACTACTGACATTCTATGTCACCTCACTCGACTCCTCTTGCAAAGCTGTATTAGGTTACAGTTTCTTAACCCGCTACAATCCGTTGATTGACTGGGTATCTCGAAACATCACTTTCCATCCCACTGAGCAAGTTGAGTCCCTCACCCCGACGTCCTCAACTCCGCGAGAGATATCTCCGGAATTACCTGATCCTGCGCCGGATCAGTCTCACCTCACCCGATCGAAGAAGACTTCGCGCCCTTCCCCTCGATCGCGCTCTCGCCCCTTACCCCGTCCTATTTCGGACAAATTTCCCTTTGAACCCATCTTCACCTACCCTTCGGTCGCTCAATTGGCCGCTTCAAGACTCGAAAATCCCGACGTCGACATCGCTCTAGTAAACGCGAAGCTTTTCAATCGTGCTTGCAAGTCCGCTAAATGCGAACCTGTGTTACTACGAGCGGTCCATTCTGAAGTTTCAGCGCGAGCTGCTTCAACCTCACCCGACTCCGCGGAGACGAAAACCAATACTTCCAGCTTACCGCCGGAGTATGCGGAATTCGCCGACGTATTCGACGAAGTGGATTCTGAAGTGCTACCCGAGCACCGACCTTACGACCTCAAGATTGATTTGGAGCCAGGCGCCAAACCACCGATCGGTCGCCTTTACCCTCTTTCCGCAAAGGAACTTGAAGCTCTTCGCGAGTTTATCGACAAACACCTGGAAACAGGTGCTATTCAACCATCCACCTCTCCTCACGGAGCTCCGGTACTATTTGTGCCGAAGAAGGATGGTAAACTCCGTCTCTGTGTAGACTTCCGCGGTCTTAATAACATCACCAAAAAAGACCGCTATCCTTTACCTCTTATTTCTGATCTCTTGGACGCTCCTAAGAAAGCTAAGTTTTATACCAAACTCGATCTCACTCACGCATATCATCTAGTCCGAATCGCGGAAGGCGACGAATGGAAAACCACCTTCAGGACCCGTTGGGGCTCCTATGAATGGAAGGTTATGCCGTTCGGCCTTACCAACGCTCCCGCGGCCTTCCAGCGTTTCGTCAATCACATTTTCGCTGACCTTTTAGATGTTAATGTTATCGTCTATATCGACGATATACTCATTTATTCGGACGACGAGAAATCTCATCGCGAACATGTCCGCGAGGTTCTCCGTCGACTCCGAAAACATCGTTTGTTCGCGAACCTCGCCAAATGCGAATGGGGTGTAGACACGGTTGAGTATCTTGGTTATATCCTTTCTCCGGAGGGCTTAACGATGTCGAAAGACAAAGTTCAAGCTATCGTTGACTGGCCGGTTCCCCGCAAAGTCAAAGACGTCCAATCCTTCTTAGGTTTTGCTAACTTTTATCGACGTTTTATTTATAATTATAGCGAAATCGTACTCCCGATGACGCGGCTCACACGAAAGGACGTTTCATGGTTATGGTCAACAGAGTGCCAAGAAGCTTTCGACAAACTCAAAGACAGCTTCGTTCACGCTCCCATCCTTGCACACTGGCAACCTGACCTACCCCTTATCGTCGAGACCGACGCGTCGGATTACGCGCTAGCCGCGATCCTCTCGATCCTTCTCCCGGACGGTGAGATTCACCCAATCGCTTTCCTATCCCGAACCTTCCAAGCTGCAGAGCTTAACTACGACACTCATGACAAAGAGCTCCTCGCTATTTTCGAGGCTTTCAAAGCTTGGCGTCACTATCTCGAGGGATCAGGCGACGCGATTGACGTGGTTACCGACCACAAGAATCTCGAATACTTCTCGACCACCAAAATACTCACGCGGCGACAAGTCCGTTGGTCGGAATTTCTTCACCAGTTCAACATGGTGATCCGTTTTCGTCCGGGTAAGTTGGGTGCAAAACCCGATGCCCTCACTAGACGCTGGGACGTCTATCCTAAAGAGGGGGATACCGGCTACGCGCAAGTTAACCCACAGAATTTCAGACCTATCTTTACCAATGAACAACTAACCACTTCTCTTCGAGCAACTTTTCTAGAAGGCCCCGCGCTTCGTGCGGCGATCGTAATGGACTTGCAATCACTTCATTCTACCATCCGCGATTCTATTGAACAGGATCCGGAAGCGATCGCGGGCTTAGCCCTAGCAAAAGACGATTCAAATACTCGTTGGACAGTAGGTGATGATGGACTGCTAAAACTTGACAATCGCATTTACGTTCCTAACCATGCTAATCTTCGCCTTAAAATTTTACAATACTTTCACGATCACCCCCTTTCAGGTCATTTTGGACAGAACCGGACCCTCGAGTCAATCCGACGCCTTTACACCTGGCCGAAGATTCGGGAATTCGTTCGCGACTATGTCAGCTCTTGTACAGTTTGCGGACGAAACAAACCCCGTCGACACCGACCTTACGGTCTCCTTAAACCTCTTCCGGTTCCCGCCCGACCATGGGATTCAATCTCGATGGACTTCATTGAACAACTCCCCTCTTCCGACGGACATACAGCCATTCTCGTCGTCATCAACCGGGCCTCTAAACAAGGTATTTTCATCCCGACGAACGACAAAATCACCTCTGAAGGACTAGCGGAGTTATTCGTCCATCACGTTTTCTCCAAGCACGGAGTCCCGAACCACGTCACTTCCGATCGCGGCTCGGAGTTCGTGTCTGCTTTCTTCCGCGCTCTCGGCGAAGCTCTTTCCATGAAACTTCACTTCACCTCAGGATATCACCCAGAAGCCGACGGACAAACCGAACGAGTCAACCAGACTCTGGAACAGTACATCCGGATCTACTGCGCATACCAACAAGACGATTGGGCGAAACTCCTACCGATCGCGGAGTTCGCGTACAACAACGCTCCGAATGCCTCTACCGGTTTAACTCCGTTCTTTGCGAACAAAGGCTATCACCCAAACATCACGGTAAGACCAGAAATTGACATTCGCTCCGACCGAGCAATGGACTTCGCAGTTAATCTTGATGAGCTTCATTCCCTCCTCCGAGACGAAATTACTAACGCGCAAGCTCGATACAAAGAGCAAGCGGACAGAAAACGAATTACTCACCCCGAATTCCCTATTAATTCACAGGTTTATGTGCTAGCAAAGCACATCCGGACAACGCGACCCACCGACAAATTCGCCGAAAAGTACCTCGGACCTTTCACCATACTCGAGCAAGTCGGTACTCTTTCCTACAAACTTCAACTTCCGTCCTACCTTAATCGTATCCACCCCGTCTTCCATGTATCCCAACTAGAACCGTACACACCCAACACTATTCCCGATCGAGTTCAACCTCCGCCGCCCCCCGTCGAGGTCGACGGCGAGGAGGAATACAACATCGCAGAAGTACTGGATTCGAAATTGGATCGACGATACAAAAAATGCCCTTTACAATACTATATTCGTTGGGCAGGATACGAAGGTACGGACGAAGAATTCTCCTGGGTCGCCGCGAACGAAATTCACGCGGACGAACTTGTCCCAGTGTTCCACCTCCGCTATCCTCACAAACCTGGTCCATTATGATCCTTACTTATTTCCCTTACGTATACATCGATTCCTCCTCATTTCTATCACGTCTCTCACCTCATTTACTTACTAATCATGATCTACTCAAAAATCAACTTCTTCCCCGCGGCGATTATCGTCGCGACGATCAATTACTTATACAAAAATTTCCTCTTCCTCCCGAAATTCCCCGCGATCCTCATTCCGTCATTTCCCTTACTTATGAAACTCTCAAAACAAACAAAACACCAAAAAAAAAAAAAAAACATCGCTATCTACAACAACAAAACCAACCCACAACAAAAAACAAAACTACAAAAAAGAAAGAGCAATCGAGTAGTGTAGAAGTAATAATTCGCCGCGGACTTAATCCGCACGTCTCTTTCCCTCACGAATCTCTTCTCTCTTTTTCTCCTCGTTGTTCTTCTCTTTCCCCTCTTCATCTTCTTCCCCTTCACCGTCTTCATCTTCGTCCTCACTCTTCTCTGCTTCTTCTTCTCTTCTTTCCCTTCTTTCCATTATACCTAACATTTTCGTTTGTACCTCCAAGGAGCAACGGAGGAGTTGGGTCAACTCGATGTTCTGTTCTGAAAGGACCGACAGCTGCTCGGCGATTCCGGGACCTTCAAACTTCCTGTCCGTTACTCTCGCGGCGGGACCTCGATAGATATCATCATCCACTTTTGCCCGTTTGCCTCGCGATCGCCGAGAGGAGTGATCCTCAATCCAACTACACCGTTGCCGCTGCACGTGGCATAACTCGCATGCCTGAGTCCTTCGTCGCGTTGATTGCGGACGGCAGGACCCAGGTTTACCAACACTGCCAGGTATCCATTATCTCACAGCTGCAAAAGATTAGGCAATATATTATATTTTACCAATTATTTTACAAAATATTTATTCTCTGTAAAATAATCAATTTAGCCTCAGTAAAATATTCTGAGATATATTTGATCTTGTGGAGCTTATTTCAACCGAAAAAGGCGCCGAAAAATGCGCAATTTTACGCGTGATTTATTCCAGGTTTTTCCGGATTTTCATGAATTTTTTAACCCAAGATATGTCTTTTCTTTTACTACAGACAAAGACATTGTATAGATGATGCATTACCAAATATTTGCCATCCGTAAAATATTTCGTTTTGCGGCGGGCCGCCCCGTACCGGCCGGACCGGCCCGGGCCCCCGTAAAATCTTTCATTTTACGGGTGGCAAATGTATGGTAATGCAACATCTGTACAATGTCTTTGTCTGTAGTAAAAGAAAAGACATATCTTGGGTAAAACAATTCATAAAAATCCGGAAAAATTTGGAATAAATCACGCGTGAAATTACGCATTTTTCGGCGCCTTTTTCGGTCGAAATAGGCCCCCCAAGATCAAATATATCTCATGATATTTCACTGAGGCTAAATTTATTATTTTGCATAGAATAAATACTTTGTAAAAGAATTTGTAAAACATAATATATTGCCTAATCTTTTGCAGCTGTGAAATAATGGATCCCTGGCAGTGCAAGTATCACACACCGCGTGCATGCCGGTTTACGTTGGGAGGGGGAAGGGGGTTCGCCTTCATCATCATCGTCTTCTTCTCCTCTTGCGTCGAAATCGCCGACGGGATCGGGAAACTTATCATTCTAAAAAATGAAACGGTTGAGTAAATAAAATCCAAAACCTTACTATCACTCACCTTAGTGATCACCTTGATCGTCCTCTTCCGTTTCACCCCCCGTGGAGGTTCTGCCTGTTCCTCGTCGACCTCTACTACGTCCGATTCGTCGGAAATAACTGACTTGGACTTGAAGGTTTTGGTCTTCGATCCCAATGCTCGCGGCGGGACAACGACTTCAAGTCGTTTCTTTGCTATCGTCCTCCCAGGCTCCCGTCGCTCCTCCAAATTTTTTGCGGCTTTCTCCTTTTCCATCATATTTTCTTCGACAAATTTTGCAAACGCGTTGTTTTGTTCCTCCACGTCCTCTGCTTCTGCTAGTCGTTATTCTTTGCGCCTTTTTGCTTCCGCGATTCGAATCCTCAACTGCTTCTCCTCTGCTACCCTTTTCTCCTCATTAATCATGTCTTCTTTGAATCGTTGTAACTCTGCTATCCTCTCTTCTTCTAATCGCATCGCCTCCGCGAGTTCTTTCTCCTCCGCCAACTTTTTCTCTGCGATTCGTTTCTTCTCAGCCGCCCTTTCCTCTTCAGCTACTCTTTTCTCCTCCGCGACTCTTTTTTCCTCGGCTATTCTCCTCTCCTCCTCGATTCGCCTCTCTTCTTCCTCCCGCGCCGCCTCTTCCTCTAATCGCTCCATTTCCGCGGCAAACTCGGCTTCTTGTCTCGCTATCTCTAACTCGCGGGCACGTTGTCGTTCAGCCTGCGCGAGAAGGAGGTGTTCCCGTCGTTGTTGTGCAGTAGCGTTACTGGGGGCAGGAGAGGACATGGTAAAAGGAAGGGGGACTTATCAAATTTTTTGGCTAGCCCTACTTTTATATGCTTCGCGACTTAAGGGCGGGGTCAACTTACAATTTTCACTGAGCTTCTATCACCTATCTTCGCGTGCCTGGCACTTTTCACATCACATTTTTTTAACTTTGATGCCCGTTACTTCTAATCATTCACACCTATTTTTAGTCATATCATTACTCAAGATCTCGAGGGCTCGATCCTAATGGGGGGGCACTGTTACGACCATGCCAAGTCAAACTCCCGCGGTCCCGACGATTGTTTTCGGTATTTCGACTTCATCATTTTCTTCCGTCGCGGAGCTTACCTCCGCGATCCTGCTACACTTCGCATTTATATCCCTCACACTTAGCCGACTTCTTATATATCCTTTTATATCATTTCCTTTATACTTTCCCCTTTTATCTTCCACATGTTCGACCATACTATTCTAGGATACTATCGCTTAGCGACCCTTAGGTAGCGATTACAGTATAAAGCTACGAGAGTAGAATAGTTGGTCCTTAGTTTAAATATCAACTTTGATAGCGCACTTCGATAGTGTATCAAATAGAGTTCATTCTCATCCTCACCCTAAGTACGATCGCGTGAGTTTCTCCCGCGATCGGAATCACCCTCAACTTCGCTTTCGGACAACGGCGTGTCGAGGACGCTATTAATAGTAGCGTCAACGTCCGACGACCCCTCCGTAGGTTCACTTCACCCTCACCGGGATTTATCTCGGTGTTCGGTCTTTTACCCCGCGGACCTATAGTCCGCGATCCAACATATCGCCTACGACCGTGCATGATCATAACAGACGGCATGAACATGGCTGGATAGACATATCCACATAACTGTATTCACACCATACGGTCAGACTGCTGGGATCAGTCTAACGGGGGAGGGTGTAACGGGCCCTCATCTATGCCCCTATTTACCTTTCATTATCTTATCACACGCTTATCATATTCTCACGATGAACTGTATAGTTCATCATTTATATACAATGGACTTAGATAAGTTAGGTAGACTATTTTCTGTCAGCGACTCGATAGCTTTTATACTAATCCAGGCGTCACACAGAGAGAATAGATCAAAGGATAATGGATAATGCGGGAGGAGTATGCCCTCAGATACTTGTCTAGCTACAGAGGAGAATAGACGAGATCAGAGATAGAGACTACTCTAAGAAATGCCCTATCTTATATACATATTCTGAAATGAACCCATGGGAACTATCTCACGTCATAACTATGAGGCTATACAACGATCTGTCAAAGGTTGACAGACATGAGAGAATTCTCACACTGTCAATCTGTCAATAGTCTGACAGACATGAGAGAGTTGTGTTGACAGCGCGGGAATGACAGTCTGTCAACAGTCTGACAGGCATGAGAGAAATGTGTTGACATTGCGAGAATGTCAAGGTTGTCACATGTATGTAAATAAAAGAAAAGGAAAAGATAAAAGTAAATAAGATAGACAAAAAGAAATTGAAAAAGAGTCAGTTCGTAACATCACCCTCTCCTTAGGGCACGAGTTCCACGATGTGCTTGTTGTAAAAGAAAGTTTTCGGAGGGTAGTGAAGTGAGATTGGGTTCTGTGTCGGCAAGAGGAAGGGGTCGAAACAATTCTGTAGGGAATAAAGAAATAGGGATTTCAATTCGACGAAATATTGCGGGTTTTGGTTTAGTCGGATTCTTTTCATGGAATTCCTTGAGCAATTGGTCAACATTTGTAAGATTTGACCGTGGTTCCCATGTCTGCTCATGTGAACCATATCCCTTCCATTGGACTTTATATTTGATTCCTCTTCCTACTTTCTTCGAGTCAAGGATTTCTTCTGCTTCAAATTCTTCTTCTCCTCCTACAACAACAGGAGGCGGGCGTGTGTTTTGGGGTTGTGTAGGAAAGCTAGGTTCTTTATACGGAGTGAGAAGAGCTTCGTTGAAAACATTGTGTACATGTTTCCATGTACGTGGGATTTCCAGTTTATAGGAACTGGCACCTATCTTCTGCTGGATCATAAACGGTCCATACCTCTTGTCACCTAATTTCTTCATTGGGCGATCTACCGACAGGTTGGTTCCTTCTAGCCACACCTTGTCACCAACCTTGTATTCTATACCCTTCTTCCTCTTTCCGTCATACTGCCTCTTCATCTCTACCTTTGCTTTCTCTAAAGCTGATCCTACTTCCTTTCGTATCTTCTTCATTCCATCTATGAAAGCTTGTACTGAGGGGTTGTCCGAAGTCATTTGAGTTGCCGTGCCTTTATACGGGTGTCTTCCTGTATCTGCATAGAAGGGAGAAACTTTTGTCGCTGAATGAACTTTGTCATTGTAGTTGAACTCTGCTAAGGGTAACCATTCGTGCCAATTATTTTGTTGGTAATTAATGAACAAATGGAGATATTGTTCAATCTCTTGGTTTGTTCGCTCTGATTGACCATTTGTCTGTGGATGGTACACTGTGGTGAAGTTCGCTTCAATGCCTAGAAGTCGATAGAGTTCTTTCATGAACCTCGAGTGATACTGTGGTCCTCGATCATGAACTATCTTGCGTGGAAGTCCATGGGTGGAGAAGATGGAATCTCGATAAATCTTCGCCATTCCTTCTGAAGTGACTGTGGTATGGGTTGGTACAAGTCTCAGTCTCTTTGTGAAGTGGTCGATGAAGATTGCAATCGCATTGTAACCTCCAGATTCAGGAAGTTCTCCAATCATGTCAGTACCAATTACTTGCCAAGGTTCAGTTGGAACGGTGTGAGGATGAAGATGTCCAATGGGTCGAGTGCGATGAGACTTTGTCGCTTGACACTTCTCGCAACCTTCCACATACTTTCCAGCATCTCGAGTAATTCCTGGCCACCAGTAATCACGAGTGACGAGTTCTGCTGTTTTGTACTGTCCAGGATGTCCTGCAAGTGGTGAATCGTGGTACTTAGTAAGGATTTTGGACCTAAGTACTCTGTTCTTTGGTACATAGATTCGTCCTTTCCACTCAATAATCCCTTCAGTTTCTTTCCACTCAGGGTTTTTGGCATCGAGGTTATCCTTCACAAGTCGATCAACGTGGTTTCGATTCTTTTGGATTTCCGACAGGAATACATCTTCTGGTGAGGAGATGTTGAGTGCGCGAATGAAAAATTCTGGCTTTAGAAGGACGATGTTCTCGTTGTCCTTTTCCCCCGTCTGAAGACCTGTCATCCTTGACAGGATGTCAACTTTTGTCATTGTCTTTCCTGGTCGATGGACTAGATTAAAATTATATTCCGCAAGTTCAAGAACCCATCGAGCTTGTCGTCGATTTAGCTTTTGGGGTTTCTTGAAATACTGTAGGTTTGCGTGGTCTGTAAAGATTTCAATCTGTTCTTCGGCTCCAAGAAGATATTGACGCCAATCATCGAGTGAGTCCATAATCGCCATTAATTCCTTGTCATAAATCTTGTAGTTTCTTTCAACTTCATTGAGTGAATGAGATCGGAATGCTACAGGCCACCATTTTCCATCGACAAATTGAGAGAGACAACCACCATTTGCAAAGTCAGATGAATCAGCTTCAAGTCTAAACTTTCCATGATTTCGGGGAATGAGGAGGACTACTTCTTCACAGATTCGACGCTTGAGTTCGTCGAATGCATACTGTTGGGTCGCTGTCCATTCCCAGACTGCATTTCCAGTAAGTTTTGTCAATGGCTTGGCAACTTTGCTAAATCCTCGAATGAATCGCCTGAAGAAGTTACAGAAGCCAAGGAACTGTTGGACATCGTGTTTCTTCAATGGGGTTAACCATTCTCGTACAGCTTTGACTTTCTTTGGATCCATTCGAATCGTTCCGTTCTCAATGATTATTCCAAGGTATTCAATGGATTTTTTCTCGAAAGAACACTTCTCAGGCTTGAGGAAAAGTTTGTGTTCTCGCAGAATGTCGAGGACTCGATTTACAATTATGCGATGACTTTTCAAGTCATTTGTAAATACGAGTATATCATCCATGTAGACTATGACGTGTCCTTCATTTATCAAATCTTGAAGGATATGATTCATGAATCCTTGGAATGTCGCCAGGGAATTGGTTAGTCCAAAGAACATAACGGTTGGTTCAAATAATCCTCAATTGGTCCTGAATGCAGCTTTCCACTCATCACCTTCTTTAATCCGTATATTGTTGAATCCCCATCGAATGTCCATCTTTGTGAATATCTTAGCACCCTTCAATTGATCAATAAGCTCCTGAATGAGAGGGAGTGGATATCGATTTTTAATCGTCATTTCATTCAGTTTGCGATAGTCTTGTATTGGTCTAAGGGTACCATCTTTCTTTTTGATGAAGAAGAATGGTGAGGCCATCGGGGATGTCGAGGGTCGAATTCGTCCAGTTCAAATGTTTTCTTCAAGGAATGCATCCAATGCTTCTTGTTCCTTCGGGTTCAAAGGATATATCTTACAATCGAGTGGTTTAGAACCAGGTGTTAACTCGATTGCATGATCCCAAGGGTGCCGTTGTGGTAATTGATCAAATTCCTTTTGACTGAAAACATCCGGGTATTTGTTTATATACGGAGTGGAAGTGTCGAAGTGTTTTCGTGTTTCTTCTTCCGCCTTCTTCTCTGTCCATTTCCTGGAATCTACCTGTTCTTGCACATATCGATCCCAATCAAACACGAAAAGTCTCTCGCCATCTTCAAGTACTGCTCTTGTTTGAATATCTTCAGGTGTCCAAAAGTGAGGATTATATCTGCACCGAGTCGGACATCGGTCAAAAGTAACTTCTGATTTAATCCAGTCGATACTTGGATTATGATGTCGTAACCAATCCAATCCTAAGAAGATATGTTGTTCGCCAAGGTTAACAACGCCAAATTGAATCCGTTCCGAATGATCTCCGATGGTTACGCGGACTTCAGCATATTTGGTTATGGAGCCGTTCTCATTGAGTGTTCCATCAGCATTGTAGACAGGTACTCGAATAGGTAGGTCTTTGGTCGGAATCCTATGTTGTTCAACAAAGTTTGCATCAATGCATGAACCTGTAGCTCCACTGTCGACTAGTCCTTGTGTAACTATTTGTCGGTTGTCCTCTAATGTTTCGACAATGACTGGGAGTTTTAAGCTTTTTCCATGTGTTCCACGGACGTAGCTTTTCTTTGTCGCAAGACTTTTAACGGCTTCGACTGCGGTTTTCCAGTTTAATGCGCGTATTTCCATGACGGTTTCCTCCGAAGCTTCTCTTACTTGCGAGGAAGGCATCCATATCCTTAAAAGTATGACGGCTTTTGTGAGATCTTCTTCTTTCAGCCTTTGAGCAGTCCATTCTGCCGTGTTGGGTATGTATCGTATAGGTTTTTGTACTTCGGTTGGTTTATTAAATGTAGATGCGTGTTTTTCTACATTATCATACTCAATAGTGAAATCCAGTCCACTATCTACTATGTCCGAAGTATTTAAATTAGAACGCTCCGCCAGACCTATGCCTACTGGGGAGCTCTTATAAAACCCATACTGTTCACCCACGCAGTGAACGAATTCATGTCCATACCAGCTGGTAACCCTGGTACTACATCTACACTATTTACGTTAGTTTCTTCACTAACGTTGTCCGTTCTCTCGCTATCATAGTTCATAAGTTCTATGCTACGGACCGCGGCTCTGTTCTTCTTTGGGCAGTTCCTACTAATGTGGCCTTTTTCACCACAGTTGAAACAAAGGCCATTTACCCTTGCTCGATCCAGGTCCATGGGTCGTCCCGAACCTCCAAAGGTCGTCCCGGACCCATCGCGTCTTGCTATTATGGGGGTAGATCCTACCACTCGAGGTCCTTCCCATCTCTTCTGCTCTTGCCTGCCATAGGCTTGTTGCGTGGATCCTTGACCACGACTTTGTCCTTGTATGCTGTTACCCCAGCTCATGTTGTTGTGTCCGCGTTTCTGTTCATCGTAGCGGCGGCGGATTAGATCATTGGCTGTGACGAGTTTCTTTAACTCGTCGTAGCTGCCAAACTCCTCTGTCCTTGTTCGGACTAGATCGCTCATGATGTTGAGGTTGACTGCTCTTTCAGCCAACTGAAGAACATATTCGCTTCTCTTGTCGTACCCCGCTTCCTTCAACAGGAGTTCAAACTCCTTGAAAAAGTCGTCGGCTTTCATACGACCTTGCTGAATGCGATTCAGCTTATCCATTGCCTCCTTCTTCTGGGAGACGTTAGAAAAACTGCTCTTTAGTTCTTCTAGGAATTCTGCGAAGTCTACGTTCCAATCACCAGCGACTTCATCCTGGTGATCACTGGTGTATACTTCCGCCCAGTCATCAGCTCTGCCTCCTCGAATGTAGGACATTGCTACATTGATGGATTCGTTATCGTTATTGACCTGCTGTGTCCTTCGCAGGTCATGGATGTACGCAAGGAGTGTTCGGAGCCATGCTCGGAACTTGGAGGTATCTCCTGTAAATACGTCAGGTTCTTTAACAATAGTTTTTCGGGAGAATGAGGTGTTGGAGGTGGAGGTGATGGTAGCGGCGGTAGTAGCGGAGGTGTTGGCATGCATGGATTGGTTGGATGGGTCAGACATTTCTGAGCCGAGTTCAGTAGCGAATGAAGGAGTAGGAGTAGGTGATCCTAAATGGATGGTTGAATCCGGCGATGCGGGAGAGGGAGAGGGAGATGGGTATGGAAGTGAAAAATCCTGAGGTCTTGACGAGAACGCCAGGATAGGAGGGGCAGGTGCTTAGAGGTAGAGGCTCGTGTCAATTTATGTGTTAATCCAGAAGGCTGTTGATACACCCAGAAATAGTCTATGCATAAAACCCTAGAATATCTAAGATTCTACAAGCATGGATAGGTGATATTTCTAGCAAGTCCACAGTACATTGTACACTACAAGAATTGTACAGAAGGCCACTACAGATGAGCTGTGAAGGTTCTCAGTAGTGATACTCAGTTATAATTACCTTGAAGCAGTACTAAAACCCATTCTTTGTGCCCAACTACACTTGTAGAAAGAGGTCTTCTGTGATTTATTATGCATGATGGATTCTATAAGTCAACTCAGTTGGTTTACAATGCAGTAGAACAGCAAAACTCCGAAATCGTGCAGATGACAAGATGACAAGTTAGCAAGCTTAGGGCCCAGACCCTGATTAGAGAGGTTCCATAACAGAAATCTGATGGTTGCTATAACAATGTTCTAGAACTTGGAGCATGTGGAAAGCACAGGAACAGCATGTGGAAAGCACAGGAACACCATGTGGAATGCACAGGAACACCATGTGGAGTGCACAGGAACACCATGTGGAGTGCACAGGAACACCATGTGGAGTGCACAGGAACACCATGTGGAGTCACAGACCAAGGGAGTGGTAACCATGTGCATAGGCACAGGCCCCCAGCACTGCCCAAGGCCCAGACCCTTTCCCAAAGACATAAAAAGAGCTCAAATCCAAGAAGAGAGACAATCTTGCTTCCCCCCCCCACTTTTGTTGTGAGTGCTAGTCCAACAAAAGGGAAGTTTAGTTTCAGCACCAGAATAGAAAAAAAGCAGAGAGATCAGAAGTCAGACAGCTTGTATAACAAAGAAAGATTGTACTCATAACTCAGAAAGAAAGAAAAGAAAGAAAGTTAAAGTTATTCAGAGTCCAGTTCAGTAAAGTTATTCAGAGCAAGTCAGATTAAAGAACCAAGTAGCAATTGCAAGCCCAAGTTTGATAGAACTTGTGTCAGAAAAAACTATCAAAGCCATTGAATACAGAGTTGTGAAGATTGTACTTAGAAATATAAATCTGCTTTGCACCCTTAAAGAACTTGTGTTTGAGTGTTGGTGTGTGTGTGAGTTGGTGTTAGAGTTCTAGCATCTTCAGTTTGCATTCAGCCCTCAGTCAGCATATCACTGTCTACGTTCGCTCCTCGCGCAACGTTGCCTTTCGGGTCAGAGACAAAAACACTTTATGCTCCAACGCCTACTATCAAATCTTCTGAAGAAGAAACTCGATATCCTGTTACTAGCCCTGATTTACACTCCTTGGTAGGAGTCAGGCACACTAGAGAGAGTGTTTTCCTCTCAGCACGGGTTGAGCCGTACTACAGTGTCTCGATGTAGGTATGTACTAACAAAGTGTCTAGGTCAATGCTGGCCTTAACACAGACGAGCTATGGAAAAGGAGGTGGACAATGGGGAAAGACGAAGGAGGTATAGGCTTGTTAGTGATGATATGAAAAGAATAAGTTTGCAACGTAGCGACGTCCGGTATCCAACCAAATGTCGAAGATTTGGGTCGTGACGGGTGGGTCGATAAGGATCTCTGATCTTCTGTCAGCGACTCGATAGCTTTTATACTAATCCAGGCGTCACACAGAGAGAATAGATCAAAGGATAATGGATAATGCGGGAGGAGTATGCCCTCAGATACTTGTCTAGCTACAGAGGAGAATAGACGAGATCAGAGATAGAGACTACTCTAAGAAATGCCCTATCTTATATACATATTCTGAAATGAACCCATGGGAACTATCTCACGTCATAACTATGAGGCTATACAACGATCTGTCAAAGGTTGACAGACATGAGAGAATTCTCACACTGTCAATCTGTCAATAGTCTGACAGACATGAGAGAGTTGTGTTGACAGCGCGGGAATGACAGTCTGTCAACAGTCTGACAGGCATGAGAGAAATGTGTTGACATTGCGAGAATGTCAAGGTTGTCACATGTATGTAAATAAAAGAAAAGGAAAAGATAAAAGTAAATAAGATAGACAAAAAGAAATTGAAAAAGAGTCAGTTCGTAACATTTTCTACTTGTAAACGTACATATCAAGCTAATTGATAGACTCGTCGTGTTCATATGGAGTGAATTAAGTCATCCAAGCTATAAGCTATCTGAAGCCCAACAGCTCCATAATCCATAACCATCCCTAGGACGGTTACAAAGACCAGCGGCATATCGTGGGTAGCCCTCCACTGTAAGCAAATACTAATCAGTCATCAATATTCAATGAATGCAAAGGTGACGCACCAGGTTTTGATGCAAGATGAATGGAGCTCATAGTTCGCAGTCCTGCTGCTGGTCCCAAATCATCATTTTCCCCCAGCTCATTAACATCTATCTCTGCCTCCTCCTCCCATGGTAACTCACCACCCATAACGCTAGCCTGGTAGGAATATGTTGAGCCTACCATCATATGACAAGTTTTGAGCCTTGAGTGCATCATTTTGAGTTTGTCTAGGCGTGTAATGCTTTGCAACATCTGATCAAGAGCATCGAATCGACTGGAGCGTCACCACGTTTCCTTGACAGCTTGGATATGTTTGCTTTCCGTGATTGAGGAGCAGACTCCGTTGGGAGAGCTAAAAAGTCGGATAGAGGGGATGTAGTGGAGGAGTGAGTGTTGTCGAGGGAGTGAGATACTCTCACAAACTCCAATGATAATGAAACTTTGTTGGGCGCAATGGAAACGGTCCAGAGTGAGTTCCATGTTGTGAAGGTCATCTGGTGTATGGGAATTCCGGCGTGCCAGGTAACAGAAGTCCATAAATGTGGCGACAGCCCTGAGCATATCTTCAGGGACATAGCCAGCGATTGCTGCAACGTAAACCTGGATGAACTCATTAAGTCTTGGCACCAGCAAAAGGTTATCGTTACATACCTTCATCAGGGCCTTGGAATCGTCACCAGTCCATTGAGTAAAATTTCATCCATCTGGGAAACGACGCAATCCTGGGTATGCAGGAATGGCAGAGATACTAGAATAGTAGGCTGGAATCAGTAGACAGATAAGACCGAGTGGTAGTGTATGAACCGACGGTCAATATCCTTCAAAATCTCTAAAGCTTCATTGGGTGCGTTTGATGCCATTATGTAGTCGGAAATCCATTCAACAAGGTGATCTTTGAAGGTACCTTTGATTACTTGGTGGAGAAGGTCGCACGAAAGTAGCTCATGTATATCTGCACGGGGGAAACCAGACGTGGATGGCTGGAGAAAAAAAGGATATCAGCACCATGCTCAATGCAGAGATGTAAGACGTAACGTATGACAACATCACTTCTGCTCCCAAAATCATCCCAAACTATTCTGGGGTCAAAGGCATTGATGACAAGGTTGGTCTTGAGCTTGGTGCGCGGCCGATTCTTGTCTGAGTCCAAACAGTCTGGTTGATTCATGCACCTAATATATTGGAAAATCTATCAGAAAAATGTTACAAGTGATGAGAATGAACAGACTTACTTAGCGCACCAGCCTGATACAATACATGATAGCCACACCTGCTCTGGGTAATCTGTGATATATGGCCCTAATCCATATATCACTCGGCAAAGATGACTATCGGGACAATGTGCCAGATCTGGAGTTGTCATGAACAAGCAAAGGGGGTCAAAGACTGCTGATAGCGAGGCATGATACAGTTGGCGGACAAAAGTTTGATAGGCAGGTTTTTTAGCCTGACTTTTGCTCGCTAACAGGGTGACCGTTGTTAGTACATTCTCAGACCGCAGAAAAAACAGCAAATTACTTTTGGGTATTGCAAGAAATGCAACAGGTGCCAAACCGAGTGGATTTGTTCTTCGCGCAATATTTGTGAGGTTTCCCGGTGATGCATAAACAGGATGGTATTCTTGATGGCCAGTAGTGATGGAGACAGTGGTTTTGTCACTTCCACAAACAAAAGGGACAAACATGGATCCATGCGTGTTTGCATCTTCCGAAATCTTGTCCTGAAACAGTCCCAACTTAGTAGTGAAAAATAATACAATTTTTATAAAAACACACTGCTTGCGCCCATGCCCAATCTGCTGACATGAGGTTGGAACGTACCCGCTTCCACTGACTGTTGAACTGTCGATACGGTACTTTGTTGAATATCTTATCCCAATCTTTCATAGCCATCTGGCGGTGGAAGAGTTGGTGAATATCCTAAAGAACAACCCAGTACTTCTGGTTCATCCATGCTGGAGGTATTGGAGGGTGAGGTCCACGGTACTCAATGTCCAACATTGTCCACCTGACGTTGATGTCGCCTATCGCATCAATAGCATCATAGACGTGACGGGTGCGCTGCCATGGGATGGAGTTGGGATCACCACCTGCTGCAAGCACCTGTGCCTTCCACATATCTAGTGCTAGATTTATTTCAGCCTCGGAGGACTGTAGGCGCACAAAATGTAGATATGCAAAGTCAAATTCGACACGATTGCCAAATGGTGACCAGGCTTCTTTGGTGTGAGGCAATGGAGGTGGTGAAGGTGGTTGTGCAGGAGGAGCAGAGAGTGGAAGGATGTGACTGTGCGAGTCAACAGGTAAAGCTAAATTTTCCATTGTATGAGATAGCTACTCTGAGCGATGAAAAAACTCACCTGTGAGATACGGATGACGTTCATATAAAAACCCTGTATCCTCACCATCGGCTTCCTCTGGCTCTTGGGTGATGTCTCGATGGGCACTATTACAATGTTGTTTGAGTCCGCCTGGCGATAAACACTTGACTTTACAACCAGGAAAAGTACAAGAGATGAGCATGGCTGGAATGTAGTGTCAGAATGAGAGTAAACAATTTGGTGGGTTTCATACCAATGTGGCTGTCTGGGGGAAATATTATCCATCGCGTAAATTTTTTTGCTGAGTTTTGAAAAACCACTGCATAATTTTCATTGCTGTCTTCCACACCACTAATTCAGCATGGCTCCTCGCAAACGAATCGAGGTCAATGAAGAATTAGCTGATAAGACTCAGTTTACACAGGTAATCAAAAGCAGCCCACCTAAAAAACGCACATGGAATGCAACTTTAACCTCTCAGACTCGCATACTTCCCAACTGCACAGCATGCACCCAAAAAGCAGGGCCAGTCACAGCTCCCACCTCAAGCACAAGATGTACTCCTGCTCAGAAAAAGACTGATGATGTTGAAGAGCTTGCGGCACTCCATGCCCGCATAGCTGAAATTGAGAAGAACCAGCAAAAGGTTGCCGAGTTGGAATTGGAAGGAGAAGAAGAGCAAGCTGCAACTGCAGCTGCTTGTGTCGACTATCTCCAAGACCCCTCAGATGAAGATATGTGATTCTTTCAATTTGAGGACAATGAGGATGAGGATGATGAGGGTGACATGGCTGCTCAAAAAAAAGCTGTAAGTCTAAATACAATGCTGGCCGAGTTTAGGATTACTTACCCTCAATCAATCCATAGGCAAAGCAGATGAAAGTGCAACTCACCAGCAGTGGTGGGAAGAAGAAGAAGGCAGTGAAGCAGGCGTAAGTTCTCACATTTGTCATGTTATTGAGTAGAAATGAATACCTTCAACTATTTCTTCACAGTGGCATCTTGTTATATGTGTCGTGACAACCAAGTACTTACATCATTTTCTTTCTTTCATTTTCACATGCTCTAGTAACCACATGACCGTGTTCATTACTCATCGTTCATCTGACCACTCACTCTCGCGCTGTCATTAGTTTATTGTTCTTTTCTTGCTTCTCATTCGTTCTTCACTATTCCACTCTCGCGCTCTTGTTCTTTGTTCCTTGTTCTTTTACCCTTGTCCCTTTACCTTGGTTCCTATTGTTTCAGACTCGTATATATAGTACAGTAGACAGCTACCAGTTCCCTATCTCGACCTCTTGGTCTTTGGGAACTAGGTTCGTGTTTGTATATTCGTTTACACTCAATATTGACTTGGTCTTTGGGAACTAGCTTGCCTTATTTGACCCTTGTGATTAGCCCTTCGTGCTATCACTGTCGCTGAGATCACTTCTCCTTTCTGCCTTTGTGTGTTGAGCGTTACTCACACTCAGGTTTGTGCTTGTGCTGTGCTTTCGATCACTTCCCGTCGTCGCTTCCGCCTACGTCGCGACATTAGGTCGAGATCATCTACTCGTACCATCAGCTCTACCACTGATCTTACGAGGAGTGGAAATCGGAATCCACCGATTCTCCACCTGATACTGCCACCACGCCGACTTTCGGAGTTAACTCTGACTGTTCAGAAAACTACCACGCATTTGACACTGTAGAACATTTTGACGTTCACTGGGCAACTGAAGACGAAGACAACTTACATTGGGAACCTTGTGACGAAAATCCCTGTCCCAATTGTTACTCACTACCAATTGAACAAGACTACGACTCAACTGGTCGTCACATCCGTATCTCACGACCCGCTACTCCAGTAGTACCTGAACCTACTGCAGCCTTTCTTAGAGTAGGACAATCTTCGAATCCTAGCTCCCGTGCTTCTCCCGCATTAGTACCCACCACTATCGCGGCACTTTCATCCGAATCCGAATCAGAACCCGAACCAATATTTGAATCAGAATCAGAAATCGAACTTGACCCCACTTCCGAAATGTCACAAAACTTCTCCCTCCAAGATCTAGGAAATCTGATCGGACAGCTTGCTCGTCAGCAGTCAGAGCTCCAGACAGTAGTATCTAGCATGGTGGGTAACATCAGCACTAACAAAGGGATTAGCAAACCGCAACCCTACGATGGGAAAAGAAGCGATGATGCTCGTCGCTTCATAGCTGCATTTGAGCTATGGGCCAATGGGGTACAAACACTGCGCACAAATGAGGGGGAACACATCAAATCTGCGATTTCGTTCCTTGAAGGCGATGCGGCAATCTGGGCTACCCCAGTTTCCGAAAACATCAGCCAGGTAGCCAGTGGTGCCATCGACACTCTTGTCTACCCCACCTGGCAGGTGTTCAAGGATGCCTTCAAAGCCCTGTTCCAAGGAAAGACTACTGTAGCCGCTTATGCCGCGTCCTTTAAACAGTACTCTAGTCGTACGGGATATTCCGATCCAGATCTTCGAGATCGATTCTATCAACACCTGGCAGCACGCATCAAAGATGGGCTTGTCAACTCAGCAGCGGATACAGACACACTGGATAAATTGATCAAAGAATCCATCCGGATCGATAATAGACAAATCGAGCGTGCGCGAGAGAAGGGGCAAACCCTGGTAAACTACTCCTCCACCCACAATACAGGGTCCTTCCACCCTACTCCCTTTACCCCGGCCCGAGATCCATTTGCCATGGACGTGGATGCCACTAACACGGGTCGATCGGCGGAGGAGTATCGAAGGTTCATGACAGGGAAATGCTATGGATGCGGATCCAAGAACCATTGAAAAGCAGATGGACACCACGAACGGGACATCTGTAGCTACTGTGGACTCACAGGACACATAGCTGCAGTCTGTTGAAGGAAGTTCATGGGTCTCTCTAGACCGAATACGGTTCGTACTGCTGCTTCCACCTCTATAATTGCCGAACCCACCACCTCTATCGCTGCTACACCTGCCCCACTGCCTGACTTTTCCTCGATTCTACAACAGTTAACGGACAACCAGAAAGCGTTGGCGGACCAAATCTCAGAGCTCCGGCAGAATTTTTAAAGTGGGAACCTGACTCGGCTGCTGCCGGATTCCCCAAACTGTACTCTAATTATGATTCTATCTCCTCATGTATCCTCGGTTCCACTCAATTCAGCGATGTTTCCCATTTTCGCATACCAATTAAGCTACAAGGTAGATTCAAGAGTACAAGCAACGCAGCGATGATAGACTCTGGAGCCACAGGTCTATTCCTCCACCAACGTTTCGTGGATAGACACCACATTTACACTCGCCCCCTCCCTCACCCGATCACGCTTTATAACATCGATGGAACCCTCAATAACGCCGGTAAAATCACACACTCTGCACGACTCCTCTCCACGGTAGACGAAAATCAACCTCAACTTCTTGAATATCTGGTCACCAACCTGGGGTCCAAAGATGTTATCCTGGGACTTCCCTGGCTTCGGAAGGTCAACCCTGATATAGACTGGAGGAAAGGACGGCTGACGCCACTAACCACCAAACCGCCGACCATGACTATTGAGGAGATCCCCGAATTAAAGGAAGGTAATATCGGAGGAACAACAGAGGGACTTCTGGAGATCAACCTGCAACACGTTCCTCTGCCACCATCACCTACAGACGAGCCCGAGGAACCGGTGGGAACTCCTGAATATGAGGAAGGCACACCCTTGTATCGACTGGTTGGTAATCGGAAGAGGAGGAGGGCATTGTTACGTGCAGGTATTATTGGTCACACGTCGGAAGAACTTTGGTGTGCAGCTGGATATACTTACTCCCAACAACTGGCCGAAGCAGCGAATAAGGATAAACCACAAAAGACTTTCGAGGAGATGGTGCCCTCTATCTATCAGAAACATGCTAAAGTCTTTTCAGAAAAGGAATCCGAATGCTTACCAGAACACAAGCCCTGGGACCACGCTATTGACTTGAAACCTGATGCACCGGAAACCTTGCGCACCAAAATTTATCCAATGTCGCCCAATGAACAGGAGGAACTAGACCGATTCTTGGAAGAAAACCTACGGAAGGGGTATATCCATCCCTCCAAATCTCCACTAGCATCTCCGGTCTTCTTCGTCAAAAAGAAGGACGGGAAACTTCGCTTCGTACAGGACTACCGACGGTTGAATGAATACACTATCAAAAACCGATACCCCCTCCCTCTAGTCACTGACATCATCAGCCGCTTACGAAAATCAAAGATATTTACCAAGTTCGACGTACGCTGGGGATACAACAATGTGCGGGTGAAGGAAGGACATAAGTGGAAGGGAGCGTTTGCAACTAACCGAGGACTCTTCGAACCCTTGGTCATGTTCTTTGGCCTAACAAACTCGCCCGCTACGTTTCAAGCCCTCATGAACTCAATTTTCGCTGATTTGATTGCCTCAGGAAAGGTGGCTGTATATCTAGATGATATTCTCATCTTCACCGAAACCCTAGAAGAACACAGAACCGTAGTTCACAAAGTTCTCACCCGCCTGGCTCAACATGACCTCTATTTACGACCCGAAAAATGCGAGTTCGAACAAACGTCCATTGAATACCTGGGACTTGTCATCAGTGAAGGGGAGGTACGGATGGACCCAGTAAAGATTGAAGCGGTGAAAAACTGGCCAGTCCCTACTTCACTCCGCGATCTTCGAGGTTTCTTGGGCTTTGCTAACTTCTATCGATGGTTCATTGAAGGATTTGCAAAGAAAGCGCGACCACTTAACGACCTTACACGGAAAGACATCAAATGGCAATGGGGAACGGCACAGCAGGAAGCATTCGAATCATTAAGGGACTCCTTCACCTCAGCCCCGATTCTGGTCTTATGGGACCCAGGAAAGCCGACGCGGATTGAAGTAGATGCCTCGGGATTCGCTTCAGGGGGTACACTGATGCAACTACAGGATGATGGACTTTGGCACCCGGTCGCATTCCGATCCGCATCCTTGAACCCAGCGGAACGGAACTATGAAATTTACGACAGGGAAATGCTTGCCATTATTGAAGCACTCAAGGATTGGAGGCACTATTTAGAAGGCTCACCCGAACCATTCGAAATCATCACCAACCACCAAAACCTGGAGTTCTGGAGGACAGCACAAGATCTTAGTCGTCGACAAGCAAGATGGGCCCTCTGGCTTTCCCGATTCGACTTTCGGCTCACACACCGCCCCGGGAAAGCGAACACACAAGCTGATGCTCTCTCACGGATGCCACAACATCAGGTAATCGATGCGGAAGACAACAAGGAGCAAACGGTGCTCCAACCAAAACACTTTATCAATGCGGCACACATGGTGCTATTCCAAAACCCCCTACTTGAACGGATCCGGGAGGTTAGCGAACGGGAGGCAGAGGTATTGGATGGATTAAAGAGCCTGAAGGGACCACGAGTGCTGACGGGGGGATTGGATGAGTGGAAAGAGGACAATGGTTTGGTGTACTATCGAAACAAGGTATACGTACCGCCCAACCCGGAGCTCCGGAAAGCGGTACTGGTACAATGTCACGATTCACCTACAGCTGGACACCCGGGGATGCATGGTACGTTAGAACTTGTTAGCAGGCAATACTGGTGGCCGGGGATGCGATCATTTGTGGACAAATATGTAGAAGGATGTGACCTCTGTCAACGGAAGCGACTCAATCCACACCACTCCTCTCCGCTTCAGCCTCTTCCCGTTCCGGATGGTCCATGGCAGGATATTGGCGTAGATCTCATCGGAGAGCTCCCTATGACCCAGGACGGCCATAATGCTGTAATAACCTTCGTTGACCATTATACCAAGATGATCCACTGCTTCCCAACCACAACAGAAATCACTGCCGATGGCGTAGCCGACTTCTTCTACCGCGAAATATTCCGACTTCATGGTCTTCCTCGACGGTTCATTTCTGACAGAGGCCCCCTGTTAGATTTGTGCGTGTAGCGGGCCACATCAGGTGACCATTAGGCGTTCTGGTTGTATGCTGAGGGGAGTCGAAGAGGTTTTGCTTCCGCAAGTACAGCCCGACGAGGGAGTTTCACTTACAGGTTTCAGGGCTTTGGGTTCGGAGTGTATCGGGATAATTTTCTTCATACTTAAACTCTAGATGATCGTTCATTGTCCCTCAGAACTCTTCTTCGTTCTGAGGGTACGTCCTACTTACTTTCTATCTACTGCTTATCCCGTACTTACTCTCCTGTAGCTTTCGTGTTCTTACATAAGTTACAGGTAATAGAGAACTCTTCTTCGTTCTGAGGCTTTCGTGTTCTTACATAAGTTACAGGCATTCTGTCAGATTCGCAGTCAGAATCGCAGAAGTTTAACCTAGACTGACACGCACTATAGCCTTTCATAAGAATGTCGTCTACTTCCCTCCCAAGTCTTATATCGTTCCCCGAGGATCGCCAACTCGTTGGTTTGAGCAACTGGGCCATCTTCCGTGACCATTTGCGGAGCGTTGCCCGTGCTACTGGTCTTACCGGATATCTGGATGGTACCATTGTGGCTCCATCTCCTCGGGCTACCGATCCCTCTAAAGCTCCGTCATCCCAGAAAACATCTACGGATGACCCATCCACTACTCCCAGTGCTCCAGCTTCCACTCCCATCAACTCGCGTGCCCCTTCTGTCGAGGAATGGGAACTTCGAGATGGGCGACTCGCAGGTATTATATATCAGAACATCAAGGATCCGAGGTCTATAGGTGTAACCGAGATTATGTCTGCCCACGATATGTGGACTCGGCTCACATCTGAATATGATACCTCCTCTGCTGCGGCTCAAGCTCTAGCCAAGGAGCGTATACAACAATTTCGATACACTCCTGGTACTCCTTTCGAGGAGTATTTCAAACAGCTTGAGGCTCTGCGCAAGGCTGCGAGTGATGTTGGATGTAAAATTCCTGATGAAGATCTTCGATCTCGCTTCTTGACCTCCCTCTCGACCGAATATCTGTGGGTTATTCAAAACCATGGTTCTCGGTCATACCTGGAGTTGAAACGCGCGCTCCTCGAGTACGATATGATGGTTGAATCTGCATCCCCTTCTTCGACAACCTCTGTTGCTCCAAATGCGTTAGCTATTCCCTCCAGATTCAGTGCCGGTGGCATTATTTGTGAAAATTGTAAACGTGTTGGTCACTCGAAGAAGAACTGCTGGGCTAAAGGTGGCGGAAGTGAAGGGAAGGCCCCACGTTGGTACCACGCTCCAAAAGGGATGGAGCCTACTCCTAAGCCTGTCACTGCCGCGTCAATACAGGAAGAGGAGGACCACTATGCTGCTGCGGCTACTGTGTACGATTTCAGCGACTACGACTTCGGAGGTATGGTTGAGCTCTCGAACTGCCCAAACCTCCCTGATGCTCATCCGCATAGATTGGGAATCCAAGAAACTTTTGCCCTTTTGAGCGGTGAGCAGGGCAGTACGAGTAGCTTATTACCTACATCTGTACGCATAGATAGTCAAAATCCCAACGCCGCTGTTCCTACATTCATTGACAGCGGTGCATCACATTGGTGCATTCGTAGCCGTCATCGGTTCACATCATACACTTCTGCAAGGAGCTCGGGACGTATGGCTGCTGAAGGTTCATCGGGGTCGTTCGAGATAGAGGGTCACGGTATTGCAGAGATCACTGTGCGGACTAAGGCTGGATCTAAGCATAAGTTGCGTTTTCCAGCGTCGCACACACCCAGCTTTGGGATGAATCTGCTTTCCCTGCCGAGTATGGATAAGAAGGGGTTGAAAGGAGAATGGGGGAGTGGAAGAATTGACGTACGAGACCCTGCTACAGGGAAAGTTATTGTCGACGGACAAATTGCAGGACGGCGGGGCGGGCATGGACTATACCAGGTAGACGTTGTGGATAACCTGGACTGTCCGCAGGCCGATCTCATGTCCTCTCTGGGGACTCTCGATTCTACATATGTCCTTGCGTCGACGGGTCGGTCCAAGTCTAAGCCGTGTTCACTGGCAATGTGGCACAATCGCTTTGGACATGCCGACGTTAATATGATTCGTTTAATGGCGAAACGAAATCTAGTGGGTGGCCTTGAGGTTTCGGACTTCTCACTATGTGGGAAGTGCGAAGTGTGCATGTATTCAAAAGCTAAACGGAAACCCTTTGACGACATTGTAGTACCTGCATCTGAACCTCTTGACCGGGTGAGCCTTGATCTCTGGGGTCGTGCTCGTACCAGAAGCCTGGGAGGTGCATACTACATGCTCATTGCGTGTGACGATGGAACTGGAATTCCGTTTACATACTTTTCTGCAACCAAGGACGCCGAGACCATCTTGAAACTTGTACAGGATTTTGTCGCGATGGCTGAACGTCAAACCGGTCGGCGAATACGTATTATCCGCTTCGACATGGGTCGAGAGTTTGATAATAAACTCTTTGATACTTGGTGTGCAGAACGTGGAATACTGGTCGAGAAAATTCCTAAAGCATCGTCAGCAGCGAATGGACAAGTTGAACGAGCCAACCTTACCATCATCTCTGGTGTGCGATCGATGATTGAAGACTCTGATCTCGATCACCGGTTTTGGGCAGAGGCAGCGGCAGCATATGGGTACATTCGGGGTATGATTCCAACGAGTCGGCACCCAGGAGTTATCCCCTGGGAAAAGTGGTTTGAGGATCGAGGTGTGAAAGTGAACGTATCACATCTCAGGAGGTGGGGGAGCAAAGTGTGGGTTACTGACTTGGATCACGTTGAGGGTAAACTGGGGAGACAGGCTTGGGAAGGCAGAATGGTGGGATATGTCGGACGTCGTGGGTACAGAGTGTGGGACCCGCGGCGTAAGGGCGTGTACCCAGTGCGTGATGTGGAATTTGAGGAAGGAATCCCGCGACGAACTTTACATAATCCCTCTCCTCCTACTGACCTTGAGGAAGGGCCTAGTCTTGACATCGGCGTGGATCAGATGGACCACTCCGAGGAGATATCCACATCCAAGGATCATTCAACTCAGACGACTGCTTCTGAGTCTTCCTCCTCATTCCCACAACCTACATCTTCCTCTTTGCTCCCACCATCCACGTTAGATAACAGCCTCATTTCACCTTTGGCATCTCAGTCTACGTCTGTGCATGCACCACCCTCATCTTCAGCTCTCCCAGCACCGTCTTCTGATATTCGTCGATCATCTCGTCTTCGGGTTCCCTCTGCTCGTCTCCTACAATCGATGGACCATGAGCAGGATGTGCGCCGAGCACGTGCTGAAGCCGAGGAATGGGCTAACATCATTGTTCTTGCTAGCACCATCAAAGGGGGTGGAGGCATAGGTATACCAAAGTCGTACTCTGAAGCAATGAAGTTTCCGGACGATTGGCTACCCCCGATGAAGAAAGAAATAGATTCTTTACAATCACGAGAATGTTGGTCTCTTGTCGACCGTCCGGAGAATGCCAGGATAATGAATGGGATGTGGGTATACGATCTGAAGGTTGATGGTGAGGGAGTAGTTCTCAAGCGCAAGGCTCGATACGTTGCGAGAGGAGATATGCAGGTTCCAGGAGTGGACTTCGACAAAAGCTGGTCTATGGTGGCTAGAGCTGAATCTGTACGCCTTCTCATCGCTATATGTGCATTCCATCGACTTCAAACTCGACAATGGGATTTTTCTTCTGCCTACCTCAATGGAACCCTGCCTAAAGATCCACCGGTGTATATGAATCAGCCCATGGGTTTCGCAGTTCAGGGGGAGGAGGAGAAGGTGTGTTTGATGCACAAGCCATTATATGGAATGTCGCAAGCAGGCCATATCTGGTACAAGGAATTGGAAGGACAGTTTCAAAAGCTGGGGTTCAAGTCGTCCCGCGCTGATCCATGCATTCGGTATCGACGCAACCCATCCTCAAACGAATTCTCAATTGCTTCCGTTCATACAGATGACGTGTTTTGTGGATCGTCCTCATCGACTGAAGCTAACGATACAGTGAAAGGATTCAAAGTCTGGGACCTTACTGACGTAAAGGACAAGAACTTTCTTGTTGGCCTTACCATCGTTCACCGGAGTAATGGTTCTATTGCTATCTCCCAGGCTCCCTTCTTCCGCAATGCCTTTCGGTATTTTGGTCTCGAGGACCAACTACGTCCTCTATATACTCCACTCCCCCCCAACTTCTCCCTCTCATCCCTTACTCCTCGAACTGAAGAGGATGCCGTGTTCATGAAGGACAAACCGTATCGGGCGATTCTAGGTTGCTGCTGGTGGGGTGCAAGCTGCACTCGTCCAGACATCGTGTTTGCATGCAGTGTGCTGTCGACTGTTCAGGATTCACCATCGCGCGAACACTGGGACCTCTTGATCAACCTGTGCCGTTATATATATTCCACCATACACTATGGGATCGTCTATCACCCTGGGACATCAGAAGTGGTCAGGCCAGTAGGATATGTGGATGCTGATTGGGCTGGCGATAAAGTGACCCGGAAGTCCATGTCCGGATACATCTTCCTGGTCAACGGCTCGCCAGTATCCTGGTCTTCAAAGCGCCAACCATCTGTTGCACTTTCCTCCACAGAATCTGAATACATATCCATGTCCCGCGGTGTTCAGCAGGCTCTGTGGACACGAAGCTGGCTCGATGAAATAGAAATGGGTTTGGGTGATCGACCAATGGACATTTTTTTGTGATAATCTCGGTGCTATTAGTTTGACGGAGACCACCAAGGAACACAATCTCTCGAAACACATCGATATTCGTTATCACTTCATCCGGGACGTGGTTCGTCGTGGCGAAGTCTCCGTTCACCCCGTTCAGAGCAGTCAGAACCTCGCGGACATTATGACGAAATCCCTGCCTAAGGACAAGCACCGTCGCATCGTGTCTGCATTAGGTCTTGATTGGTGGTATGCAGAACGCCAGGGGGAGTGTTAGATTTGTGCGTGTAGCGGGCCACATCAGGTGACCATTAGGCGTTCTGGTTGTATGCTGAGGGGAGTCGAAGAGGTTTTGCTTCCGCAAGTACAGCCCGACGAGGGAGTTTCACTTACAGGTTTCAGGGCTTTGGGTTCGGAGTGTATCGGGATAATTTTCTTCATACTTAAACTCTAGATGATCGTTCATTGTCCCTCAGAACTCTTCTTCGTTCTGAGGGTACGTCCTACTTACTTTCTATCTACTGCTTATCCCGTACTTACTCTCCTGTAGCTTTCGTGTTCTTACATAAGTTACAGGTAATAGAGAACTCTTCTTTGTTCTGAGGCTTTCGTGTTCTTACATAAGTTACAGGCATTCTGTCACCCCCAATTCGCGGCAGATGTAATGCGGCAACTCTTGAAACGACTCGGGGTAGAATCAGCACTCACAACAGCATACCATCCTGAAACCAACGGTCAAACGGAACGAGCAAACCAGGAGATCGAACGATACATTCGCATGTATATCAGCCGACGACAAGATGATTGGGATCAACTACTACCTACCGCTGAGTTTGTTATCAACTCTTGAATCACTCCGCTCACAATCATTCTCCATTCGAAACCCTCTATGGATACACCCCCGAGTTTACGATTCCAATCCAAGTTTGGAACAAGTACCCAACAATTGATCAGCGGTTGACGTTACTACAGCACGCCCGGGAGGATGCGGAGGCAGCTCTTAGGATGAGTAAGGAGCGTATTAAGGGAGACGACACAAGGGAGGTTCAGACATTCGCAGTTGGACAACCGGTATGGCTATCGCTACAAAACCTAAAGATTCGACAGAAAAATCAAAAACTTGGGAGTCGGCGACTCGGGCCATTTGAAGTAGCAGAAAAGACCGGACCTCTGACATATCGCCTTAACCTACCAACTTGGATGAAGATCCACGACAACATCCATGTTAATCGACTATCACCATGGAAAGGGAACGAGGTTAATGGAGTTAGGCCACCACCACCGGATCCAGAGATTGTCGAGGGGGAAGAGTTCTATGAGGTGGACAAAATTTTGGACAGTAGGTTTTATGGGCGATGGAAGAAACTACAATTTTTGGTATGATGGAAGGGTTATGATGAGGGACAGGACAGTTGGGAAAATGAGGAGAATGTGAAGGGATCAAGTGACGAAGAAATTGCAGACTTTTATCGGACACACCCCAATGCGCCACGGAAGATCTCGGCGGCCATCTTTAATTCGCTGCCCTGGCAAGCCTATGAAAACCTTACGGAGCTGGTCGCTGGGACATCGACTGTAGAAGGGGGGTAATGTTGTGACAACCAAGTACTTACATCATTTTCGTGACAACCAAGTACTTACATCATTTTCGTGACAACCAAGTACTTACATCATTTTCTTTCTTTCATTTTCACATGCTCTAGTAACCACATGACCGTGTTCATTACTCATCGTTCATCTGACCACTCACTCTCGCGCTGTCATTAGTTTATTGTTCTTTTCTTGCTTCTCATTCGTTCTTCACTATTCCACTCTCGCGCTCTTGTTCTTTGTTCCTTGTTCTTTTACCCTTGTCCCTTTACCTTGGTTCCTATTGTTTCAGACTCGTATATATAGTACAGTAGACAGCTACCAGTTCCCTATCTTGACCTCTTGGTCTTTGGGAACTAGGTTCGTGTTTGTATATTCGTTTACACTCAATATTGACTTGGTCTTTGGGAACTAGCTTGCCTTATTTGACCCTTGTGATTAGCCCTTCGTGCTATCACTGTCGCTGAGATCACTTCTCCTTTCTGCCTTTGTGTGTTGAGCGTTACTCACACTCAGGTTTGTGCTTGTGCTGTGCTTTCGATCACTTCCCGTCGTCGCTTCCGCCTACGTCGCGACAATATGTATGCGGATCGCGGTAAGTCCGCGATCCCGCGATCCAATTCCCGCGTTTGCGGAGTATAACTCCGCGAGGGAATTGCCCATTATCTCTCCGGATTGAAATCCGATCCATACTATACCTTTTATATCCATTCCTTTGTTCTTCCTCATGTTGACTAACCTATTTGGAGATAGTACATACACAACCCTTACATAGAGTATGTATAAAGCCTCGATGTAGAATAGGTAGTCCTCAGCTTGAATATCGACTTAGATCTGCCCCTCTTCTTGTATCCAGGATGTTGTAAACGTCCTCGATGCATACTCAACACTAATCTGACGATCGCGGGAGCAATGTCCGCGATCCGGAGCTTCTACCCTTACCATTGGACACTCGACATGTTGAGGACACTACCAATAGTAGTGTCGAGGTCCAATTACCATCCCCCTTACTCCGCGAACCGTTCCTCCCATCTGCGAGGGAATGATCCCCTCGTATGACTGTCAATCTCCGCGATCCTATCACGGGAGTTTCCGCGGTTCCGGAGTCGCATGATCTTAACACATCTACAGCGACTGGAAACATCGTGGTCCAAGTGAAAACAAAGCCCGTCAAGATGAAGGGGAAAGCTCTAGTAGGAGCATAGTTGTTGGTGAGGGTGGAACCAGTGGCTTGCAGGACGACAGCGTTGTTGATGTCTGACCTGACGCTGTCAGCATGCAAATGAACAATGTGTGTATTCAATGTATTTTGCTGTCAATTGCTAATCATTTTTACAGCTTGTTTGTTTTGTATCATCTAAACCGGTTCTCACCAGAACGCCCCAGGTCAGGAAGCAAAAGAAAGACCAAGGAGTACCGGTCACAGCAAAAACACCCGTGAACAAGAATGCCAAGGCCATAAAGAATGAACCAACACTTCTCGACCTTACCCCGGCTCCTTCTAGTGATACCTCCACCAGTTCTCTTGGAAAGACACCTACTCCGACAAACTTGAAAGCACTGCCAGATTTTATGCAGGCCGACTGGGCAACCAAGGCTCTTCCACAGCTCTATTCCACTCTCTTCTCATCCGAAAAACCTTTTGAGCACTTTTCAAAAAGTAGTGATTTTATTGGTATTCTCACAGAGCTCGCCAAGAAGATCTGGCCTGGTAATACCTTTGTTACAATGAAAAATAGTACTTATGTTGAAATGGTACGCTATTTCTTTTTCCTATCCTCATTATTGTCCTGAATTATTGATCTAATAGGCATATAATCGCTGTAACGAAAAACATAGCTGCATTGGGAATGAATGCTACAAACATGTGGAGTCCTTTTTCACGACAAATGCCAATTTCACCAGCCAACAGCAAATTGTCAATTACTGTAACTGGGTTCTGAGTGGCGATGGCCCACTACTTTTCTCGGAGCCGACACCTGAAGGGATAGAAAATGGCCAACCTGGCTGGAAGGTGTGTGATCCAATGAATTTGTTCTTCATGCTAATCAAGTTATGGGTCTAGAAACCTCATTCAATTCATCACTGTCATGCTGTTGCTTATGATGCCAGTAGTCCGCCGCCTCCAGAACATACAGAAAATTAGATATATCTGCTACAATAGTTTTTTCTTTCATATACACACAATATAACACAACTCATACATGGTATAAAACTTGTGAGTATCTTCGGAACATCTAGGAAGGTGGTGACCATGCTGTGCAAGTTTGAACCTTTTCTTCCTTCCACCATGAAAAAGGAACCACATATCCCCAACACTTTATGCTCGTCACCCATCTTTGTTTCAGACTCAGAGAAGGAAATTGTCAGCGACTTGCTAGCTCAATACTATGCCAGGTGTCACACAGAGAGAAATAGATCAAAAGCAATGAATAGTGCAGGAGGAGTAAGTCCTCAGATACTTGTCTAGCTACCGAGGAGAATAGACGAGATCAGAGATAGAGACTATTCGACAAAATATCTTACTTTATATACATATCCTAGGATGAGTCCATGGGAATCATCATGAGTCGCTGCCATGAGGCTATACAATAAGAGTCGCTTGTATCCATAAGTAAAGCTGTCCGTATACAACAATGAAACAATGAGGTGATATAAAAGAATGTATGTAGACGGCCTAGATCTGTCAATGCCTTGACAGACACGAGAGAGTCGTGTCAACAGTTGATGACAGCATGGGAACAGCAAGGTTGCCGCATGTTCATAAATAAAAGAAAAGGAAAAGATAAAAGAATAATACAAACGCTCGTGTAAGCACTTATAGCGCTTAGTATACCTAAAGAGTGAGTGAGCATCTAAAGTATTAAAAGGAAAATAAAAAGAAGAAAAGAGTCTATTCGTAACAGAAATAGAGGTTCAGTCAGCTGATCAGAAAACACGAAAACACCTGTCGGCAATAGCGTCTGGCGAGAAAACAAGTTTGTGAGTCTCATGTTAAATTTTCTCAATCTCAGCCTTACGCTACTGTATACAGGGAATTCAAGGAAAATCTCAACTTAGATTCTCAACAGTGGGCAGAGGCAACATTTGGCCCTGGCTCTAGCCCTTCAAAGCCTTCACCATCATCTTTGCGTACTCCAGGTAAGTAGATCTCTTAGTACTTGCAGTGCAAAAGGCTCATTATGAAATTTTTATCCAAGTTCACAAAGTGACATTCAAGACGTTAAAGGCCGAAATTCAACAACTCGAGAGCAAGGTCCAAAATCTCGAGATTGCAAGTGTCCAAAAAGATCGGTACATCCTACGCATGGAAACTGAGTGGCAGAAGATCACCAACGAGCGAGATCAACTGGTGTCCGATTTGAAGCAGGCAGATGCAGAGATGAAGGGCTGGAGGGAGAAGTCGGCTGTGGAATCGGAGAGGATCAAGGAATGCGAAGGGAGGGAGAATGACCTGAAGGAGGAAGTCACAAGGCTTGAGGATGCCCAGAGGAGTCTAGTTAGGGTGTGCAGGAAGGTTGTGATGATCATCTCAGCGCCGTTGTCCTTCAGCAACAGCGCTTCTCTTGATGACATTGACAGGGTTATTGACCGACATCCCCATTGCAGACTCCCCCTAGTCTGCCATAGCCTGCCTCTCACCACTCCTCAGGATGATATACCTGCGATTTCTTGATTATTCAATTCTTTGTATTCATTTAATATTCGCTACAAAACATCTATATCTCGTACTTGCATGAAGACTTGCAATGCTTGCAAGGTTGTGGATGTATAAAAAAAGATAGAAAAACCGAAACTTGCGCGAAAATCGACCTAGCTGGTTCGGTTGCAGACTTTCAGCCTTTTTAGGGTTGTACAACCTTGTACAACCGGCCGCAAGACCCTGAAAGTTTTTCCCCCCTTTTCCTTCGAGGAGATGCAAGCATTGATGGTTTGACCATTAGGGTATGGTCGTGGTCTATGACGCAGCGACGAGCCCACGTTTCCTTTCGTTTCAACTACCATTTGTCATGAATGAACATGTATATAAACCTGCAGCGTCGCGAAGGTCTCTAAGTCCTCTCACCATCGCTCGCAGGTACGTATTTATCCTACATGTACATAGCGTCCTCTCACCATCGCTCGCAGCGGTTTCGTACGTTTACAATCAATTTCACCCTCCCTCCTCCCTTATACACACATTTCGCTAATTTTACCTACATACTACTTCATCTCATTTGTCTCCTGTAGCTTGGCTTGAGGCTGTTCCCATTTCGGGCCAGCCTCGAGAGCTTTAGACCCCAATACATTGCTTATTGTGCCCAAAAACCCCTCTCACACCCCTTCCTTCGAGGAGATGCAAGCATTGAGCATCATAATTCTACAAAATCATATCACTGTGTTTTGTAACTTTCTTAACTATACTATGTCTAGGAGATATGCAATATTTTTGACTCCTTCTAACAAGCTCTTTTTCTAGTGTCGAGCCTTACTATGTACAAGCTCATGAAATGTCAGGATGTTGATTTTAGCACCCACGTTCCCAATCTGGGGTTGTTCATGAATAGGTAGCATCACATATTCGTTGTTCAATGGTGCAAACACCATCCTGAGCTACACATTCTGAAAACGAGATAGATCGTACCGAAAAGGATGTAAAAGGAATGCGGCGCATGTGCGAATCGGATCCACTGCGGAAAAATCTCTAGGTGATAAGAAGTGCAAGGGGAAAGTGAATGAGGGATATCAAGAAAGGAAAAATGTCTGGCGATTCTTCGATGAGAGTGATAGCGCTCCGCGAATAATATCTAACACGGTCGTTGTGAAGTCAATCCGATAATCATTTGCCATAGGGTCAGTTTCCAATTTCAGAACTCTCACGTTAAATCTTCGGTGCTCAGAAATCTCTTATAACTAGCATTTACTCTAATCGACCACCACATACATTTTCTCCCAATTGCCCGTATTTTCCAAGCACAGTAAGCACAGAACCTTTCTTCGTCACTCTAACATTCAAGTTGACTTCCACCTCGACTCTCAAATCAGCTTATCAGTGTGGAATATATACTAGTATGGTGACGCAAACATCAATGCTGCCCACTCTTGCGGACATACGGGCCTCAATCGCGCAGTTAGAAGATCGTCACCGACGAAACGGTGTTGTGTTGAGCGGACGAATATTGCATGTCTGTCACTCATTACCGGTCACTTGTACTTTGCATGTCGACAAAGATACGTCGTCGTCGTCATCCAGCAAGTGGAAACTCGGTCCACGATATGGTCACGCAGCGATGATTTCTGGTATTCGCTCCCTCAGCGCGACTCACGAACAGATCATCGTTGGGTGGACCGGTGATATTGAGAGCACAGAGGGCGAGAAAAAGGAAGTGGGAGAGCTGACGGAGGAGCATAAGTCAGAACTGAACGAAATACTATTCAAAGGTGATAAAGAGGACGATGTTCACGAAGCACACGACGAGGATCATCATCATACAGGCTACGTAGCCGTCTGGATGTCTTCTCCAGTCGCGCACGGTTACTACGATGGCTACTGCAAACAAATCCTATGGCCTCTCTTCCATTACCTCCTCTGGCAAGACGTCGCCACTGAATACGCCTCCGCCGATTCCCATTATCCACACTACGAAGCTGCCAACTCCGCATTTGCACGTAGGATAGCAGAGATCTATCAACCAGGCGACCTTATCTGGGTCCACGACTACCACTTGCTCCTACTCCCAAATCTCATCAGGGAATTGTTGCCGGATGCGGTAGTAGGTCTCTTCGTCCATACACCTTTTCCAAGCTCCGAGGTGTTCAGATGCCTCCCGAGGCGAAAGGAAATCCTTGACGGTATGCTCGGAGCCAATCTAATCTGCTTCCAAAACTACTCTTACACGCGACACTTTGTGTCCACCTGTATCCGAGTATGCGGGTATGAATCCCATCTCAATGGTCGTGGTATTGAAAACCCCTCCTCGTCTCATGTCACTGCTGTCAGTTACTGTCCAGTCGGAATCGACGCCGAACGCGTAGCGAGGGACGTGCTAAGACCTGGGATCAAACCCAAATTCGATGCTCTGAAGACGCTATATCAAGGGAAGAAAATAATTGTTGGAAGGGACAAGCTAGATGTTGTGAAGGGGGTATTGCAAAAGTTAAGAGCATTCGAAAAGATGTTACAGATGTATCCGGAATGGGTGGGGAGGGTCGTGATGATTCAGGTGCGTATCAAAACTGATTTTTTTGTTCTATAAACCTCTGTCCTGAAATGAACACCAATGTGGTTTCCGTTTTCTAGGTGACGAGTCCATCACTTGCCGATTCTCCTAAACTTGAGCGCCAAGTGTCCGAGCTTGTTGCGCATATCAACGGAACCTATGGTTCACTCGATTTCATCCCCTGTCATCATTATCATCAAACATTGAAAAAGGATGAATTCTACGCTCTATTGAGTGTAGCGGATCTCGCGGTAATTACACCGTTGAGGGATGGAATGAACACTACCAGTATGGAGTTCGTTATCGCGCAAGAACGCACGAAACGGTCGCCTTCCGTTCTTTCTGAACTCATGGGTGTGATGGGTATCTTGGGACCCAAGGGGCCAAGTGATACGGACAATGGAGGTAAGTCCCATATGATGTTACATACTGACCTGTTGAGTCGAGTCCATGATTGTTTGATACAGATGATGAAGATCCCACTTCACCCAGAAGAACCAATGGCCACGTTTCGAAATCGCCCATCGCGAATGCGTTGAATGGGAAGATGAAACTGGGTGAGTTCGGTGAGTATCGTTTTCTCTTGTTCTCGATGTTCAAATATCCTTAATTTCAATGACTAGACGAAGTGAAGCCCAAACGCAGCTGGGACTCGAATTCCTCCTCTGCCATACCGACGCCTACACCTGTTGTGAGAGGAGATCCGATTGCATATGCCGCCTCCTCCTATATCGCAAATGGCTCGAACGAAGCTTTGGGTCCAGGAACGTTCAATGGGTCTGATGGTCAGTCATCTGGTTTCTCTGGATCACAGTCAAGATTCATCGTCTGACTTCCCAATTAGTCTCTTTGGAATCAGGCAGTGGCTTTTCCTCTCCTGGATCCTCGACACAAGGTGCCCTATGGGTCAATCCGTGGGACCTCCACACTGTTGCCTCTGCTATGCATCGTGCACTACTCATGCCAGAGGCGGAGAAAGCTATTCGGCACACGTGTGTTTCCTTTCGGTGTTATACTCTATATTGCCTGACAATCAATATATATAAAGGTACCTCCACGATGTAGTCACTACCCGAACAAGCCATATGTGGGCGAACGTGTTGACGGAAATGCTTTTGCAACAGATGTCACCTAGCGTCCATGGTAAGAACGATGCAAATGCTACAGGAGTGCCCGGAAAGAAGGGCATACCTTACCTCGACATTGCACGTTTGCGAAAGTGGTACGACGCGGCGTCTACACTTGCGCCACTACCTTCAATATCTCACCAACCCGTTCGGCCTCGTGCAAAACCCACGCGTTTATTCTTCTTCGACTATGATGGGACACTCGCACCCATTGTCAAGGTCCCTTCTGCTGCTGTTCCAAGTGAGCAAGCCTTGAATGCATTGAACAACCTGTGCAAAGATGAGAGGAATTTGGTTTACATTATCTCTGGTACGTACCGAAGTTCGTTCGGAGCTCTGATTCCCGTGAAATGCGGCTTCTTTCCCTTTATTGAGTGAATGATAATGGCATTATCAGACAAACTGATTCTCTTTTGCGCACAGGCCGAGACGCTGACTTCCTTGATCAACATCTTGGTTCTGTTGGGACAGCTGATGGTGGACGGGGGTTAGGCTTCAGTGCTGAACACGGTGGTTTCGTGAAAGAACCTAGAAATGGCACAGGTGAGAAGTCTCGAGACCGTTTTCGATGAGTATGACAATACTCATCAATCTTGTTTATAGACGCATCTCCATCTCCCTGGCGTAATTTCACCTCCAAGCTCGATATGTCATGGATGTCCGAAGTCTATGAAGTTTTCCGGTATTATACCGAACGAACGACAGGCTCGCATATCGAGGTCAAGAAGTCGAGTATAACATGGCATTATCGCGGTGCCGATCCCGAGTGGGGTCAATTCCAATGTCGCCAGTGCCAGGATTTGTTGGAGAATAATGTAGCACATAAGAGACCAATAGAGGGTGAGTGTTCCTCTGTTCTGAGAATATGTTTCTCTTCGTCTTCGAACTTGTGCTCATGTTGATAATCGTACGCAGTGCTGGTCGGCAAGAAGAATCTTGAAGTACGACCAATTGCAGTGAACAAAGGCGAGATTGTGAAGCGACTGGTGTACAAGCACCCAGAGGTAGAGTTTATCTTTTGTGCAGGGGATGACAAGGTATCATTATCAACTCTTAACGTTTAATGTTTATACTGACTATTCCACCCTAGACGGATGAAGATATGTTTCGCGCTCTGAGACAGTTCACCGAACGTTCGTCGCTTTCTCCAGAAACACCTGAAACGGAGAGCAGCAATAGCAGCGGCAAGACCGAGTTCATAATGGAAGCTCCCTTGAGCGTGACATTGGTCGACGATGGTGACGAAGAGGAACAACCCTCGCAAAATTCCCATCATAACACCTCATCCGACCCTAAATACCCTCCCATGAAGATTCACCTTGCCCCTGAAGCGGTTTTCACCGTCGCAGTCGGGCATTCATCCAAACGAACTCTTGCTAGCTGGCATGTGACAAGTCCGGCTGAGGTGGTGGGTGCTGTCGAAGGATTATTAGGCATGACCAACTTTGAGGAGGCGTTCAGTCAGAGAGAGGAATAAGCGCGACGAATCTGTTAACCGTAGTCTAACTGAAAAAAATATCAAGAAGGGCTTTTTATAATACACGCTGCAAATACATGCTCAGCCTACTCTAGGGTAATTTGGGTAGTTACTTTACTGTCATACGTAGAATTCAATATACTAGATTGCGTCGAATCCACTTTGTAATTTCAACTTATATCTCACATACACGCTGGAAGGTTTTGTCTCGCTTTTCCTTACTTGAAAGCTAATTCGGATCGTTCTCATTGAATATTCCGTACTGCGCCTGCCATTGGTCAAACCAATGGTACTAGTAGTCGCTTGGAAATTGCCTCCTCCTCAAGTACAATTCATCGACATCTCTATTGCGATACGGCTCCTGTTCCGAATTGGCGTCTATCAGCCTATATGTATATAACCAACTACTTCGAGTCTCCACAATGCCGCAATTTTATTTGGCTACAATTGACGATGAGAATTCGCTGTCTCTTGTTTATAATACTTGCGGATTTCAGTAGCTGAGTATCTGATTCCTCTGCAACTGAAAATGAGTGGTAGCTTTTCAACTTACTCGGGTTAGATACCTTCTTACGTAGCACGCGCCTTCAATGATATGGAAGAACCAATGCAAAAGGCATAGACCGCTCCTGTGTAGTTGCTACCACGCCCTACCACGCCTTTCCTGCGTAGCATGTTTCTACTCTGACATTCCAGATAGCCCAAGACCGGTGAGTAACAAAGCTTTTTTAAACGGCATGTATCGAGCGTCTCAGTGGGACTGCAATGAGTCAGCTCCTCGACTATGCAGCAACTCGCTTACTACTTATCCAGTACATATTCGGAATAACATCGAAGTCCAGCACCGAGCGCGATGAATATATTCTCGGCGATGTACCAAAAATCAGGGATCTGAATGTCAAATGGAGTTGAAATAAGGTTAATTCGTGCATTGGATAGCTCTTGCAATAGAATGCCACAGTCAGCGCCGTTGTACTTAACCGCGGCGAGTACTTACCAGTGTTCCTGCTTCCTTCCCTGCTTCTATATCCGCAGACCATTACCTTACATCAGGGGTTGTTCAGCTGCAATATCGAGATGGCGGACTCTTCAACCAGTACACTGAAGTTCGTCGTCACTGGAGGTGGTATCGCTGGACTAATATGCGCATATCTACTGAGAGAAATTGGACACGATGTTGTGGTCTTAGAGAAATCTTCTCGCAAGGAGCAAGTGACAGTGAGTGGCCCCAGCTTTGTTTCGAGACATGAACTAACCACTGTGAAACTTCAATGACCTGTACAGTCTGATCATGGTGGTGTAAGAATTCCCCCGAATATGATGCGGTTACTGCAGGCGTTGCCAAGAACGGAGGAACTGTTGGAAGCAAAGGCATCGAAATGCGCTGGGTACGTACTTGAATGATGGATTGATTATGTCTGTGTCAAATTTCTTCGACTTCGTCAGGATCTTATTCCATCAATGTAAGTTTTGGAGCCCCGCTACATTCAATCGCCGATATACTCGTTAAAGGCAAAGAGGGCGAGCGCGCTGAGCTCGTTGGAAAAATGGACTTTGCACAGGAAGTCATGAATGATTTGGGATGCGATTTCTACTTTATACCTGTAAGTTGTTCTTCCTCCCTTCGTCAATGCAGTCTTTGTGACTTTCTGTCACCGCCAGCACAAGGATCTTCATGAGCACCTCTACACTCTTTGCATTGAGTGTGGCGTCAATCTTATTCATGAGTTCGAAGTAGTAGAGGTTCAAACAAGTAAACCTACCAACGGGAATGGCCCAAGAGTAATGAACAGATCCGGAGACTTCGTCACAGGCGATATTGTGAGTACTAATCTTTAAAGCGAGTTGAGATTATATCAATTGACTGTCCGATTTAATGATGATTGACAGATAATAGGTGCAGATGGCAAGAATAGCGTAGTGCGCAAAATTCTTCTAACAGAGGAAGATGAAACGGAAGAAGTCGATTCCAATACGTCTGATTCTGAAAAATCATCGCTTTCCACAATCAAAGCCATTGTTGGGTGTGTCCTCATTTCAGAAGGGTTGAACTCCTTCATCTATAACCCAACATTTCTTAGCGCTACACTGTCTATTCCGATATCACTGCTCAAATCCGATCCTGAACTAGAACCATTATTGCGAGGAGA
Source organism: Lentinula detonsa (assembly GCA_027921405.1). Lineage (NCBI taxonomy): Eukaryota > Fungi > Basidiomycota > Agaricomycetes > Agaricales > Omphalotaceae > Lentinula > Lentinula detonsa. Next base: position 1,625,592 of record JANVFU010000010.1, read on the forward strand.
AAACCATGTACGTTAGCCAAACTCTAGTTCTTTGTGTGATGATTTCTATCTATTCCATATCGCTGCAGTGGATGGTATACATGGGGAACGGAACGAGTATTGCTATGGCACGAGTGAGTTCATGTTCGATCATTTCGTGACATAAAAATACAATGGCGCTCTTTTACAGTATGGACCCGATCTGTACCTCCTCGACTTAACATACGGGCAGCACCCCCTACCAGGTGATACAGACAGTGAATGGCTGGCGCCCGGAACACCTGCTCAGAGTGTTCTCGATAAAGCACAGGAATATGACGGAAGGTATGTGTTGAGGGTGCGACACTGTTTTTGATTCGTTTCCAATGGCTTCATAGAGTACAAAAATTGATAAACCTCGGGAAGAGGAGTCATTGGAACATTCAAACAGTCCACGCCTTACCACGATATGTCTCCAAACTCAATCAAGTGGTGGTAGTGGGAGATGCGGCCCATTCGATGTATGTAAGTCAATGATTTCGTATATCCGAGTCTACGAACAAAAAACCCGACTTACTTCATTTTCAACACAGATAAATGGTACACATAATACGTGAGTTTACATCTTGTTCAAGCAAAGTATATCTTTATGACCATTTATGTAGAGCTGCCTCAGTACGTATTGGTGATATCCTATCTTGAATCTCTAACCACCCGTCTTGGTAGTTTGAAGACGCGTTCACTCTTAGCCGACTCTTTTCGCGTTTTTCCTCTACTCAGCAGCTCAAGTCCAATGCATCTTTCTTCTTGAATAGCTACCAACAGATCCAACAAAAGCGTACGCGAGCAATGGAAACGAGCGAGATGAATACCATGCTTCTCCTTGGTATACCACCTGGAATTGAACGGGAAGGACGAAACAGTGGCTTCAAGTTGACACTCCATTTAGATGGAGCGGATGATGCGACATTGGAACGTGTTTGGGCAGGATACGTGGCTCAGTTCGATTACGACGCAAGAGATGCAGTGGATGAGTGGTGGATGACTTGGGCAAGGCCAGGCAATCGAGATTCCTCAATCATCGGTGGTGTATCTGTCATTTCTACACAATAAGTGAAGCTCTGTACATGTGCAATGATTGTCATGCTCGCACTTGAGCCCGAGTGCGAACATGATCCAAAGTTGCGTCAGTAAGTTCTGTTTGATATCAATGTTGAATAATGCCTGTTGGCCGGAAGGTAGGTGAACTATCAATGCAGTGGTGTCAAGCTTATATTTATTTGATCAGACAAATGACCAAGTCTATCTTTTGAACTGTTCGTGCAAGTTGTCCATGGTCATCATTGATACTCAGCCTCTATCTCTGCCGAGCTCAACTTCATACCTAGTAGCTCTGACGATCTTTTGTCTTGATGATCAAAGATTTAGAAATGCTCAAAAGAACAGAGACGGAGCTCAGTTGTCATTCCTGTCGTTCCTTAATACCTTCGCTCCTTGATGATCTTCTCGCCCTCACTGGCAGGTTACTCCTCAGTTTCAAGTCATGATGTCAGCTACGAGGATTATTTCTTTCTGGTGGGGCGTCCTCTGCTTAGCCTTCACCTCGAGACTGATGTTATCTCAAGGATTCTGATAATCGAGCTTACCCTTGCAAAGTCTCAGGGCCAATGGCTGCCGAAGCAGCCAATGGCTCAATCTAAACTCCCCCAGTTAACTTCATCCTCGAGCCTGGGGTCGAAAACATCGTAAGTAGTCAAGAAATCGGGCCTCGCCGTGCTGACCAGGCAGTAACATCTACCAGTGTTACCTCCTCGGAGTCACAGTCCCCGATGAAAACATTCCCTAGTACCTCGCAGCTCACCCCATCCCTACCTATGCTCTCTTATGCAACCGCGCCAGATGTGTTCAGTGCCACCCAATCGAGCACGACTTCGTCAGCGTCACCAAGCCAAAGTCTCACTACCAAAACGGTGAATGGATCACTGGCGCCGTGAGTCCTTTTTCTGTGAATGGTACATGCATCATCTTCATGGTTGTCTCACTACCTTTGAATCTATATCAGAAGTATTGGTACACCGTGAGTCTACTTATTTTATTATGGAAAGCAATTTATTTCTCATCCGTCTCCTCTTAGGCGAAGTACCGTCTTTATAATATCTACTACATCTTTGTAAGACTTGCTATTCTGTTATGACCAAGAGATAGTTTAGGCTTATACAATCAAAAGCACTCTTTCGTCTACGCCTACAGAAACTCCCAATCGATCCGAATCCAGTACATCTTCAAACGTATATCCTATTACTTCATCACAAGCCATTCCAGGTGCAGCGGTATCGGGCACAAAATCCAGCCATCTAGGTGCTATCATTGGTGGGATAGTCGGAGGAGTAGCCCTTGCATTCATTATAGCACTCGTCGCACTCCTACGATGGCATCGGCGAAAGCAAGGTTCATTGGCGGGACAAATGACCTTCGATAGAGAAATAATGGTCAGGCCTCGGCCTGACTTTAGCCTGCGGAGAGTTGCCCGTAGTTGGAGATCCCAATCGACGAGGCCTCGGAGGTATGGTATTAACAGTGAGCAGACATCCGAATATAGAGGAGACTCATCATCATCATCCACAATGAGTATTTCAGAAGAATACTTATCAGAGGGTTCAATCGAGAAGCAGGACGGTAGTGAAGCACCTCATTAGAAAACTCGAGCGTGATGACTTAGGGCACTTGATGGCATTTGTCCTAGTAGTTTCCCTTAAGTATCTTATGTAGTTGAATCAACGACTCGATTATTGTCTGTATCTGGGACGGCCTGTGATGTATGTTTGAACGACTAAAAGGGGGTTTGCAGCGAACATCAACTACACTTCTCTTCCGAAAAAACAAATGACATGTCCCGAATAATGTATCTGGAATAATAAATGATTATATGCATCACTCTCCCTGAAATTCTTCATTGCACCAGATAGGCGCTTTTGCTTACTAGGAAGAACAAGCTCATTCGACTTTCATCTTCTCTACCATCTGCTCATGCCAGTGTAGCTGAGATTCTCTCTTTACTAAGAGTCTAAAGCAGTTTCGATGTGAGGAGATCAATAAAGAGATGGTTGGAGAAGAATTAACATAACTCAACTACTTAAACGTATTATTTTATTTGTTAAGTATTATTATATAATCACGATTATACTAGCACTGTACTTATTATATTACTTCACCCAAGTACTCCTATCATTCTTTCTTTGGCGAAGCGCTTTCATGGAGATTGAGGTTGTTACACTCCTCTACAGGATAAGCCCTACATGTGTATCATTCTCCGAGCCCGATTGCTATGCTACTGAGAGCTCAGCGGTAGTTTCAGATTTCCAGCTGAATGTCGGTCGAGCAACATATTCGGGCAGCACGGGAGAGTGATATTCAATCTCACTCGGTGTTCCTACTTAAAGGACGAAAAGCTATTCCGAGTCCTTCTTTTTCTGCCAAGGATCCTGCTGGTCAGTCCCTTCAGCATCAAATTCTCTCTACATTCTTTGCTGGTCAAAGAAGCCTCACTGCTACCTATCTCTGTCTGGTCCACCGAACCATATCACCAAGCTCTACGCCCATACCTCCGAGAGATTTCTCATCCTATCATGCGTATCAACCTGTTCATGCACTATGCTATAATGGGATCCTTGTCTATTGCACTTGCAATACCTCTGACGGCATGTTCTCCGTCGTTTTGGTAGCTGCATCCCTGAAGAAGCTTACGCCTGCGATTTCTAGACTCGAGAACACTATAACACGAACGCTCTTCAAATTCGAGGGTCTCAAATCACAGAAAACGATGCTGGTGACACTACAATGGCTAGGGTCCTTGGCTCATCTGGAGAGACCACAGCTACTTCATCCTCTTCTTTACGTCTTCGACGTCCTGATAATGCCCAAAACGATGGCGAATCAAAGCTCCTCCCGCGCGGAAAAGTCACTCTCAAAGTCTCCTTTGACCTCGGTAAAAAGACTATCCGTCCAACTGAAGCTCAAGAATCCACTCGAGGAATCGTTACACGGTTCCTTCTAGACGCTATGCAAAGCCTCGTCCGCAACGTAGAATTCAATGTGGAGTTCGAGAATGATTGGATTGGGAAGAATACAGAGATCACGTTTATTGTTGTTGGTGGGCAAGAGTGTTCAGCGGATGAATCTGGAGTCGCTGGGCCTGGTCGGAGAGATATTCGAAGGGCCACAAAGATGATGATAGGCTCCACGGTGAGCAAGAGAGCTAGCTCAGGATGTCGCGGTGGAGTGTTGGACAAAAGTGCTAAGAGTTGGGTGTTGAAGAATCCAACGAATAGCCCTATCTATGGGCCTGTTCCTCGACCTAGGGCGAGTGGCAAGTAGTAGAATTAGTCTGAAACGCGAAAACGTAGTTGACTGATCCAATTTACTTGTGTATAAACTTGAACAGAGTACTTATGTCGGGATCGGCGGTGACAAGCATAGTACCCATCTTCTGACATTCTACCAACACTGGCGTCATGGTGCCATGCTCGTTATGCATGGCGTTGATTCCTTTCCAGTTCCGTGGGTTGCTGTTCTATCCACATTCATGCTCCCTCTTCGTCAAATTGAGAAAGGAAAGTTATCGGCGGAAGAGAGAACGATGTTAGGCTCCTTAACCAAGCTCCAGCTGACAGCCAAAAAATCAGACTTCCCTCAACCCCCCTGCTCCTTCAACTTTTTCATTCATGCACAGAACAAGCTTTATTATATACTATGTACGAGCGCGAGCTTTATTAACACAATCGTGACACGCGTGACAAACGGCAATTTGCGAAGAATATATAGAGACAGGGGTTTCACGTGAATTTCAGCTGCCTTCCATGAACACCATCTCACAACAATTGAAGGGACTCGAAGTGCTTCCTTTGGACGTCCTATTGGAACTCATCACATTCTTGCCTGTATTTGACGCCCTCTCGCTAGTCTCCACTTCGCAAAAGCTACATACGCTTCGATCCAACTGCAGCTTCTGGCATATTCTTATCCAGACTCTTCGTCGTTTTTCAGTTCCTCTTGCTTGTCCTTTACATGCCGACTTGACCCAAAATCTGGAGATACTGACGTTGCGCACCTTGCAACGTCAACAAACAATCTTATCACCAAGCCCCAGCCCTGTCCGGGTCAAGAACTACTTGGGATATCTTCGCGCAATCGAGTCGATATCTACTATCAGCGGTACTCACCTCTACTTGACTTGTGACCTCAAAGATGGTATGGCCAGATGCTGGGATTTGACCAATGGAAATGCTTTGGCCGAACTTTACGTCGGCAGAAATATCTTGGCGAAAAGCACTCTATCGACCGAGAAAGGCAAATTTTTGTTTTGTTTGCTCGTAGCAGAGACAACGCGGGAATTCGTGGCGACATCCGTAGTTGTGCTTTGCCTGGACTATCTTACGAGCATTGACAATTCTGTCCCCGATTCCTATTCAAATGTTCACTTGTCTATCCTTCATCGCTCAGCTCTCGATGCCACTTATCCCGCAATGTATCCTTCCTGTGCAATGAACGAACAAGGACTCGTGGTCATCTCAAAAATGGCCACATTCATTCATTTGATCGCGATTAATCTGAATACTGGTATGAAGGCTATTCTAGAGACGGATCTGACAGTGCGTATACTCCTAGACTTTACTTTGATCTCTTCGCTGACCATCAGTTTTTTCATCTGAACAGGAAATGGAGGTCGACTCTGTTGACCTGTCATTCAGAGGTCAAGACCTTATCATCACTACTAGTAGTACAAGGTCTTCGGGGATGTATACATGTTCAAGAGACAACCTTCCGTATTCATCTGACCCCAATGTCACAACATATCGACAACATCTCAACCTGCTTCCACTCAGCGTCAACATACCCTTTAGCCCAACCGTCCTTTCCTACGAAAGATGTGGCTTCTACCCAAGTGGAAGTCGAACGAGCAATGGTAGTATCGGTACCATCACAGAAATGCCGTCTAAGAACTCATTCGCTACTACAACCCATTATGCCATCACATACGAAAAACAAGGAACAGAACATTACACCGAATGCTGTTTTTGGCATTTAGATGCACCCCATGCTGGTGAAGTAACCCCTACCGAACCAGTACACCAGTGTCGACTTCCAGGCTTGCAATTTTTCGAGGTGCCGTGTGCAGGCTCCGAGTCCGGTGCATGGGGAGCATTCGTATGCGATGTAGACCTGGATATCGACGCCAACATCGATGACTTTGGTCATGATTTTGAGGTGGACGTTGATGTAAGCAACATTACGGCTACTAGTGCAGTGCGTAACATGGAAACGGACGACTCGAAAGCAGAGATTTTCTTGGTGCATTATGATGTTTTTACTCGGACATCGACTGTACACCGACCGTTGCTCCCCGAGTCGCTTCCTGGCTCTTGTGACTGGCGGGAGGTATCTTCACGTTCATGGGTCAATAATATCAAAAGTATCGAGTTTGATGAACGGTTGGGAATACTGTATCTTATGGTGGACGGTCTAGAAGGAGGCATGCTTTGTGGATTGGAATTCATATAAAAAATGTTATATGCTTGCGTACCTGTCGTATCAATGCTCTTTGAATAGCTCAAGAAAAATTTCTTCGGTTGATTTCTCACCGGCGCTTGCACTACATATTGGGACGACACATGTGAGCGCTGAAATTATTATGGTAAAGTGCGTCAGTTTTTGAACTCAACCACCACAGACCGAAAGCCGCAACACTTGATTCGCACGGATGCTTTGCTATCCTTCTTCGCAAATGGGCTAAGATCTAACTATATGCTCCCTTAAATAGGTCTAGCTGAGCCTAGTTATAACTCTACCCAAACGATGCATCAGAAATTCCTCCCACTGTGTCTGAGGATTTTTCGTCTCCACGCGAAAGGAGGGCGTGGACTCATTGTGGAGACTAGGTGACATCGTTAACGAACACAATCTCTTATCATCAACTTCCCTCCGCTCACCACCGTGTTTTTTTGGAAGAGCGCCTTGTGAGGGACCGTCACCTCGGATCCCTTACTTGTCTTATTTCGTCGCCACGTTTAGACTCTTCGTCACATCAGAGCTGCGTTATATGACGCTCAGCCCACTTCGGTCTCAGCAGCGTGCATCTGCAAATGATAATAATGATAGCCATATGCTTATCGCGAGCTGCAAGCTGGTCTCAGATCGTAGTCAGGTGTAGCGAGAGAGGGACGGCTGATTCTGTCAATGCATTGGACGTTAGTATACCCTTTAAGTGCACTTTGCGGTTCACGGCTCGCTGGCTTGTCTCGCTAACGAGCTGGTGGCTGCGAAACTCAATTCAGACTACTCTCGGGTGGTGGCTCTCTAACCTTGTTCCTTGGCCATTCTCTATTCGAAGAGTTTTTCATCCAGGATTCGTTGAGGTCCTTCCTCGGTACATCATCATGTATGTCCAAAGTCATAAATGCTCAAGCTATCTGATGGTTTTGAAGGAAACCCATCTAGGTTAACTTCAAAATCAGAAGAACCATTTGCACCGCCCGGTGGTCTGGACCAAGCTGCACAGATGCAAGTTTGCTTACCACCGCTCTCTGGCGCTTCTTCCTAACTGTTCCATCATGGAAAACAGCCCCGGGGTGATTCTGAGGGGTGAGAAAGATATCCGCGCCATACAACATACCGCTCATCAGCATCGCTATGTACCACTTATATCACCAAATCAAATGATATCCAATATGGAGATTACAGTTGGCTGGGTTCCTGAGGGTGTGGAGGGTAACAAGGCAGCAGATGAGGAAGCCCAAAGAGCAGCCCGAGAGAGTTGTTGCCCAGTATCTTCCGAAAAGCCCTCCTGTCAGTTGTACAGCGTTCAGGAAGATGTTTACGAAGACCTTAAATGCTACTCGAGACCAAATGTTCTAGAAATCACCACGTCACGAAATATCGTCGCCTTCCTCAGATCGTTGCGGGCAGAAGTAGGAAGGAAGTTAATGACTTTGGAGGGACTTTTAGACGAGAGGTCATCCTTCAAGGCTCTGTTCCGTTTCATCAATGCAACACAGCGATTTCAACACATCTTCAGGGTGCTTCCCCCGCTGAAAGAGGACAAGGACTAGGGAGGGGGAGCAGCTGGGTTTTTGCTGATTCCTTTTTTGTTTCTCTTTTCTTTCTTACCATTTCATCCACCTACATCGTTATCACCCGCACCAAGACGCTACAGTCTGGTAGCACATAATCGAGCCCCTTCGCGCTGCGAGTCCTGCTCCAGCAGGCTCCTCTGCTTGTGGTGGACTTTTGTTCAAGTGCTGTTTGATTCACACATATTGGATACCCATGGTACTATACCTACTTACCGTCATAGTGTACTGCCTATTATATCCTTCGGGACAGAGGGCAACAATTGAGGATACAAAAAAAACATCCTAAGCTTGACTGAACTACACAACGGCACGAGCTTCATTGAATGAGGCTAGACTATAACTTGCCCTGGCTACCAGTCTTTGAATTCTGTCGTTTCGCCCATTCTTCTGCTGCAATTTTACGAAGTTCCCCTTTGATGATCTTACCAGAGGGTGTATGCGCTGTAAATAACACGGTTCATGAATGAGGATGTCTGAACTATATGGGGACCTACTAAAATCCTCTTTAATCAGAATCATGACTGGTACAGCGAACTTTGGAAGACTAGAATATTTGTAAGAACAAGATGTATGCCCATGAGAAATAAGGGTAAGACCGACTGTTTACGTGCCACGTCCACTAAAACGGTCTCATTGACCCTCGTTTTGTGCGATGGTTTGACAGTGACAAAAGCGGTGACCAGTTCTCCAAGCCTAGCATCGGGGACGGGTACTGCTGCTGCTTCAATCACGCCTGTAGGGTGGAAAATGATTATTGAGTTTCAAAACAAGACATATCTTCTTACCTTCGTCAATATAGAGTGCATTCTCGACCGAGATGGAATCCTACAGATAGATGGTACGATATGCGGTCAGCATTATTTGCATGGAAAAGTGCTGTTGCTACTGACGATGTTTTCGCCTCCTGGAGTAGGTGATTGGGTTGTTGTATGCACATTTCCATCTGAAAAGTACGCACCTCGAATAATAATATCTTTCAGTCTGTCCTTGGATATCGATCAGCACCTGAGCTAAAGGTTTTGATAACCTATTGCTCCCTACCTTGATGTACAGGAAACCCTCATTGTCCATGTAGCCCATATCTCCGGTCTTGAGCCAGCCGTCCTTAGTGAGAGCCTTTGCAGACTTGAGCGACTGTCATCTTCGTAGTATATACGAACATTACCTTGCTGGTTGCCACTGGAAGTACAAGCCAATTGCAGTACAGTAGTATAGATAGAGAATACGATTTATACCTGGATCACCCCAGTAACATTTCATAACTAGACAGAAATTGTTGGTCAAGAACATAGATCGCTGGTAACTTGATTTGTCAACGTACTATTCGGACCTCTCAACCATACTTCACCGACAGTTCCAGTCGGACATTGTGCGCCATTCAGAGACATAACCAGTACATCGTCGATGGGCATAGGTCTACCACTTATTGACAGACAAGAATATCAGAATACTCGTTTAAGACAAGAGGAAGGGATCAGACCAACTATCAAGTCTTGCTAAATAATCCTCTCCACCAAAAGTCACGGTTGTAGCGTTCGTTTCGGTCAATCCGTAAGCGTGGCTCCTAATAGCGGCGGTGAACAATCTTGGATGATTGGTGGTTGGAAGAAAAAAACATACAATGAGGCGGTAGGAAATGCATGTAGAGCGCGCCTCGCCTGAGATGGTGACACTGCAGCTCCGCCATATAGGATAGTTCTAAGCGGTGTACCTTTGGCTGCGCTATTTGCCAGGTCTGAAACAGTAGATTGCACCCTATGCGCTGCATCATCAGTACAGTAATCCATAGATGCTTGATCCACGACCTACCCTCCAATGAAAGCGATGTTTTCCTCCTTGATCAATCTATGTTTATGCTAAAACGTCACCGGCCTGGTTCAGCCTTTCGGAGAGGTGATAAACCCACTTAACGGCTTGATCATTAGAAAATCAGTATCAATTCTGTCCTGCTAAGAAGATCGGGAAAGCTTACCGTTATCTACGTTCCATTGGCGCATTAACACAAGTTTACCACCAGTAAGTGCGCCTATCATCTGAAAACCGATATTAAGGAGATTTTCGAAAGTGACATACATTCTCTCCTCACCAAAAGCGATGTTCCAGCAGAATGAAAGAGTGGCGTTGGAAGAAAGAGGCCTGCTTGAGGACCTGGAGGGGTCCCAAACACCAAGTCTTCACCACGTCGTAGCATCACTCGACCCATACTGGCGAGACTCTGAAATGCAGTTATGCGTGAATGAGTTCGGGAAAAATGCAATACTTAAGTTTATTTACATTGAACAAATTCGATAGGAATGCCCTCTGAGTACTTAGACATCCCTCTGAAATGTAGTGTGAGCCTTCTATTCTCAGTGTTGAAAAAGGGGTATAATTACTAGGTGTACCACCAGTACCAGACGTGAATAGAATGGTCGCGTTGTCTTCGGGTGTTATTTGTGGATCTTCTTTCAACACTTGCTGCGTATCTCCTTTATATTCATCGAATTGTGTTGTCCAATTTTCCATTCCAGACCATAGACCTTTTCCTTCACGAGCCTCGAGGACGAGGAATGCCTTTGTTCCTGCCTTCGACTTGACCTCATCTACGGCTGGCGATAGTAATGATGCTCTCTCGCTATCCACGAAGATTAAGCTGCAGGTTGTTTGAAACAGACAGTGCTTCAAGGGCTCTATTGGCAGCCAGCTGTTCTGATTATGAGCCATGGTTCAGTCGTGAATGAGCACCGAAACTCACGCGTTGACTAGAACCGAAACAGCACCTATGAGGTCTTCGGCAAATTTGAGTCGGAAGCTGATGGGAGAGCGGCAGACTCACGACACGCCCAAAATATGACCAGATACTCAGGATAGTTGCGGGAACAAATCGCAATTCGGTCCCCTGGAGTACATCACGCTCTATCACATCAGGTATGCGGCTAGTCACGCACCTTTTTGGACACCATATACATTCTGAAAGATGCTAGCCGCTCTGATGGCGCGTTCTGCTACTTCACCGAAGGTTAGGCGTTGATTTTCATACACAACGCAAGTTTTGTTGGGGTGTAATTTCGAAACTGTTAGCCAGAATACCCGGAGGGAAGGCCATAAGTTCTTGTAAACGCGTTGGACTTGGCCATTGATTTCCTGTATAGTAGCTATTGAGTCAGGATTTGGAAACAAACGAGTTCTACGTACACGAGTTTCTAGCTCGTGTAGAGCGTTGGGTGCGCATAGGATCTTATCAACTAGAAAGAAATAATCTCGATAAGAAAGAGGAACTGCAACATTATGTTGAATGAACGTTACCTTCATCGTGAGTGCGCTTGGGGTTCCAAGTGGTGGTGCTGGACGACATGATTGAATCAAGGCCAAGAAGTACCAGCCAGATACTTATACTGAGGTTTGAATTGAGTATATATACACTGTGAATGAAAAGTTCAAAATGTGATGCCGCTTCTGTATTCATATGTGCTTAGCCACTGGTTACCCGTCCTAGAGAGAGATTTGCGGCTTGCCGCTCAATCATGTATTCATCAGCAATTCCAGTATACACCGTGCTCAGTTGCAACCTGGAATGCCCATGAAGGAAGAAAGCTTTAGTAGATAGAATAGCAGGTAAGAAAAGAAGAACAGCGGAAGCCTCTGATTATAAACACATATCAACGGACTGTCTGGTGTGCAATGAGCACTGAGATTTAATGACTGCCGTTTGTCGTCCGATCGCTATCGGCTCTTAATTGTGTCCATTTGGAATTAGAATTATCAGTGCTCGGATCCCCGATTCAAAATGAAGTATCTAACCCTTTTGAAGCCAAGTGAGATATCACAAAAACCAGCGAACGAATTATTCATCTCTCTCTAACCTTGTTCCGCGAAAGAAAATATCCCGCCATCTGCTGACTGAGCAAGATTATAAGGCGCAGATCAAGAACAGATGTGAAAACCGGGCTCGAATGTGACCGTTACAGATATCATGAGAAGCGCATCATCTGGATACTACAAGGCTGAACAAGATCAATGGGTTCAGCAGCATGACATGCTCTTGTCTACCGGACTACTAGAGTCCGGCAAACATTGCTAACGCCTTCAACCGCGCTACCCTTTAAGAGATATGGGTTTCCGGATAGTCTTGAGGTTGAAAGGACTGATATTTCGAACGCAGAGTTAAGAACTGAACGCATTTCCGGAATTCTCCCTAAATGCCTTTTTCCTTTAAGTTGGAGATGAAAAATTCGAGTTGCGTATGAATGTCTGACTGCTGCTCCGAGCGCATATCAGGGTGTTGCCAGTGGGAGGCATCCTTTGTATCGCCATCGCAACGCTCACCTGAAGTTTGAAGTCAAAATTTCCCCTTTAGATGAGGATGAAGTCAAGCAACAGTCCGAGCTGGATTAATGACTAACTGGATAACTCTCTACCAGTTCAACCTTGATAGCTGGGTTGCAAATGATCTCTGACTCTCAGTGAGCGAAAGGTCAAGAAAGACCGGGGGGGGAACAAGTCCTGCGAGTCCCTCCGGCGACATAATGACTTGGGTTTCCGCCGTCAGCTGTGATACAAACATTGATCTCGGGAAACATGAGAAGATAAACAAGAACTCATACATGTACAGAGGTACAACATATTTGCAACATATTTCCATCGAAGTTTTAGCCAGGTGTGACGACTGAGCACTGTATTTCGTGGTCGACAAAATCCAGCAACAGTGCCTTGTTTAAATCAATACATCAGGAAATTGGGTTGCTACATTCTTCAGATGGTGCTTGAGTCTCCGAAATGGACACGATCTAGTCAAAATTCAAGTCAGTGACGGTGCTTGGCTCCAAGCGACCATGGTATGATGAATGCCTTGATTTCTCAGAGTCCGCCAGTTATAAGTAGAACCAGATATCATATCAAAAGTGGGAGTGTAATTCCTATGATGACGAGAGAATGTAAAAACAGAAATTGGGTAAGCATGGGATAGTACGATGGGATAGAAGTCAGATATATTAAAAGCCCCAAGACAGACGAAATGCTGCACAAGGCGGCTTGAACTCACGGGCGATTTGTAGGAAGTAGATTGTTGTGAGGCAGGAAGAACCTTCGAAACTTTGTTAAGCCTGGATCAATCTTCAAGACCTTCGGACATGGCAGCAGCTTATTTAATCAAAGCTCATCTGCATGATTCAATGTCTGGAAGAATTAACCGTACAGGCAGAAGGAACGTCGTGGTTGAATTCGAAGTGTTTCATCGAAAAATGCAAATCCGTCGAGCCCCGAGCTCCAATAAGTTACCTATTGCAACCTAATACAACTCGTACAAGAGTGCTCGAGTCTTCTTGAATCTCGATTCAGGTCTCGACTTTCATCGAGCATGGAGAATCGATAGTTGGGCTCAGAGCACTCTAGTCTAATTCCTAGGCTTTCGCAGGACACAATCGGAGGTTGGAGCTTTCGATATCGACCAGGAAGCTGAAGGAAGCCCGTTCATTTCCAAGGATCACTGCGGGTGTTGATTGAGGCTTCCGATAGAGGATCTGTATCATGCACTACGGTGGAGGGGAGGCGTCAGTTCTGCACAAATCTGGAAAAGTGCGAGAATGATTCCAAAATGGATCTTCTGAGCTCATACGGAATGTCTTGGGCCGAACCCTTGGAGACGCGTGCTCAGCTATTACGCTTAACACAAGGCCAAAAATACGTGCTGCTTGACATCATGATAAGTAAGCGCGACCCGGAGTTCTTCAGAATCTCGGCGTTCCATTCGAGATCGCTGGGATCTGCGAAAACGTGCAAATGTGAGTACATGTCATACTGCGAACATAGAAAGATCGAAACGCAGCAACTAACGCTAAACCCACCCGTCAATACAATCTGTGTTTGAACACTAATCAAGGCAGTAGCTTGGATGATTCTTTTCGAAGTCGATGATGGAACAAAGAGAGCACAACGATTGCGCAGAAAGGAAGTTGAAGGCGCAGTGTGCGTCAGAAGAACTCGGTCTTAATGAGTATAACATAGCAGTGAAGAGATTGCAAGCAAGAGTACAATCGGAATATACCATCACCCTAGGTACACCGAGGAAAGCAATGAAGCAGTCAACACGACATGTCACCGACAAGTCCTGTAAGCACATCACACCACTCGTCTGCGCCCAGACCAGCTGCCTCAACAATTTTTTTCTCCCACTATTCGTACAACAACCTGCCTTAGTCTAAACCAGCCGTCTTATCCGCTTCCACATCAAAGTTTTCCACCAGATCGGGAACATCGTCGTCATCTTCTTCCGCGGCAGGGTTCGTTGTTCGCTGGCCTTGTTGAATGGCTTGGTAAGACTCGGCGAGTTTGCGCAGGGATGCAAGGGAGTCTGGACCAAGCTGGTTCAAAATTCCGGGAACGAGCTCGGTGAGTTCCTTGTTTTGACCTGTGCCGTAGATTGCGAAAGTGTTTGCTGAGACGGCAGCGTGCACTATAGGGAGTAAATCCCATCAGCTATATTCGTGGGCCCGAAAGGAAGATTATGACGCGCCTTTCGGAGCCTGGAAGTGAAGAACGGTTCCATCTTCTTTGAACATATTGACTTCCTCAACACCAGCGATGGGCTGAACATTCAATTTTTTGAGGGCGCCTTGCAGTTTTTTGTCGTCCTGTGCTCCTGAAGGCTTTGATTTTCGCACAACTTTTCGGCGCACAGTTCCCTTCCCACCTAGGAATGACAATCGTTTTTTTGAAAGTGCACGTAAGTGTGTATCGATGATTTGATGAATTTCAAAACAAACCCAATCGGTTGGCTGCAGCCTGCGCCTGCAGCTTTGCTAGTTTAACGGGATCCATGGTCAATTAGGGTGAAAACAGGACAGTGTGATTGTCCAACGTCGTTTGGAGCGGGTGAAAAAAGTCGAGTACGCTGGGACGATAAACATCTTCAAACAAACTAAGATTAGATAATCACGCCGACCCGGCGTGCTGCGAACCGGCAGACCTCACTCAGTCCACACTCGAAATGTCCACTGGTATTCATATACGACTTGCCACGCCAGAGGACTCGGTATGATGTACGCTAATGACGGATGCTTCAGCTTGAATGTTCTTTGCAGGATGCTATCCTCCAACTCATCATCGATCTGGTGGGTTTGCTGAACGGCCATTCTAGAGATCTTTAACAATCTACGATAATCTGTTCGTCTTCAGGCTGTATATGAGAAAGCGCCCGACGCAGTGAAAGCGACCCCAAAGCTTGTGAGCGCGCGGCATCTATCTAACGTACATGTGTGTATGCTCATCCTCGCGGACGCGCTAATCCCATAGCTTCGCAACAATTTATTCGAAAAGCAGTATGCGCATGCGTTGCTTGCAATGAGTGGTGACAAGCCTGTCGGCCTAGCTCTATACTTTTTCAATTACTCGACATGGACCGGCAGACCAGGACTGTATTTGGAAGACCTCTATGTTGCTCCTGAATACAGAAAGCTAGGCATTGGAAAAGCATTTTTCGGTGAATTAGGAAAAATTGCGAAAGAAACGGTGAACAAGATTCCCTTCCATGAATCATTTCAACTTGTTATTAATTCTCCTGTTGCGGAACATTGTTGCATCCGCGTGTTTGTATAGGAATGTGCGCGCATGGACTGGTCCGTTCTCAAGGTACGTTGTGTAGGCAGAATAAAATTATACTTTTCACTCACTTCATTCTTAAACGTGTCTTTACATAGTGGAACCAGCCCTCGATTGACTTTTATGAAAAGAAACTTGGTGCAAAACCTATGTCCGAATGGATGGGCATGAGGCTCGAGGAGGATGGGATCGACAGTCTACAAGGTTTTTCGCTAGAAGCAGGAGCTTCGGAATCCAATATTCAAAGTCAACGCAAATAACTGATAGTATGCAGAGGCGCACTAGTGCTGACAGATGGCTCACGGTTACCTCTTTATCTGCTTTAATATAAAATGGTTACTTCAAATTGAACGTATATTTGATTTCCATTAAAAGATAAGAAATGATCCTACTCCAGTGACAAAGGAAGAAAGTCATATACCGTCGTAGCTGGCACCGCCAGCCTGCAGCGTGACCATGTAAGTATAGTTAACAGACCATTTTGAGCTCAAACAAGGACGAAAATTTCGTACCTTACGTAGTCGCAAGATGATTGGTTCCTCGTTCATGTCGTCTTTCTCTCGCGCCGCAACCTCAATCGAGTACACCCGAAGTACAGCCTTAACATCAGCAGCATGGACAGAAATCTGGGAAGTGGCAAAAATAAGTGAGATGCTGGTGGATCCAACTTGGAACGCGATACGGAAGATGGCGCAAGTGATTGGTTAGTACCTTGGCTTTCCTCATGACCTTGCACTGGGAGCCTATCCAAACCTGGAGATCAAGGGTATTGAGATATGAAAGAGAGGCGAAAACAGCGGACGACGCACGATCAACACGAACTTCTCTCGAGTAGATTCCTAGATTCTTGAAAAGTCATGCTTGTCGGCGAAGTACGATTGGCTATACACGTACCTTGTCATTGGAATATTGAACCCGTGCATATGCGTACGAAGCTTTAGAGTCATCGAGAACTTCTCGCAACTCGGTAAGTCCACCGGTTCCAGTCTGTGTCAACTGGAGTCTCTCTGACCGGTCTGACTGAGCGATTATTGTCGACGATAGTTATAGTGAGGCATGAACACGGTATTCAATACCTCATAATCAATCAAGAGCCAGTTAGTGTCGGTCTTGTCAGAGCGAACATCCTCGTACGCTGTCGGTTTAATTGTTGAGATTAGAAGCCAGATGCGGAAGAATGCTAAATTTTAGCAAGAGATACCTTCGGCAATCTTGGGATCTGAGAGTTCAGCCATTGGACACGAATGGAACGGTAGGACGGAAGAGAAAATAAGGAAAGTTGCTTGAAAGAATGAGCGCTGGGCAGGCGCTCATTTAAAGGATGACATAAGAAAAAAAGCACTTTCTCATCCAATGAGTTCTCGTGTTCATCAATGACTGCCTCACTGCTCGCCGCCTTACCGAAATTCACGCTCTGCAGGGAGAGGCTACTTTATCTTTCCCGGTTATACAGCACAAATGTGTCTGAAGAATTGCACAGACAGCGGCGCTCTTCTGGTCCATCCAGCCAATCCATCTTCGACGATGATTCACCAGTTGATTTGTCAGAAGATGATAATGCTGTAAATGGAGCCAGGAGCTCATCTACCATTCCATACTTCCGCCAGAAACCGTCAAAAGCACCTACGCCAGATGCGTACAAGATACACAGAAAAGTCTTGCAAGATAACTTTCCTGACGGATGGAATCCTCCTCGGAAATTGTCTAGAGAAGCCATGGAGGGCCTCCGGCAGCTGTATAACCTCGATAAAACTAAATTTACTACGCCTGTGCTTGCCGAGAAATTCAAGATCAGTCCAGAGGCAGTACGGCGGATTCTGAAGAGTAGATGGGAACAGCCGAAGGAGAAACGGGCTAAACAGGCGGAGAAGGACAGGCAGCACATGCTCCTCAATAGACTCAGGGATAAGTTGCGGGAGAGGAAAGAAGTGGAGGAGATTCTACAAGCCAAACGCGGCCGAGCTTGGGGAGTAGACACCAAGGACAAGTTGACGTTCGAATAGACCGCGTTGTGGTCAGCGTATTCTTACAGCTGTGTAGGTTACGTTCTCACTTTCCCCATGACAAGTCGACTGCTGGGATGCATCGCTCAGTTCACTCTTCTTGATCTTAGAATAATATCGTAATTCCGTTGACCCAAAATGTGGCTACAGTGTGATTCTAATAAAATAATATGCCATATATGTAGTACCTTCAAATTTCCTCCTTACAGTCATAGTGTGCTACATTCCCCGTTCTCATAATTATCTGTACATAAAGATACTAATAGTCAAAACAAGTTAGCATGCGGCGGTACCGCAAAGTGTTGTCCTCCTTCTGGCCTAACGGACATATGGAGCAAAAAGGGTGAAAAACGAACGAGGAGTAATAATAAATAACGAATTGTCCGGAAGAGTATGGATAAGATAAAGAATGGGTGGGCAACATAGGAGCATTATAGCACAGTACCTGATCGTTCAAACCTCAGCCGAAAAGAGCCTTCAGGAGGTCGACAGAGTAGAATGTCATTCCAATTGGGAAGAGGAGGTTCAGGGGAAAATTTTCCAGAACCATCAACGATACTATGCCGGAAACCGAGAAGGAAAAGCGCAGTGACAATCTTGAGTTCTACTCTGGCCAAGCGCTGCCCCAGGCAAATGGTTTTCCCTAAGGGATTCATGAAATGAAAGCTAGCATCAGTCCCATGATCAGATCCGGGTTAGAATGAAGAAAACGAACCTCCTCCCCAACCTACGTAGTTATACGCAGACTTCGTCTCCGGTTGCCTGTTTGGGTCGAACTTCCAGGGATCATGGTAGATATCGGGATTTAGATGGACATCGCTGAAAGGGTACACGACATAGGAACCAGATGGAATGAGTTTCCCATCGATATGCATTTCGGGACCGAGATTACGACGCATAGCAGTATGGGGTTGAGCGACTCGAAGGGTTTCTCTAATAATTGAATCAAGGACAGGGGTTTCGGTTTCCCAGGTCTCAAGGGGTATTGCGGCCAATTGGGAGGACAAGGAGTCGTTCGGAGAATTTTGAGATAAATATTGAGATGTCAGAAGCCCTTCAACTTCAGCTTTAGCTTTTTCACGCCAGTCGGAATGGCCTCCTAGGAATGTAAGCATCCAGCATGCTAAAAGCAAATTCATAAGAAAAGGCAAAACGCGGATTGAGAGGCTTCGCTTACCCGTGGTGCCCGTGGCTCTAGCGCCAGCAATCAAGAGACCCATTATGAACTGAAGAAAGGTATATTAAGTATCAATCACCGGTTTGAAAGAGTGAAAATGAAGGTACTAACCCCGACAACAACCAACTTCTCATCTCCAGAATCTAACAGCATCTGGAGTGTATCGTTCTTCGAGACTCCGCTTTGTTGTCTAGCGGTGATGGCTGTGACCACAATATCATAGATCTCTTTGGTGGCCCACAACTTCTTAACCATAGCAGGAGTCGGAAGCCAGGGAAGAAGGACCGTTGCTGGAGTAGTACCAACATCAAGGGTATCGTAGAGCTTTTTCAGGCGTGACACAACACAAGGGTCGTCCGAAATTTCGGCACATGACAGCGACCGTACAGTTAACTGGAAGATAAGCTAAGTGGCCAATACTCATCAGTAAAGAATTTCGAACTATTTTGAGAGAAGAAATGCAAACCTCATAAACTTTATCAAAAGGATCCAAAGAGCCAGAGTTTCCCCACGTCTCCATCAACCTCCGAGAATCTTCCAACATCGGCGGTATGACTGTGCAAATGTTTCCTTGAGCGGAACAAATCGGTGCAGGATGAAAAACACTCACGCATGCTAAGCTGCTCGTTTTTCTGAACAGCCGCCAAACGTTTATGGATTAACGATATCCTCTTCGTTTGAAGATCAGAGGTCACCCCTCGGACCATGGGAATCTGCGGTAAAAGGCCGGTCATCGCATGTTAAGACGTTTAGCTGTTGCAGGACGTACTGCTCCGGAAAGAATTTTAAACCCCTCAGTAAGGTCAAGTCCTTTCGCAGTAAAGAACACCTGTCTAGCAGACTCCCCGGACACGACGATAACCTTATTCTGAGCGAGACGAAATCGAATCAGCAAACGAACACATGTAGTCTTCAGGGAAAAGCAAAAGTTACTGTTACTCACTCGTAGAAGGTCAAATTGGAACGCCGAGTGCCCTGTTGCTTCAAATCCCCAGTTCAAAAAGTCAAAACGACGGCGAAAGAATGGAATAATAGCAAAGAGAGAATAGATTGGTAGACGGGCTGGTGCATCGGCTACATCTTTTTGTAGTGAGGAAGTGACGGTGACTATAACAAGAAGGACTATGATGGCCGTCGTAAATAGGACAGGAAGACCTGCAGAGAGAAGAGCAGCGCTTGCGGCCTGAAGGCCAACTGAGTAAGGCATACTTCAGGCAGAATAAGGAGTGTTTGATGAGAGAGAGGAAAAGACAGAAATCGACAATGCTATCAAACAAAGCCAGTGTCATTTATACCATGCAAGGAGCAGATTCGGACGAATAACAAAAATCGACGAGAACCCATGATTTTGCGGCAAAGATCGCAAGAAGTACCGCATATTTGTGGGTGTATAGTAAAGTGCGGGAATCACACCAAACGAAGCACTTACACCCTACATCAAAAGATCTGGCAAACGACGGAATCTGCACACATAGTTGTAGCAAGACGTCAAGCAAGACCTGCTGAGCCGGGTCCGAAAATGAATTGCATTGCCTAGTTGCCGTGGACCTTCTACACGTGTAGATCGGTTCGTTTCCTTCCATTCCTTCATTGAGTCACTTATGATCGAAACTGGCCGAGCGCTATACGTATAGCACTTCATTTCTAGAGGCTGGACGAGGCTAAGCTGATTGACTATAGTGAAATGTGAAAGTATTACACACCAACATCCGGCTTGTAGAACTAGGGCAGTGGCGATATGAACGGGAATATTTTTTACCTGAAATCCTCCTGAAAATACAATACGCAGGATACATATTGGAATCTCATCTACAAAAGATATATCTTTACGGTCCCGAGTCGCAAAAAAATCCGCGTCGATCCTCGCTATTGATATATCTATAGAAGTCGAGAATCAGACGAAAGAATCCAAGATTCATTAACAATCGGCAGCAAACACATTATTAGCTATTAGGCATTAAAAATGTGTACACCTTACCTCAACATTCACAAATTGCATTGAGATCTTGTATATGCGTAATCCAGTGCAAGTATGATCGACTTGTAGTGTGCCAATGCAGCAAAAACTACGAAGAAATGGAAGATTTGGTGTGAAGCGCAAAAATAATCGAAAGTTCCAGGGGAGAATCTTTCTGGGATGCGATTTGCACTGCGATAGAAGAGACTATAATTTAGTCCGAAAATTAGGTCTCGTATCTGAATCGCACATACTAGAGCAGAGCTCCTGTAATGTAGAAACAACCGGATATTGCAAGATAGTGGAGACCCATATCACGCATCATTTGGAAACCATGAACGAACATCCAGTGAGACATAGGAAAGACTGCGCAAAGACCTAGAGCGATGAAAACGCTCGTGCGAGCGCCACGATGGGTAGGTTTTGCATATTCAGGATTTAGAACAATGTACGCAGCACCTGCTAAGGTCAGAGACTCGGAAGTTTTAGGCGGGTCGATTTCATGTTACCTAGTCCCACCAATGTGATTGAAGTGATGTAAAGGGCCTGGAATTGAGCTTCACAGAAAAAGCCATAGTAAATGCAAGGATAGAACGATCCCACTGTAAGCACAACAATTCCAGAGTAGTCAAGAGCATGGCAACGGTTAGACATCTGTTGAATGGAGGTAGGCACGGAGATCAAAAAGAAAACAGACATACGTACCTTTTCAGAGTGACAGGTCGAGACATGAAAAAATGCGCTTGCACAGAGGCAGAATACAGCCGAGAGCAGGAATACTGAAACCACAGCGGAATCAAACCAGGCGGTAGGATAATGAATCAAATGTGTCGAGCGCGCTGTGGCAAGGAAGTAAAGAAAAAGAATTCCACCCCACAAGTGGCTATGTATGTTTACTGGGTGACAGTGTCAAAAGGGTTAATGTTCGAGTGGTTGGGATGACTCACCCGATTCGTTATGCAAGTCTAGACACTGAATCGTGAGGAAATTCTACATCGCAAACCCGTATCGGAATATCGTACAAGAATAGATAGATTGTACACAGCCTTTCCAGTGTTGTTGTTCCCTGTGAACGTCAGACCCAGAGAGATTGATATGAGGGATAGCAGCAACCTTCGATAACCAGAGATGATATATTCGTTATCTTTCATCCATTCTGGTAATTCTGACCAGGTCATTAAAACGGTCTGTATGGCACCGCTGTTTACAGCAGTAGCTTGAGACAGGTCATCTCCGTTTTGCGATGTTTTCATTCTACGACGAAACATGAATTGCAGATTGCGGATGAAGTCAAGGGATGAATTTGACGCGTCACGTAAAATTGAGGTCCTATTTTCGGGCGCCTAAGTTTGTGAAATAAGCGCGCTAAAAAAAACCCCCCCTGCCGACTACAAGCACATCTATCTCACTCGGTTCAAGCTATGAGACAGGATCATACCGCTAGATTCTGATAGATATGATTTGAGCCATTGTTTCTCTTTGTTTTCGACCTCGGACTACATATCATGACAGAAGGTACGGCCATACTTTAAATGAAAAATGACAAAGATGACAACCCTGTACCCAATATTTCAAGCTTGCTCGCGAGATGCTCGATACTTTCGTTATTCAAATCAAAAAAGCTAGACAAGCATAGCGAAAACTTGGTTGTATTGTATGAAGCACCGCCCAACGGGCAACGGGACCCAAATTCCAGGTGGAGAGGGCGTGCTGGAAGTATTGGATCTGCGACGTCCCTGACAGGAAAGCCCTATGTCCTGAATCCATGAGCATCATGTATGCGAAGAAAAGGCTCAGAAAAGGTAAACTCGTATCCTTGTATCAATTCGCATTTACACTGCGTCGTGGTCCCAGCAGTCATCCAAAAATTGACCCGAGGATGTCAACTCCAAGATTGTCAATTGCAAATACCATATCAAACATACCAACCAGCTCGAGCTCAATGCAAACAGGGGGTATGCATATAGAATTAGAGGCAAAAATAGGTGACACAAAACACGACTCTGAAAGCCGAAGGCAAGAGATTGCTACGGCTGCTACTCAAACACGCGTCCATCGTGGACTGTGGAGACATGTCGAGAGATTGTTGGATTCAGTCTAGAAATGGCGAGACCCTTCAGAAAAAGAAGATCGTGAGAGGCGAAAAGTATGTGTTGATTTACAATGATTCATGGGTATCAGGAGCTTCAAGTTCTAGACGTCGCCTTCGTGCCACAAGTTTCTCCATTTCTCAATTACATGACAAAGTTTGGGAACGCGAAAATTTCTAGTGCAACATCATACAGCTCCCGCTCGCATTACATTGTATGTAGATAATTTATCTCAAACACAAAAATCACTCTCGTCATATGCACAAGCGGCGCAGACTAGGTGCTGCTTCCCGCTACTGTTTTGAGACCGAAAGAATGGTGTTAAGAGTCCAAAGGCGCTCCATGACGTCTACATCGTATATGTCCGAGGTTTTACGTCTAGTCATGATAGTCCTCAGGCGAAGAGGGATTGGGAGAAATAAGTTGACCGTGCACGTCGTGCGTGGCATCCCATTCAGCAAGCGCGTGAAGAGGCACCCTGACGGTTCTAAGAGCCTGGGCTCCGTCGGATAATTTGTCTACAACTTGCCGTATACGATACTGGCCGCGCTTCGGTAAGTAGCTGAACCATATCCAGTACAGGAAAGCAGCCAGCAGAATTCTAGCCGAAGGTCAGATCATAGAACGCGTTTGGATGACTAACACTTACATGACTACTCCAACGATACAATATGTCGCGTAGAAGAAGCTGACGTCCCCCCCATATATTCCACCTTCTGGGGGAACCCACGGCAGGATCATGATACCGATGTTTATGGCTAGCGCGAATGCGGCGACGCTATCCCACACCCTGAACGCACTAGAAGGAGCATGTGCTTTATGGCGACGTTCTCTGATTCGGTAAAGGCCGACAGTCAAAAGCAGGGCCCAGACAGCGGTTGGGTAGTACTGCAAGTCGACGACTACAAATCCAGTCAGTAATGGTACGCTCAGAGATGGATGACGAGCCGGAGATATTCACTGAAATTGAAGGCGTCCCCTGGTGGTGGCAGGATTATGATGACACAGGAAATGAACCATCTCAGTGCGTAAGGGGCCAGCGGAGTACCAAAGGGTCTCGTTGAGGCCCAGAGACGAGGATACGGTAGAAGTCCTTGCCTACAAATAATGTTAAGGTTCACTATCAAAGAGTTGGTCTATCCACCTTACCTGCCACACTCTCGAACGACTCGTGATGCCGAGATGGTAGAAGCAAAGACACTCCCTAGACTACTGAGGGCTACCAAAACCTGAAGTGCGACCACAGCTTCACGGTTTGGAAAGATCGCTTCGAAAAATAGACTAGCGGTCAATTCGTGAGATTCTTTGATTAGTTCTTTGGGAACTAATGGGATGCACTTTTAGCCTGATGAGGGTATTCATGTGAATGTGACTTACCGGTGGCGAAGTAGGCAACGTTTGCCATGAAATAAAGGATGAAGACAATACCCAGCGATAGAGGGGCAAATTTCTTCAATGTCGGGACAGGGTTCTATGGATCAAGGATGAGTTTGAATGCAGTTTCACATCCTCATTACTTACCTTCACTTCATTAGCTACACTGAAAGCATTCTGTCCAAATTTGATAAGTACTACGAAAAACGAACAAAGTGACATACCTCATAACCAACATATGCAAATCTTATCTTAAGCAGTGCATTGGCCAAGCCGTTGAGATTTGTTGAGGTGCCAGAAAATGCGTTGCGAAAGTTAGCTCCCGGGTTTTCAACGCGATCAATTCCGCCCGCCAGAACGATAAGACCGAGAACTGCGATACTAAAAGAAAGACGGTAAGCCCATTTCCTTTCGATAGAGTCCAAAGCGAGTGCTGCTCACAAGACCAAAGTGGCGACTTTAATCATTCCAATCCAATTGCTCAAACGAAGCGACCACTTTGTGTTAGCCATACAGACTAAGCGGATCATAAGAGACTCGGATGGGGAATGTAGAAGTTCTTCCCACCAAGAGTGACAAACGTAGACATTCCGACTGCCAAGCCCCGAACATTCCAAGTAGATGCTTCCTGTCCCAAAGCAGCGAAAATATACTCCGCGAATACTGGGGGATTGTTTGATTCTGACGAGGATAATAATATATAGTTTGACTGACCGATTGCACTGCTACTTGATATAGACAAAAACACGAAAGTGAAAGCGTACAACGCGGGAACGAAGAGTCTTGGTCGCGGATAGGCCTAGGAGAACAGTGAGTTATGAAAGCGTGACAAAGCACGGGATAGTAGAACCTTTTCGAGGTACGCAATATCAGCACCGGAACGTTTTGGATAGTATGATAGATACTCAAGATAGATGGCGAGAGATGCTATATGGGAACAACGTAGTTAACAACGGCTGCTATCTGGACAGTCTTGGCACGTACCAGCAGAAAATAAAAACCCAATCACCCAATAAATTAAACTCAGGCCTACGCTTCCTACACCTTTCAATATTGTTCCCGCTGGTAGTACCGATTGTTAGAATGGCGTCCGCGAGATACTGAACAGGACTCACGCGTGGTAAAAACTCCGATTCCGATTGTCCTACTGACATTCTGTGCAATCCAATTCGGCATATGGTGTAACGAAGAAAGGCGTAATGAACTCACCAGAAAAATCACGCTGGTCCAATCAACATGATACCCTAGAGGACTAACAGTCTCGGTGGGCACTCCAGTGTCTTCCTCTGAAGGAGTGATAGAGGCTTCATCATCGTCGAAACTCTGCTCAATCGTCTCCTCTGAGTAGACAGACTGCTTTGAGGGAGTATCGGTCATAATATGAGAAGGATGAGTTGCAGAGGATCTACTGAGTGCCCTAAATACCAAACAATTACGTCTCGTGGGGCTACGTACCGTCTTCCTTGATGCGTGTTCATTTTAACTTTGGTCAAAGCACTATCTCCGTATCGTTAAGAAACGTTGTACAGAATTGTTCATTAACAAGTCAAATCGATCCGGAAGGCGATCCCAAAACAGCTTGCGTAGACCTGCTGCTCTGTCTGAAGTTTGTTATGACAAGAGAAACTCGAGGTTGAGAGATCGTGCCCAACGTCCAACAGTGCAGTCTTTATATGTGATATTCTGCAATCGCGGCGACAAAGAAGATTTCTTTACACTTCAGATGAATTATATTGCAATACATATATATAGGCTATGTACCTTACTCCTCGGCCAAGAAAGAATTCAAAATGCCGAATCCTAGCTGTGAATTGCGACATTCCTTCCCACAACATATAGCAGTAGATAAGGTTCTAGCTAGGCAGATACACATCCACTATCCTGGAAATCGCGGTATTTGTGCCCCCAGACGCCAGTTCAACTTTTGAGAAAGATAAATAGTTCAAGAGAAAGCTATCTCCGAACCATGAAGCTTGAAGGTCGGAAAACTCGGTACGACAAGGGTTGGCGAGGAGACAGGAAGAATGGACGCCCGTGGTTCCTGAGCTTCCTGAGCAGGAGGAATATTAGAGAATATTGAGGAACCGGCGGACTAGAGTGATTCGACTTGGACAGAAACATGTCATGACAACGGTGGCTTTGATTCTGACTGAGCTCGGCCTGGCTTAGATTTAGAGGAATAGGAGAGAGAGCCTCAGAGAGACATTGTCCGTTGACGGGCACAATCAAGATAAGAATAACCTGGTACAATTACGGGCATATAACAGGCAACTGATTATGAAATAAAAACTTTCCTCAATTCTGTGAACGGACACGATACTCCAGTTCTTGGGCAAGTCACTATCCCATTGTTTCTCGCTGCCATCTCTTCCATCGCCTAGAGCATATATCGGTTGGAGTCAATCCAATGACATTTGCAAGATTCGACAACTCACTTCCCTCGAGTAAACGTAACCGTTACTCGGAAATGCCATAGGCATGTTATCTGCGTCCATAATTTTCTTGGTGATGTAGCAGACTATAGTCGAGTTCGCATGATAACTGGAAGGCACTTCTTCGGCTAGCTTTCCTAGCCCCATACCTTGCACCGCAGACCCAGATCCTGTTTCACCGTCACAGACAGGACAATCCACATTCTTTGTAGAATGCTCGTAACATGCCGGCAACTTGAGGGATGCTAGACCAGCGTAAAGAGCCAAATTAAGGAGGGGTTCAGACGGAAGAGTGTTGAGCGTGTATATGGAACGGCGGAACGATTCGATTAGAGTATTCCATCGTAATGGATCATACAGACGCTAGGAGCCAGAACTGAGGTTAGCTTCAAAAGGAAGAGCGAGATCTGCGCCAACTAACCATATATGGGCGGCAAGTAGTTCCCGACGAGAACGCGAGCAAGCCAGATGCTTGTTGTATATGAACAAGGTGAGTGTCCTGCCAAGATATGAGATGCTTGCGCAGATACAAAATCGCTTCCTGCTTTTTGTTTGATCGACAGAGCTCGATGTACTCTTGTAGTCTAAGCTCAAATTCAAGGGTATTCTGAAATAGAGCTTAGAGAGTGATATCAAAACCTGGTTCTCATAGTTCACCTTGACTTTGCGCAGGGAAGCTTTGTTTTCGCTACACCATGCAAGGGCTTCCGTGCAACTGTGTTCGGATAGTGCCCCCTCTATGCGCCGAATATCACTAAAGAGGTCAAGATCTACGAGGACCTGAACGTGGATTGACAGTTGGATACGAGAAGCGGATAGCTCTGATTAGGCATACATACCTCAATATCCTTTTCTCTAGCAATCCGCCTAGCTGTCTTCTCCTTTCCGTGGCGGAGGCACCAGTCAACTAACCATCTGTCGAGACGTTGATCAGCCCATTTGGTGTATTTAACATCTGTGGTGCTATTGAAATTCTCCAATGTAGCCATATGCTGCAATCGTTCCCGTATAACATCTTGTGTTGGCTTTCCAGCAGAGTCATGAAGATCCGAAAGCTATAGAATACAGTATAGGATTGCATTCCATATTTTGACTAGATCCAAGTAGAAGACCCGAGCGCACCTTACGTTTGAGCATCTCCATTCTGCTAATCATCTCATCAATGGCGGAGGCTATCTCATCTCTCTTGACGGTCCCAGTCTTCACAGACGTCGACACATCTTCTACTGCAGACTGGATCGCCCCGTATTCACGCTCGAGGTGTTTCTGTGAAGATCGGAAGACTTTTCGATAGTTTTCATAAGGAACCTATCATAGGCTGCGTGAGCGTGGAAAATCTTGCGTTTCTTTGAATGAGGAACTCACCCGTGCAAAAGGTTGCTCAAATAAGAAAGCTCCCTCTACATCAACTTTGCTGGTCATTGTACCAGAGAATATCCTAGATCCTGCTCTGCAATGTGCGGCTCCGGTGGTCAGCGTTACACGCTATCGACTAGAGGGTGGCAGATGGAGAATAGCAGGGGAGTGGCGTACGATACCCTCGCAGGCGCTTACTAAATCCACAGTGAATGCATTATTATGATTCACTTGTGACACGTTCAAGTTAGTTAGACGCGCTACCTGGCGCGAGGTTGACTAATATCACAATGTCTAAACTGATTAGATGATTGTAACAGTATCATTGCATTGTCCAACCACAGGTCCATCCCGCCTTATACCAAAATAGGCAAATTTTCTTGCTTTATGTTAAAGGAAAACGCAAACGTGACCGCTGTGGCCAGCGGCCAGTGCTCGTAGCTCATTGTCCTCTGAGTGCGTGTACATAGTATAAAAAGTAGTCGATAAATCCAAGTTAGCCATTCCACTTTTCACCACTCACTGCGCGTATTACTTCATTCCTCGACTTCCAAGTCCGTGATTCGCAGCTAGAAATCATTACCCATTCCTTTGCACCCCACCCTCGTTGAATCACATCTGCTTCATATCATGGTCGTATCAACGTCCTCTGGTCACCGTCACAGTGACAACGACAACGATAATTCCTTGAGGTGCAGTTATAATGTTGGAGTCCGTCCCAGTTCCGACGTCTTGGGCTCAACCCTCTATGTATCGCACCACTTGACATTCTCGCAACTCTGCCTGCAAGCAAATGAAGAGACTATTATGCATCCATTGGACTCAGGCCTTGCAGTTGGGGCATCTATTGCGCCCGCCTCTCGGAAAAATCTCCAACGCTGCATTAAGGCCGGTGGGCGTAGGTCCGTGGTCCGTGTCGTTGGATCTCAGCTTGTCACTGTTCTGAAAGATGATCAAAATACCATTCGACGAAGCACCCTCTCTGCCATCACTCGGGAGTTCACTGGGAAGAGTGGTTGGGTGGATGATATAGATGTCAATAGAGATGATAAAGACGAGGAGGAGCTTGCGAAACAGAGAGAGCACCGGTCTAAGGCTGAAAAGGTGCTTGCATTATTGCGGTTGGAGCAGGAAGCGTTAGAGAGGGAGGAACAAGAAGACCGCACGCAGAACGAATGGCACTTGCAGGACCCAACAACGAAAACGGAACTCGATGATGTAGAGAGTGCTCGAAGAGAGCGTGTGAGAGAAAGAATTCGCCTTGAATTAGATGATCTGGCAGCAGCAGCAGAAACCGACGGGCAGATCGAAGGACAGGAAGAGGAAGGATGGCAGTTGGACCAGGAATCAATCACCTCCTCAAGATGGGCTTGGGATGAGATCTCAGACCGGGGTCAGTGTTATCGTGAGGAGATGAGAATTCTGGTGGCCAACTTTAAAGAAACCGATGCGAAGGTATGGAGACAAATCATTCGTCGCCATAAGCACAGCAGCTGGTCGAGCACTTGCTCTGATACCGTGATGGATCGTTCAATCCGAGTTGGGAACCCGTTCGCTCCGCTCACGAACAGTCAACTGAGGGGAGGTACATACGAGATCCTGCGTCTTCAAGCAAGACGTCAACTCCAGTTAAATGAGTGTATCGAGGTGCAGAGTAGGTGGTAGTATGACATACTTTGAGAGTAGCAACCAACCAATGCATAGGGAGAATCGTGATCCAAAACGGACTGGAAGAAGTATTGTGAAGAATTTGTACTGATATTAGACAATGTAATCTAACCATGTTCATTTTGTTCTTATCCTGCGACTTGTGTTGAGCGATGACGCTGATCCTCAAACCGCGATGTCAGGTGGCAAGTGATGATCCATTGAGGTTTCCCTGCAGATAATGGAAGAGAGGAAACACAAATTTGCCGGCAAACCATAACCAATAGGACGATTTACATTCGTCACGCGTGACGCTACAGTGGCAGGCCCAACGTTTCATCATATTTTCTGGCCTGTAAAATACTTTCTCTAACTAAGGCATCGCCGTACTATCCAAAGGGACCTGTACAGCTGTAGATACAAGACTATCTCTTGTCTTCACAACGATGTCTGACAAAATCACTCGGATTGCTATCGTCGATTCCAATCGGTGCAAGCCGAAACGGTGCGCCCAAGAATGCAAGAAGGTGAGGGAGAAAGTTTTTTCGACGTGCTGAGAACGCTGCTTACAGCTTTAATAGTCATGTCCGGTAGTTAGAATGGGTTCGTTCGCACCGCGTTATCCAAAAATTTGGCCTCATCGATTATGACCAACCAGGCAAATTGTGCATAGAGGTTAAACCCACCGACAAGATTGCATTTATTTCTGAAATTCTATGTATTGGCTGTGGTATATGCGTAAAAAAGTGCGTGCTGTCTGTAAAAATCAAACAGTCAGTTATAACAACTATCTACAGATGTCCATTCGAAGCAATCGCTATCATCAATCTACCAACAAATCTAGAGTCCGAAGTGACCCACCGATACACTGCCAATGCCTTCAAACTTCATCGACTGCCAACACCGAGGCCAGGACAAGTCCTTGGCTTGGTAGGAACAAACGGTATCGGCAAAAGTACTGCCTTGAAAATTCTAGCTGGCAAGTTGAAACCAAATCTTGGTCGATACGATGTGCGTGTGCTCCTAGCCTTGCCGCCTATGAAACACTCACTGTCCTTGTCCTTTCAGGATCCTCCAGATTGGCAAGAAATCTTAAAGTACTTCCGTGGGTCGGAGCTCCAAAACTATTTCACCAAAGTCCTAGAAGACAACCTCAAAGCGCTCATCAAACCCCAGTATGTCGACCATATCCCACGAGCGATCAAAGGTCCAATGACCGTTGATCAAATGCTCGAGTCGAAGTTGGAACTTGATAACAAGCAGAGAATGTGTGACGAACTCGAGCTGAATCACGTACTCCAGCGCGAGGTTTCACAGTTATCCGGTGGTGAGCTGCAGAGATTTGCTATAGCAATGTCATGCATACAGAAGGCCGATGTGTGAGTCTCGCATTCGCCCGTCCCCCGATTGTAGCTGATATACGGTACAGATATATGTTTGATGAGCCTTCTAGCTATCTCGATATCAAACAGCGTCTCAAAGCGGCTGAAGTCATTAGATCTTTGCTCACTCCCGATTGCTACGTTGTTGCTGTCGAGCACGATCTCTCGGTGCTGGACTATCTTTCCGATTTCGTGTGCTGTCTTTACGGAAAACCTTCAATGTATGGTGTGGTTACAATGCCATCGTCTGTCCGTGAAGGTTAGTCATCTCTATATCCTGCGACTTCTTATTCTGACTGTCAGCATAGGAATTAATATCTTTTTGGACGGTTTCATTCCTACCGAGAATCTGCGTTTCCGTGAGGAATCGCTGTCTTTTAAGATGGTTGAAAACGCCGAGGAAGTCATCGTTGACAAAACTCGCCATTACACTTATCCTGCTATGACTAAAACCCTTGGTTCCTTCAAGCTTACGATTGAAGCAGGCTCTTTTACTGATTCCGAGATTATCGTCATGCTGGGAGAGAATGGTACTGGGAAGACGACATTCGTCCGCCTGCTGGCCGGTGACACACCTGATATCGAGACTGACAAGCAAACACTATCTGTGTCCCTCAAACCCCAGACAATATCACCCAAATTCCCCGGCACGGTCCGAATGTTGCTATTGAAGCGGATTAAACAAGCTTTCATGCACCCACAATTCCAGACCGATGTGTTGAAACCAATGAGCTTGGAGGTTATTATGGACCAAGAGGTGAAAACGTTGTCAGGAGGGGAGCTGCAAAGAGTTGCTATCGTCTTGGCATTAGGTATGTATTTTGGGCACCATCGTTCTATGCTGATTACATGCCTGCGCAAGGTATGTCCAATGTCAACGTGTATTTGCTCGACGAGCCTAGTTCTTTTCTGGACTCTGAGCAACGTATCATTGCAAGTAAGGTTATTAAAAGGTCGGTCCCAAAACTTGAATTTACTACAGATTTTTCTTGAAATTTTCGTTCTTTTAGATTCATACTTCACGCCAAAAAGACTGCCTTTGTCATCGAGCACGATTTCATCATGGCTACCTACCTTGCAGACCGTGTCATCGTATTCGAGGGTCAACCGGCTATTGCTGCGACCGCCACACCGTAATGCTCTGTTCCTTATAATCTCGTACTGCTCTCAAACTGAAGTCATTTATACAGACCGCAATCGTTACTCACCGGAATGAATCGCTTCCTAGCTTCATTAGAAATCACTTTCAGACGTGATCCCACCAACTTCCGTCCGCGAGTCAATAAGCTGAACAGTATCAAAGACCGAGAGCAGAAGGGCACGTATCAACTGTATCCCCGATACGCCTGTACTGAAGTTGTCTTTTCTCTTCAGCTGCTGGCAATTATTTCTTCCTCGAGGATTGAATCAAACAACGCATCCACGAAAACAAAGACCAAAGGCGAAGGCTCCATGCGCTGCTCATATCCTCTATTTGCGTATGCGCACGTCATCTGAGGAAATGGTATCATGCAGAGTATTGAACGAAATGTAGCGGAGTGCTTGCCATATCCCCAACTACCGGTTGTTGTTCTCTTAATTCGATCCTCACGGTCAAGTCCGTAATGAAAGGAACCGAAACATTCGACTCCGAGCTCGTAATCTGTTCACGTCCTGAATCGTCCGCAAATGCGGTGAAATGTGCGTTAGCTAGTGAATGATCAGCCGTCTTGTTCGGTGGATATGATGGTCCAGCCTAGGCTCTTTACATGGTTCAATACTCGATGACCGCCAGCGAGACTGCGGCAGCATCACCTTATGAGTCTTTTCTTGATAATGTATTCTTTCCTCCGTTACTGGATCTATGCATATAACTTTCCGAATTTTTCCGTGGCAACCCATTCTGCCTGCTTCTAGACTCCATATTTTCCGAGTCCTCTGGTATATCATTCAACAGACATATATTTAAACTCCAGATTTCCAATCCTCTTGAGTAAACCATCCTCGTTCCCAATGATTACACAGGTTCTGAACTCGATTTCTGCGAATGGGACTGCAATTGCCACTATATCCGGTATTGTAGCAGTCTCTCTCATTACGAGCATGGTTCATAGAAGGACTCGACACACACCTCCTGGACCCCCTCCGCTTCCCATAGTAGGAAATTGGCTCGATCTACCCAGCACGGAACCCTGGGTGAAATTTGCTGATTGGAGTCAACGTTTTGGTCAGTGCAGTCAGTTAGCCTGTCGTCCTGTATCTGTAGGACTGATACAATGATATAGAGAGCGATATCATCCATTTGAATGTGTTTGGGACTGATATCCTTATTGTTAATTCAACAGACGTTGCGAAGGCATTGTTCGAAGGAAAATCTGCTTTATACGCCGATAGGTATGCTTGGATATCTCAGCACAAATCTGTTCAAGCAGCGAACCACTGATCGCGTCAAAATTTCTCTAGACCTCGGATGAGTATGCTGAACGAGTTGTATGTGAAATTTGAGCTCTTCATAGTCATTCATGAAAGCTCAACTGATGATTTTTCAAGAGTTGGACTATCATGGCTTTCGGGCTTTATCCCCCAAGGCAATACGTGGAAGACACACCGAAAAATCTTCGCCAATGAATTCAACCCAACTTCCGTTTCACAATTTAGACCTCACCAACTCAAATGGAGGAATATCTTTCTGAAGAACCTGCTGAAGGCGCCGGATGACTATTCAACACATGTTCAACAGTAAGAAACCCAATATATATATTCGTTGAGATGCTTTCTTGACCTCTACTCTAGCGTAGCGAGCGGCCTATCATTAGATCTTGTATTTGGGCTAGATGTTGCACCATCTGGTCAAACGGACCCTTTCATCAATGCAGCTACGCAAGCTCTCGAGGGACTATCGGCAGCTGGGATCTTCGGTACATATCTTGTGGATTATCTGCCTTTTCGTAAGCTCCGAATGATGGTCCAGTCTTGTCCGAGGCATCTGATGAGAATTTGGTATGAACAGTCAAACACTTTCCTTTTGGCCAATATCAACGTGATGCAAAGCACTGGAAGACCTTTGTGGATATCGCGGTTACTGTGCCCCTTGATATTGTTAAGGATAACATGGTAAGGTCCTCACCCTAGGAGTTATTGAATCAGACCTTGAGATGTATATACAGGCAGCAGAAAAACAACTCAAACCGTCCGTGGCATCAGGCCTTATTCGCAATGGAGTATTCGCGGAAGAAGATATACGCAAAGCTACTTCTACCATGTTCGCTAATGGCTCAGCTGCTGTGAGTACACTACGATCACCAATACTCCATTGTCGTTTCATCACTTCTCAACTAGGTTGTATCTTCTCTGCAAACCTTCATTCTGGCGATGTCCATTTATCCAGAGATCCAATGCAAAGCTCAAAACGAAATCGATGCCGTGCTACTCCGCGCTGAGAAGCATTTGCCGAATTTTGACGACGAAAGGTCTCTGCCTTATGTATCAGCCATCGTGAAAGAAGTCCTTCGATGGAATCCAACAGTACCACTTGGTCAGTCCTGGACTGGCATAAATAAGTTCTGAGGTCTGATCAAAACGGTCCAGCATTTGCTCACAGACTGACTACTGATGATGTTTACAACGGCTATCATCTTCCAGCTGGTTCAATTGTTTTTCCAAATGCCTGGTGAGTGGACTTTCAGTACTCCTCTCAGATCATTCACAATACGGTTATATGCAGGGCTATGTTGCGCGATGTCAAAACGTATGGAGAGGATGTGTCTACCTTCAGGCCGGAGCGATTCCTCACAAGGGAAGGGATTCTCGATCCAAATGTCAAAAGCCCTGATGTCGCTTTCGGGTTCGGACGAAGAATATGTCCAGCTCGACATTTGGCGTCATCAGAGCTATTCATATTCATAGCCTCCATTCTTGCAGTTTTCAGTATCACTAATCCCGAAGACATGAATACCAGGCCGGAGCCGCGGTATACATCAGGACTTCTTCGGTAGGAAAATTTTCAAAGCATGGTTTTCAGAAACTGAAGACCTCGTATACACAGTTATCCTTGTCCGTTTCGTTGTACCATCAAACCACGATCGTCCAAGCACGAAAGGATTATTGAAGAGCTTGCACCTTGAAATTGATCTGATTAGAAGATACATTGACCTCAGTACTGCGTAAAATTGTCCTATATATAAGGCATATCATGCAGTAATTCCTGCATGACTCGCGCAAAGAAACTACCTGCGACCCTCAACCATGATAATATGATAGCCAAAATTTGTCTTCACCAACGGAGAAATGATGGGTTTGTCGATAGAGGACGGCGTAAGAGAAAAAGCAGCATCTTGGAAAGCACCCACCTGAGCACGGGTCAAAACTGAGACGCAGAAGCTGACATTTAATCATGGATACGTACCATACTGCCTCTTACCATCCATCCCAGGCTTCCGCCAGCTGTAATGAACTATAGATGAGTGATCGACAAAAGGTCAATTGGTATGCATAGAACGAGCCTTTAGCCTTATCTTCAGAGTACTCTTGAGCTACCTTGTTGAAAGACTGTCCTTCCTAACATACAAATCAGACAACCAGATGAATTCGTAGACAGCCATCACCGACTACTACCTGAATTTTTTGTAAAGCTTCAGTGGCCTTGGAATGCTTCTCGCACAAGATGTGGCGAACATTCACGGCAGTTGCGGCTTTCAGTCCACCCTTCACCTGAACTCCCAGCGCAATTTTAGAGCTGAAGTAGAGTCAGTCATCCACGGAAATTTGCACCTTTGACGACTTCTCGTCCCCAGCAGAAGCGCTTCCTGACTTGCCCTTCGTCTCGTCTGATTTCCCCTTAGCAGTATTGCCAGACTTCTTGTTGGCCATTTACAGTCTATTGGTATGAAGAAAAGACCATGTACTACTAGGCGCTCACAGTGTCACAGTTGTCACAATTCATTGACATTCAATTCCCCACAATCAAGTAATACCGTGATACCATCGCAATGTGTTAATGTAGAGTAATAATGATATGAGATAACCAAAAATCCTCGACGAAAGAGATCAAGTGTATCCTGGGTAAAAAGCTCGTGCAACATGGGGATTACCAGATTGTGGATGGATAGCTGGAACACCGGGAATGTTTGTTCCTGTAGCTGGACGATTAGCAACAGTCACTGGAGGATACCCAGCCTGATATGAGAATGGGTAAGAGATATAAGGTCTCCCAGTATAGGCTGTTGCATTGGTTGGATAGGATGCCAATCCTGTCGCACCGGAAGCTGAACCTTGCGGAGGGGCAGGGTAACCAAAATTGGGCGCAGGATAAACCTGTCCAGGATACAACGGTGACATCGGCACTGGAGATGGAGTCGGGGCACCGTAGGGTGAGACTCCTGTGGTATATCTTGAAAATCCTGGATGTGAAAAGAACGTGGCCATGTCGGGAAAGGGCGTTGAACCTGCTACAAAGGGCGGAAGGCCTGCATTGAGGCTTGTCGTTGCATTCGCTGGCTTAGCTGGCGGTTGCCCAGTATACCCTGGAGCCTCCTCAAGTGTCTTCTTTAGCGCGTTTTCCGCAATCTTGCGGAATCCAAGTGGAACCTCATTTGCCTGATAGTAGTCGCTGCACTGCGTAATCGTCTTATGGAATACGGATGAGCGTGAGTAAGTACCGAAACATTAAATTTATTCACCTTGCTTCCCATTCCTGCTGCAAGCTTTAAGGTGTCAAAACCATACTGACTAAGCAGTTCTAGAAATAGATCTGGCCATAAAACAAGTACTTATGAATGGAGGAATCTGCGGCAGAACGAGTGCTGGATCACCTTTTTCTGCCTCTAACCAACCACTATTCACCTTTTGGCGAGCAATGTACGCGGGATCAGCAACTGCGTGATTGATAATCGGCAGAGGTGTAGGTATTTCTTCACTGGGATCTTCCGACACCATGGCGGCAGATTTGACTCTACGCCCACCACGCCTGGGCCTCTTAGCCGGACGAAGTCCAGCTTCAACTTCATACTCGAGTTCGATTTCAGGCTCCTGGAGGATGCGCATAGTAGT
The DNA here is from genome assembly GCA_027921405.1 of Lentinula detonsa. NCBI lineage: Eukaryota > Fungi > Basidiomycota > Agaricomycetes > Agaricales > Omphalotaceae > Lentinula > Lentinula detonsa. The sequence continues at coordinate 1,662,699 of JANVFU010000010.1, forward strand.
ATCATGTGTGAGAAGGGCTGCGTTATTAACTTACTTGTTGTACTTGGACCTCCTCCGATGGCTCCTTTTGACTAGCTCCCAGAGAGGCACGACTAGTGGGAGCACGACGCCGTTTAGGTCTAGCATCTGGTTCAGGTGTGGGTGTGGCGGTAGTCGGAGTCCCCTCTAAATGAACAACCGCCTTTCTGGAAGAGGGTTTCCGAGGCTCGGGTAATGCTAATGGCACGAAAGTAGTCGAAAACGGTGTAGCGGCTGTCACTGGCGCAGCTCGCTTTGGTCGTCCTCTCCCACCACCACGGCCATTTGTTGAAGCCGAGGAAGAGACTTCTGCGTCATGTTTCCGTATGTCTGTAAGTAACGCGTTTGCCTTCCGCTTGGCAGTGCGTCTCCTGCCTCCTCTTCGACCCGGAGCGTTCTTGGACACGATATTTTTGAAATCAATGTCCACGTTTTTGTGTAAGTAATAGAAGTCTACACATTGTGCCGTGGTCTTATTGGGTAGAAATCTTGAGATTGCCCCGAACTGTTTTGGAAAGATGGCGAACTTGTCTATAAAGATCTGTTTTTCCTCTTCGGTCCAATCATCTGTCTGAGGCGCATAATAGGAGATGGGATCTTCGACACATAAGTTGTTATCGTCGTATACAAGGTCGACTTTGCCTTTGATGACAGAAATCATGTCGGGAATCACAGCAACATTCCTGAGACATAACTGATTCGGGTCAGTCGCCTCGTTAGACCCAATGCTTGCAATTATCTGTTCCATTTCGAGATCCGAGCGGACAGCGTCTCCGAGAGTGGCGGCAGAGCGCCTTGTCGTTCGGCCGGTCATAGGAGGAGCAGTCACGCTCGCTGCCGTGACTTTAGTATCTGCAAGTCGAGCGTCGCTTCTGGCTTTGGTCTGTCGGTCCAGCATCGCACAGTGCAGTTTCCACTTATCATGCAAAACTATGTATTCTTCAGTCAGTCTTTGCACTTTGGTTTTCAAATCATTCTGTCTTTCTTCAAATTTCTCCGCCAAAGACTGTTGTAACCTGTTGGAAATTTCCAACCGGGTTTGAACTTTGTCGCCCTCTGGATGTGTCATCTCTGTCATCAAAGCATGTATGCTTGCCCGTTGAACAGGTTTCTTGATTTCAGATAGTGCATGATTACTGATTAAGATTGGTTCCACACGCTCGTTGCGAGTCTGCCGATCTGCAAGAAGACGTCGCATGATTACAACACGAACGGCATCACGTAAAGTCGTTGCTTCTGATATGTTTGGGATATCGTCAAGTTTGTAGTTGGGAATTTCTCGCGGACGACGGTCGGCTTCATTTTCTGACAGTGAGTCAGCAATTGGATCGCGGGGAGTTGTCATGACTGGATCGTGAACAGCGTCAATGAGTGGATCATCAGGAATTACAGGGGCGGACAATGAAATGTTGAGTGCCGATTTTGGGCTTTTAGTCGAAGAGTTCGATGTTGTTTCCTGAGATGCAAGTCCTGCCGGAGCTAAAGTTTCCGTTCGTGGTACATCGACCACAGGCTTGTTCATGATAGAGTCCTGCTGCACGGCCGCACCTGCATTTATATCTGGATTGCATATAGGGCAAGTCAGTCAGAAAATTATCGAACACTGATATACTCACCGCGACTTCCAGCTATGTTCGATGTACGGAGTATGACATTCAAAAGCTCAGATGCGGAACCTAGAGAGTAACCTGGCGGGAGTTGACTGGAGGGCGAGACATTTGACGCTTCTCTTGACGAAAGGAGATCTGACGCATTGACATCTGCTGGTATACTCAGATTCTTGCCATCATCTAGATTAGATGGTCGAAGCGAGAAAGGCTCGGATGTCTCTCTAGAGGACGCTATAGAGGAGTGGGAAGAAGAGCGTGACCTGGCCTTCTCTTTGCCAGGATCTAGGGATGGTAAGTGCACGGTTATGTCGCCTCGACGTGGGCCAGTAGGTATTCGAGGGGAAATTTTGTTCGCAGTAGGGCTACCCTGGGAGCGATGAGGTCTTGCGATGGAGATGGAGCCAGCAATAGATATGTCAGGTTCATTATCACGCGCAGGTAGCCTAGAGCGCCCAGCAGAAGGGGAGTGGGATCGTGAACGAGAGAAAGAGCGCGAAGAAGAGCGTGAATGACTGCACGTCCGAGAGCGAGATCTGGAACGATAGCGTCTCGGCGAACGGAAGGGGGAACGAGGTTTTCGGGGAGCGTCGGCATTATAAGAGTTTGCAGGTGATCTCAAGTTATCTGATATACGCCCTACACGTTCAGGGGAATTACGATCCCTTGAATACATCCTTCCATGATTATACGCAGGTACAGTTGAAGGCCACGAAGCCTTGCCAGAATACTTATTTCGTTCGTGATTTCTTAAAGGATACTCAACAGTAGGATATCGTTCGGGAGAAGAACGACTAAAATGGTCGTTCAGAGAAAAACGATGGCTTCCAATAAAGCACGCACTATTCTTTGGAATTCCTGTGTTCTCGATCTCGCATTCCATTAGAGTATTTCCATGAATCTGAAGGTTCAAATGTCCTCGAGCTGGTACTTCCGTTTGATTCTCGCCTACTATGATCTCTGGAAGTAGAAGGGGAGCCTTGATTGGAATCATAGTAATCTCGTGGGTGATACCAGGTTGTGGTTTTGTTCCAAGTTATACCAACGGAAACGTCCCGGTATCTATCATAAACTCCTGGACTTGGGGCTCTTTGATAGTCACGATAAGGATCTGAGTTCCTGTAGCTCGGATGGCGCGAAGTATGGCTGTCGTAGGTAGGTGAACGATTCATACGACGAGGTTCAAGAAGAGGTGATGCAGGTCGGACTCTCTATAAACGAGTAAGCATTCGTACCGACACAGTATGGGTCTGAAGACAAACTTCATAGTCATAAAGAGGGCGACGGGGGAGATTGGCACTAGCAGGTATTGAGGTTGGTCGTGAATCGTAATTATTGCCCATTACGAATTTGGATCACTAGCCCAGAGCGGAGAAAAATGGAAAGGTCTCGGTGAATGCAGGATTTGTGCAGGAGGCAGTGGTAGGAAGTAGGAAGTCGAAGGGAGTGAAAGATTACTGGTAATAGTTGGAGATTGTTGGTGAAGGTCGAAGTTACTTGCAAATAGGGACGGAGTTTGTCGGAGTGTTCGGCATAGGCTCGGCATAGGCTCGGCAATAGGCTGGTGCCGCAATCCATATCCATACACCCATACGACGAGAATATCCAAAATCAAAATCCATCGTGAAGTTGATGAACACTAAGTTCTGGCTTGAAGACAGGTATGATTCCCAAAAGAAGACGATTTCATTGCGCTATAAGTTTGAACTATGCCACCTATCTCTCAGATTATGTTACCCATTGTGGAATGACTGTGACCGAGTACTCCCTTGTTGCATGGAGATTCCATTATGTCTCATTGCCCGGACAGTGATCATGAATAGTTTTTGTGTCAACGAATTGACCACTTGTTCCCAGGCAGGAGATAACTCCGATGTATTCATTTCATCGATCCTCCAACTTTCTTCATCCTTGCAAAATTTCCGGCGTTGCTTCTTCAGGCTCGCAGCATTGCTAGGCCTTGCCGGGCCCGGGTACTTACGTTGCTAGGCACCTAACACACAAAAAGACTAGTTCATTTTGAACCAATCCTGAATTTAACGGGACCAACATCTACCACCCCAGATTATGCCTGCGACATTCTCTCACCATTTCGATACCCCCCTCTACAACGAGAAAGCAACGATTCAAACGGGACTGTTCATCAACGGAGTTTTTGTAGATGGGTTGAATCATTCAACTATCGAGTGAGTTTGTAACGCTTCGGATGATCATTGGCAGTCATTTACTCCTCTCATCCAGTGTCATCAATCCTTGTGAGTTGATTCGAAGTCGAGTGCTTCCAAGTTCATATTTCTACTGTCTTCAGCTACAGGGAAGACCATTACTCAAGTATCCGAGGGGACCGCGAAAGACGTCGATAGAGCTGTTGAAGCAGCCCGGAATGCGTTCAACACGAGTTGGGGCTTGAAAGTACCCGGCGCAACCCGAGGGCAGTTCCTCTACAAGCTCGCCACACTGATGGAAGAGTCTTTGGACGAGATTGCCGCAATTGAGTCACTCGATAACGGTATGTATGCGTACTATCGTCTTTCGAAACTCCGTTGTAAACCCTTCCCAGGAACGGCATTTGGGGTCGTAAAAGGATGGGTCGTTCCTTTTTCCATAGGACTAATCAGATACTATGCCGGTTGGGCAGATAAAATTAGCGGGCAAGTTATAGAGGTAAAGGCTTTCAGCATTGTTGTCCTCTTTCAATGCTCACGAGTCATGCTAGACGGATGAAGGAAGGCTCACTTACACCCGACATGAGCCTATAGGCGTGGTGGTGCGTTAATGCGGTACTTACAGAGTTCAGAACTCAGCTTATCACCTACTTGATAGGGCCAAATCATTCCTTGTGCGCCTCTGTCAATTGATGTGCAAGAAGTTAATTAATACTCATCGTCGCTTTAATTTTTCAGGGAACGCACCATGTAGGCCTCTTGAATATATTTCTCAACTCAGGTCAAAGTTTACAGTAAATTTCTACTAGTACTCATGTTCGCCATGAAGATTGCCCCTGGTACGATGACATCTGGACTTATTTTGATGAGCTCATGACTAGCCTTGTCATAAAGCGCTGGCTGCAGGAAATACCATCGTTATAAAGGTGCTGTAATGATAAAGTTCATGATCAAGAGCCTCTCATCGTAATATTGGCCCTTCAGCCCTCTGAATTAACCCCTTTATCGGCTTTGCGTGTTTGCTCATTGGTGCAGGAAGCCGGCTTTCCTCCGGGCGTACTGAATGTGGTCGTGGGGTACGGTAACACGGTAGGCTCAGCTATCAGCTCCCATATGGACATCGACAAGATTGCGTTCACTGGGAGTACTTTAACTGGACGCAAGGTTATGGAGGCAGCTTCGAAAAGCAATCTGAAGAACATAACGCTCGAATTAGGGGGAAAGAGTCCCAATATCATATTCAACGATGCCGACGTGGACCAGGCTGTCAACTGGGCTTGCCATGGAATATTGTAAGCAATCTTTACAGCTGACAGGTATGAAGTGGAGTGACATGATTTTTCCGCTCAGCTTCGCGCAAGGGCAAATATGCTTCGCTGGTTCAAGAATTTATGTTCAATCTGGGATTTACGATGAATTTCTCGCTAAATTCACTGCGCGTTCCAAAATGCACAAGATCGGCGATCCTTTCGGTGCGGACTCTTACCAGGGGCCTCAAATTTCCTCCACACAAACAGAGGTCCGTATTTTCTGTATGTCGATGTCTGATCTTGCATATTGAGTAAGCCTCCAGCGAGTGATGGGATATATCAAGTCTGGAGTAGATCAAGGTGCCAAAGTGCATCTAGGGGGTCAACGTCACGGTGAACAAAACGGCAACTTCATTACGCCTACTATCTTCACAAACACAACGCCGGACATGAAAATCGTCCAGGAGGAAATTTTTGGCCCGGTCAGCGTCGTGATAAAATTTGAAGACCAACAAGGTACTTATTTGCTACCTACCTATATCATATCTCCTGACAGAATGGACCCGTTATAGATGTTATACAACAGGCAAATGACACCAGTATAGTATTTTTTCTTCATGACACCATTTGGGCTCAATAAACTTGCTCAGTTTACGGTCTTGCTGCCGCTGTTTTTACCCAAAATATCACTCAAGCCTTTGAAGTCGGACATGCCCTCAAAGCGGGAACAGTTTGGGTAAGTCTAATCACAAGCTCGAAACCTCTCTAACAGGCTCTGTCCTTTCCAAAGGTTAATTGTTATAACGAAGTCTCCGCTGCCGTACCATTTGGAGGCTTCAAACAATCAGGAATCGGGCGTGAATACGGTTCTTATGCTCTGGAGCAGTATGTTGAAAAGCAACGTTAAATTTATTAAACTGACTTCTTTAACAGCTATGTCAATGTCAAAGCGATGCATATTAATATTGGGCACAAGATGGAATAAACATAACAAAATGTTGTAAAAATAGACGTTCTATGCCGTTTCATAATGTTCTTGATTCATTTACAAGTTACGCTCCACCAAATGATATCCCATTCGCCAAGCACACTAAGTTTTTTCCGCGGCCTCACTTTGACTTTCCATGATATTTCTACACTGTTGGCTTCAAACAATGTGGCCCACATACTTACAAAGCTTTCAGCAGAATGGAACGAATTTGGTCCCACATTTGTCACAGCAAGTTGGGCTGGCGCAACCCCATGAGAACCAAATATCACTGAGCCTGATTGTCGCGTCAACAGAGAAGCGAGCCGCCTGGCGAGGTCCAATTGCTTTTCCGCGTGGAAGAGGTGGAAGACATTACAGACATAGATCGCGGAAACACGATGTCGTAAGGGAGCAAGAGATGTCAGATTTCGAAGGTTGACCATTTCCAAGTTCGGGATATTGGAAACGTCAGAGAGACCAAAGGAGGGAGCGAGGATAACGTCGTCAAATATGTCACCTCCTACGAAACCTGCAGGAAAGGAGTCCGGCGTCGACCTGAACATTTCATGACCAAGATCCCAGAATTCTATTAACCCCATAGCATCTCGTAGATGGGAACGAGTCAAAATTCGTGGATGGGACTCACCTTTGGACAGATCAATTCCGATAGTGTTCTCTACAGGCCAGCCATCCGTGACTACTTTTCTGAGAGCATTCCCGACTATCATAGATGTGAGAAACTGTGACAGTATACATATGAAGGGCGCCATGAAATTCACCACAACATCCCACATCCAGGAATATTGCATCTTTGTGTGTGTTTATCAGCGAGAGAACCTGATGATAGTTGGGAGATAGCTTGATATTAAATCTATGAAGCGACTTTACTTCCAGTAATTAGACAAGAGCAGAAGATACACACATACTTTGTGAAGACGAATAGGCCTATGCATGGATAGTTGTGGATCTAAGTAAGCACGGTTGATTGGTTTATGCATCAGAGGTAAGACAATGACGGACCCGGTTCGCCTTGTTCTGGACCGCTATTATGTGTTCTTCGAGTTCCTCTCGACTGGATAAACCAGTAAGAGTTTGAAGCAAGGAGAGATCCTCAGGGTCAACTTCGAATCGAGGATTGACCATTTGCACTAGATAATATCGGTCGTCACGGTTGACATATTGGATCTCTGATAAGATAAGACGAAAATAAATATGGTCGCCTACTATACTATACAGTAGGAACATGAATAATCAAGAATGCAGCTCATTTTCAGTGTAATCCGCGGTCATTTCATGCATACATCAAATGCAGCGTCTTCCTACAGGCTGACACCTTGAAAGAGGATTTATTGAAAGTATCTCAAGTAAGAAACAATAATTCCGAAAAGTTACTCCAAATAGTGCTCACTCTCCAGATCCTTTCCAAATCCCAGCAACCGTCAGTCAAAAAACGCAGATTCCCATATCAGCACCTTGAAAGAAAGATTGTTTTTGGTAATGTCGAAAGCGAAAGACAACGAATCGCGCAAGCAAAAGCGCATTGTTCACGTTTTCCACTGTCTGTCACCAACGAGTAACTACAAATACAGACAGGATTGCATGAACCTGATCTGTGGTTGCTTCACTTCGCTAAAGAAACTTCATGCACGAACGAGAAAACAGACAAAAAGACAAATCGAATGTAAAGTATTAATGTGCGACATGGCGAGGATAGCAATTCACAAGTCGTTGATTGCACTATGAAAGACCACCGAGAAAAGAAAAAAAAATACACCGTGTACAAGCCGCCAGAAAGGAATGAGGATATAATCCGTAAGTAGAACATTAATTAGGTTATAACAATGTAATCATACAATTCCGTTGCAGAAGATATGCAGACTGAAGTAAGAATGAGCGTGATGTTGGAAATGGGGTATGCAATGGCGATGGGGCATAGAAAAATCAAAATATGCTCATATGCGAAAAATGTGAAGAGTAATGCTCCGCTGAGGAATGGTAACAAGTCCTTGCAAAGTTTGTTGACGAAGTTTTATGTGTGGATCATCGGGGTCATTTCGATAGTCATGCTTCTTGAGAATATATGCAATTAGAGTAATCTGTCCTTGGTTGTTAGTGTAAGAAAATATATGAATTGAAGTCACACAACTCACAGATTCATGCCAAAGTTTCTCTAGCACCCGTCATTTCAAGTAAAAACTCGCACTGCTCGTACCAGCTTCGTTTGGATGATAATGGCGTTCCCCATTGCGGGAACGTGCTTTTTCTGCATTTCCCTTTTGCATCGAGTGAGCTGCGACCCTTCAGAGTCGTAGAAGCTGGCACGACGGGTGTATCCAGATATAACGTGCGAAGCACAGCCAATGATTCTGTTTCTGAAGAACAACTCCCAGTCTCCGTACCGGATGAACCGGAAGTGCTGCTGCTGCAAGCAACGTCTGAACTCCCAGTTCCCAAACCTAGATCGACTTCTTCAAAATCCTGAATCCCATTAGCGAGAGAATCACATGAAGATGAGCAGGTTTTGTCAAAGTCTATACTTCGCCCACTGCGGTATGAATCAGCCTGGGCAGCAAGAGCCGACGCGGAGGGAGCGTCTGTGGGTGACTCTAAGTCACTATCGCTCTCGACAAGTGTGACATCCGAGTCATCGCTGCTCGCTGTGGTAGAAATCAAAGATGCGAGGCTGACGACAGAGGAATACATCACTTCTCCTTCCTCGGGATCATCATCGTCCTCGGAAAGGCTCTCATTATCTGTTGAGCAATCTTCCGAGCCCGATGCGGCGTCCTTGGTTCCGCCATCGATGACAAATGTTTTCTCTTCCTCTTCCTCGTCGTCTGTTCCTTCGTGGGAACGATGAAGAGTACAAACACGGTTCAACTCGAATAACCACAACACCTTGCGGATGGTCCATAGACCTAAGCCCATACCCACAAGCAAATATCGGTCTGTGTGCATGCACCAAGTCTCGGTGCACGCGGTAGCAGAACTGTAAACAGAGCTCAACTTGGTAAAATCACCCCATCGTGGATGTATGGTCAATGGTGGTAGAGTAGAAGGCACTATGTCCTCGAGGACACATCCACTTGTCTCCGTCCGTTGTCGGCAGTTATTGGGTAGCGACTCCCGTGCACTGGTGAAGAGCGAGGGAAACAGTCTGAGCTGATCTCCTTCTTTGAATTCTGGTTGCCAGCCTTGAACGACAGAGGAAGATCCTGATTCTGGTTGCCATCCTTGTACAGCAGGATAGTGTATTTCGTCCTCTCCACTGCTCGTACTGCCGGGTAGATTATCGAGAACGGGTGATGTTGACATTCCTGTATAAGCCTCTTGTTGAGCATGATACCCTTCCAACCATTCCGCATATCGCGCCCAATCTTCCTCTCTGAGTGCCCAGAACCACTTGCGGTAATGAAGGGCATGTCGCGAGTAGCCTCTATCAGCATATATGTGGCGTTGTGGCTGAAAGTCGGATTGTATTGAAAATCGGGGTGTGGATTGTGATAAGAAGGTGGATGGGACGACAGGCGGAAACAAGGATAATGGAGATGGAAGACATGTATATTTTGTACGCGGTTCCGGCGCATAATCCAGCATACTCTGGTTTGGATCCCCATTGTCAGTAGGAAAAGACTCCAGGATAGACGCTGTATGTGAGTTGGCTAGGTATGCGGAAGAGACAGGCGATTGGGAAACCGAGGGAGAAGCAGGTACTGGACTATATGTGTGCACATGTGACGATTCATATGTCTGTTCTCCTTTGACAGGTACAACATATTCAACATTCCTTGCGTCCTCCGACAACCCATCGCCGAGGTCTATCTCTTTGAAAGAGTCCAGGTCTGAGTCCGAATCCCCGTCTGTATCCTCGAAAGAGCTGTCAAGCTCAGACGATGAGCTCAATGAGATACTAATGTCGTCAAGGCCCAGATATGAACCAGAGGAAGAAGTAGAGACAAACGACGAGCATGTAGCTGATGAATTGAGTTCGGAATTACTTGACATCAAAGCTATATCGCTCGTGATGATCATGCAATCATCAGCGTTTGACCCTTCATATGTTGAAAGGGTAGCCGCGATGGGAGGTTCTACCGTTGCTAGTGAATTGGGGCAAGGCGGAGGATCAGAGTCGGAGGTTAAAGTAGAGCCTGCCAGGCGTATCTTTTTCAAAATTTCGCGGGTCCATCGGAGAGTAGCAGACGGTGTACGTTTGTGTGAGCGAACCTGTGTCATTGATTCGACCCCATCCAGGGCGTTGGTTGACTGTGTGTAGCGCGATTCCAAAACGAAGTCCATACGACTCTCTGGCCGGGGAGGTAGTTCCTTCTCGCTATTGTATATGTAGTTCAAGCCTTCATGGGATTGATGTAAACTAAAAGATGAATGATTCTCTTCCTTGTAGTGTTGAGCGAGGTCGTTGGAAAGTCGTTGTTCTATGCGAGCAGGAGGGTCATGGGCAAGCGTATGAGTATCGTAAATAGGGTCCATCGGGGCGTTCGCGTCTATGAGCGAGAGCAAGATGGTTATTGTGTCGCGTTAAAATTCCGAGAGGATGCTGAAAGCGGTCAATGAGCGCAAGGAAATCTGCATGTACAAGAAAGTTAAAACCGGACGGCAAGGACAAAGACAGAAGTTATGCACTCAACGCCTTGACTGGGAAAATATTAAACAAGGTCTACGGCGCCTGGCAAAGCAGTGATTTGCGCCGGGAGAAGGCTTTTCGATGATTGAACCAGAGGCAAACCAAAATTGGGTTAGTCTGTTCTTGAAACACCTAAGAGGCGCGCGAGGCAGAGAAACTTTGGCGTGGTGCAGTGTTGACAGACGTTAAGGCTAGTCAAGGTCAAACAAAAGTGGCTCAGTGCGAGGTCCGTGTTCAGCGACAGAATAGCAATTACACTGGTGGCGGGGCACAACCAAGGCACCGTAATTCGGAAATGAAATTTTTTTCAATTTGCTGCATCATGTGAATTGTCAGTGGTGATCCGTGCTCCGATCCGAAAATGATGTCACATCTGACCTTGGGCCTACACTTTTTGTTCGTTCCTTACACGGCGGCGGGTCCATTAAATTTCGCGTGACGAAGTTAAGACCAAATAAAATGCCAAACAAATTGAAAAATGTTGAGATTTCTTGTAACAAAACTAATGATATTGTGTGTACAAAAGTAATAGCTAAATAAAAATATTTTATTAAACAATAGTATGCACCAAAGTTGGGTTATATCTACAGACAAAGAGAATGATAATCATGGTCTTTTGCACGCAAAATTCAATACCTTTTGCGCAAGAAAAATATAATGGCCGCTTATCGGCCCCTCATCGTCCTCTCGTGGGCCCCTCGTCGTCCTCTCATCGTCCTCTCGGTGATCACTCGGCGGAACTATAAGAGGCGCTACGAGTGGCCAGTTTTCGTATGTACTATGTATTGTAAGATAGCTAAAGAAACGAGATAACTGCGTTAATGACTGGAATCAATAGTTCCTCATAGACAGATCTCATATCTCCCTTGAAAATGAACTTCTCAGTATGCACTGTGCCACCTGTAAAGTACTTTTGAGTAAGGTAGAGGAATTAAACGAAGAATTGACGTACAGCGGCACCGGTCTCGAGGTCTAGAGTAGCAGAGCGCTTCAAGTGCAAGATGGACTAGAGACTCTACAGCAGAAGATGTAGAAATGAGAGTAATCATCCACAAAGTCGCAAACACATACCAGTTTTGTGAGAGATGCGAGTATAAAAGGCTCCAAGCCATAACTTGGGCACACCGGGGCAGTTTCGTCGCCATTCGCGTCTACGGCGTCTCAAATTGTTGGTTCGTCCGACTTTCCATATCCCCCCTCCTTCGTAGAAGACGTAAATGAAGCCGGGGCAATCCGTGAAACTGATATTGCGAGTTATTCTGCGGCTCCAGAGTGATCTGAGCTTCGAATGTGCGCGAGGAAGGTTGGACATGACGGTTCTGAACCGGTGGGAGTCGATGGTGATCACACCTCAAAGATACGCATTTGTAATTTCTGAAGAAGCTTTTCAACCTTCTCGTCCTCCCATCTCAAGAGTTTCTTCTGTAGCTCTGCTCGCTCCTCCTGCAGCTCCTGTTTAAGTGCGTCATCACCTATTTTCACTGCCGCTATCTCGATGTTGAGATCGTCCATCTCCTTCTTGTGTTTAGCGACCATACGGTTGATTTCCTCACGTTGAGCAGATCCAGCAGCGATCTCTTCAAGGCTCTTCCCTTCCTCCCGAATTTCTTTCTGAATCTGCACGGTCGTAGGCACCAGCGTGAATATATGATCAAGAACTTGACGTGCGCCGTTATTTTCGCGGTCGTGTCGTATGAACCGAGCACCACCGTCAACGAGATCTTTGAAGAAATTCGAGTTCGACTTTAGCTCCTCCTCTCGCGCTAAACCTTCCTGCTTGTTAACTCGATCCCAGAATGTAGTGAGGACAACGACGTTCTTGAACGTCGCTGCTCCACAAAGCTCGCGAAAGATCCTCAGGCTTCGGCGGGACTGTCCACCAAATCTGGGATCAGACATCCGATGGAAGAATATTGAACCGTTTAATTTTCGATGCTGGTCGTACCTTAAACAGAGAGGGATCAGCCACAAGGAACTATGTAGATCTGGTCATTCCACTCACTCGGAAATCATGAACTCGGAAATTTTACGCAAGATTTCCGTATCAGTACGCCCATCCCTGGAGTCATCGAATCCAGGCGTATCGACTAAGACCACTTTGCGACCGCTTACGGGGTCAATTTACTAAAATTTCTAACGACGCGTTCTGCATGGATGAGTGACGTTCGTCACCGAGTTTCTGCAACGAGAATACGAGGGGCAAAAGTCGTTGTCGTGAGTCGTGTATACCTTGTTGGGGAAAAAATCCTGGTTGATTAACGGGACGACGAGTTAGTTTGGGTAAAAGCTACTGTGTCCTCTGTCACAGTTCTCGAGATCGGTGGCTGGGTGGAAGGCGGGGTGAAGCCGCAAACCATCCAATGAGCGATTAGATTGGCTAGGGACTCGGAAGCCTAGGCCATTGGATGCAACAACATTTGAAGGGAGATGAGGACGACCCGAGACTGATTGGGACGGTGATGGTGGCCTTGGTTGAGTGGTTCGCCCAGAGGACGTGCCGTACGTCCAAATAGATAGATATAGCAGGTGAAGAAGGACGGGAAGAATTTCCATTTCGTGAGGGAGGTGCAGATGAAGGAATGCACTGAGAATCTAGCCGACGGTCAGGCTGGGATTGAGAAAGTGGTGGTTAAAGAGCTTATGATGGAAAGAGAAGGAGGAAGAGTAATTGTGATCGTCACCACGATAAATCACGCAACAGTGGGCGTACGATGGACCTGATGAATCACTACTGAGTATTGGGACAGACACGAAAGTAACATTTATCTTTAAATTTGGACGTGCATTCGGCTAACCGTTATCGTTCCCAGCAACAGCGAAGGTAATGAATGAACCATCCAACCTACATGATTCTTTCATGGATCATGAGTCTGTGTAAAAAAATCACTGCTCACCTGATGCCCAGTTCCATGTTAAGGAAACTAAGTCTTTAGTACACATTACCAAGTATAGAAACGATATCCATAGCTTTGGCCAATCGGACCGATATTCCGAAACTAAAAGAAATTAAAGCATTCCAAGATCTTCCCTATTCTGGTGAATAATTGTGTGAATCGTTCAATCCTCAGGCTAACATAATACAGGTAGAAACCAACATCTCGCCCGTGGGGCTGTTGCAACTAGCCAAAAAAATTGAGGAGGTGGTCGGTAGACAGCCATCCTTCCGTAACGGTCCTCGCGCTATCGACCTGGATATCGCTCTATACGATCGCTCAGTCATCGACACAAGGCCTCAAAATGAGCGACAGACGTTGGATAATTTGAAAGGTCATCTGGTTGTCCCTCATCCAAGGATGACAGAAAGGGAATTCGTTCTAAGACCGTTGTTCGAGTGATTACTTTTGTTCCTACTTGCCCGACCTCAGCAACGCCTAGTATGATTCCAGATTTTGTGCATCCTGTTTTCCATAAGACCATCGACATTTTGCTCACTCCTCCTCATCTCCAACATTCCTCCTATGGTCAAAGTCATACAATTTCCCCGGTACCCCCTTCCTGTGAATGCGACTTCGATATTTCCAGAAGTTGATCCAGTACCATCCACGTTAATACATTGGCTACCCGGCAACTGGAACTGCCTCGTGTTGCACTCATCTGCCACCTGCCACCCGGCCCCCTCCCTACACCAGCATTGACGTACAAAGAAAGAATGACGAAATAAAAGAATGGCGCGAAGCCAATTTTCCACGGCGGTCATCACTTTCTCTCCTGTCCGTGCGAGCCCAGCTCATGGCAAACGACAAGCTGAATCCTCCCCTACAGGGCCCCCGAAATGCAAACGAGCCTCGAACGACGTGGGGAGAAGTGGCCCTTCCGATCCTCATTACACTCCGCTTAATCAGAATAATCAGGTCGCTTGAATGTACATGGAATTGAGGAGTTCCTATTAACTCATGACAAAATATTCACCTGTCCTGCGAAGCTCGAAATACTACAAGACCGTCCATCATGACTCTCTCGTGGTGTTGGACTTCAAAGGAATGCGAAGTCTATAGATAATTTCAGAGACGTACGAAAAACGTGGTGAAACGATCCAACTATTCTTAAAACGAACAAAGAATCGTTAGTGAAAGGACGAACAAAGAATCATTATATGAAACTCACCCGTGTATATATACCATCCGCCAAAATATCCAGAGTATTCGTTCCACGCACAATCATCCTCCGGTATGGGAATGAACCAGCATTGCATTGTACCCGGTCAAAGAGTACGTTCTACTCATCCCTAGAGTGATGGTCCCTGTCTGATTCATAACAAGACCGTCGTCCGGGCTGTCCGTGCCCGTGTGTTTCGCGCAAACGAGATCACTTCGAGATGGGTCCAAGTTCACTATGCTGAAGCTCCGCGTAGTCCCCAACACAACAGATATGTAATGGCGTCGACCAATCTCATGGGTGCTAGATTGCAACCGTACATTCACGACTGCGTTGTCAAGATCGGCCATCGACACCGCCAATTCACATTTCGTATCTTCTATAAACGTCACAAGTTTCTACCTGTTAATCAGGCGATACAAGCATTGGCGGGGGTCGCTATCGAAGGCGACGTATTGATTGTCGCCTGTGGCAAGAAGGTAGCAGTCCGAAACATGCAGAACCGACTGGAGGCACGTGCAGCTGAACAGGCCGTCAAGAGGTGAAAGACTTCTACGTGGTTAAGCACACAACTAACCCCATGCTTGGTAGATTCGCGCAAGGGCTGGGACCATTTAGGACGCGTCGTTCATTTCCTGCATTATTAGAAGTGTGATAGTTAACAGTAAACAATTCGATCGCCAGTGATAGTTCTGTTCACGTCTAATGATTTGAGTCGAGCCCTTTGTATGAAATAATGAGCAAGCAGAGTTGTAATCTTGACGAAAAGAGGTCAAAGAAGAACATGTAATCCTGGTTGTTTAAGACAGTGGGTTTGTACAGTAGAACAAAGTGGCACGCTGGGTGAGGATACATGAAGATGTCAGACGACTCCGTCTTCAGAAGGCCGGTGTACGGAACGATGACGAATAATCTCGACGGACAGTGGTGAAAGTAGACCGTATAGTCTATTTACCGTGATTATTCGAGGATGTGGAGTGATTATGATTGATTGGCCCCCGATAAGAGGCCGATTATCGTAGTGGGAGCTTACTTTGGCAGATGAAGGAAAGAGGTTTCGGCAATATCACCAGTCGATGAAGGAATGACCGCCAGCATACCAGAAGCCCAGCTGAAATACAATCCAAGCCGTGACACCTCGAAGGGTAAAAACTCGAAGAGGTCTGTATACCTGTCGACGGGAGAGACGGGTTGTTCTCAGTGGTGCTCTTCAATGAACAGATGGAATGCAGGCATCATCGCGAAGTGGTAGAAGAAAAGGAGCAAGAGAAGGTTGTTCCACGTATGCGAACGGGTCCATATACGAAAACCATTAGACGAGTCTTATAGCCTCTATTGACTAATGAACTAGTCCATCGCATTGAGTTTGCTGACGGTGATCAAGGAACTTCAAGCCAGCCTCGAATGATGCCGTAGATCGTGAATTCCATTCATCATGATAGTTTGAAAATAAATGTGGAGTTATCCAACCATACAATTGTTTGGCACCCGATAAGAGGCCGATTATCGTAGTGGGAGCTTACTCTGGCAGATGAAGGAAAGGAGTTTCGGCAATATCACCAGTCGATGAAGGAAAGACCTCCAGCATACCAGAAGCCCAACTGAAATACAATCCAAGCCCTGCCACCTCGAAGAGTAAAAACTCGAAGAGGGATGTATACCTATCGACGGGAGAGACGGGTTGTTCTCGGTGGTGGTGGTGCTCCTCGATGAGCAAATAGAATGCAGGCATTATCGCGAAGTGGTGGAAGAAACGGAGCGAGAGAACGTATGCGGACGAGTCCACATACGAAAACCATTAAACGAAAACTATTAGACGAGTCTAATAGCCTCTGTGAACTAATGGACTAGTCTATCGCATTGAGCTCGCTGACGGTGATCAAGGAACTTTGAGTCCAACCTCGAATAATATCGACTGTAAATATTGATCCGTACGGTTTTCAGCTCTCGAGTGAGGAGGGAAAAGGTTGAAGTAGGATGCTTACATGGAAAGTAACCCAGTCTGATGTATGATCTCGCAGAAGGGTGGAGCGTTAAGGAGTGCACCTGTCTGGCTATATTTGCACACAGCCAGGAGACGAGTCCAAGTCTTGATTGGCAGAGTTCAACAAGTTGAACTCGTCGTACCGAACGATGAGTAGAGTAAGAGGTGGAGAGGACGAAGCTATCTCACGCACGCGGACGAGTCCATGTACGAGGACCATTAGACGAGTCTAATAGTCAACCTAAGCAAAACGGACGAGTCCATTTTGTTCTGCTCGCTCACTGTCCTGGACGAAGGACGAGGTAAAATTGGACTGCCAACTCCGATTCTAATGCCAATGCCGATACCGCTTTTCGGCCGGCATAGGCTCTTAGTCAGCGGTAAGAGGAACCGCTCATCCATCCACACTCCATCCACACCACTATCGAGCTCTTGCGGTGTACTGACTCGTCAGTTCACCTTACAAAAAGACTCGCTTTTTGTACTTGTCGTTCTCTGGGATTTGTTCCCTCAGAATATGTTAAACTCGATCCCAAAAATAACGACTACGGGCATGCCTACTGTGAACTCCTGGCCCTCGAACGACAAGACTTCACTGGACATGGGAGATCCGTCGTGTCTGTTTCATGAGTACAAGCTGCTGTGTATTATCCTCCTGTAATCGCCAATCGAAAGTCCATCGGTATCAGACCGACACGAGTTTTCCCTCACTTCAAGATGACGGAGCTTCGGATCGGATCTCAACTGGACTTCTGGTACGCCAAGCCATGGAACTTTGGATTGGATCTCAATTGGGCTTCTGGTACGCTGATAGTCTCCTGTACTCGTATATACTATTCGTTTCTCCAGGGGTGCTGTATAAATTTTTGTACTACTCTTGTTTGACGTCAATTCGCATTTCGGCTCGAAACCACCATTGCTACGCTCTGATAAACCCTCAAATGCACAACGACAAACTAATTAATCGATATAGTAACAGCGATACGCGACTTACGCTGAGCCTATATACAAGGAAGGCTATAATCAAATACTAGAGACAATGTCTGCAAAAGAGATCATAGAGATCATGCAACCATTGGTCACTATTTAGCAATGTGGGTTGAACAAACTAACATAACAATTTCGTAACAATGTGAAAGCTGGGAGATGTGTTATTTTCCCAGTATGCCTTCTGCCTTCAGTTGATCTACCCGTGCACTAAACACATTGTAATCCATGGAGGAAGGTAGTGACAACATTTAGATCTATTTATCTATTCTACTTTCACCTATGACTCGTCTTTTTGTGTTCACCGTTTCTTGGGGATCATCACTTCGACTTTTCGCTTGACCCAGCTCCCCCAGGTCCATGTCTGTCCCGTAATTCGGCCTCGTGTGTCTCCACCTTGAACTATCTCCCTTTGTTCTCATAGAGTGACTTCCGCTCATTCGGGACCACAAAGGCCGATACCATTTGATCCCTTTCTTCTCCTTCCTCAAAGGCGCTGATAAAGGCTTGCGATCGTATATCTGGAGCATACGACCACTCCCTTCTATTTTGACAGAACGTCTCGACAAGAATTCGAATCAACTCAGTAAGCTCGATAGTTACTCTCTGGTGCCATAGCACTGACTCTTCTTGAAGATATGCCTGCCTCCGATCCTCCCCCACGCTCTATTAGAGTCGCAAGAGACAATATTAATATGGCGACTAGGACCCAGCATACCACGGCGTTTACGGAACCTAGCCCTCAAGAGCCAGTGATCAGCCCGGGAGCTAAAGGTCGAGGAACCCGCGAAATGCCACTGGATGTAGACTCGGATGACGACTTGGTTGTCGTTTCGATGGTATATTATCCCCGTCTTTCCTCCAGTATCGGCCCAAATAACAAGGTTTTTCAGCGCACCAATAGGGAAAAGCAGCTAGATGCAGAGCTCCAGAGGGAAAAGAAGAAGACAAAGGTAGAGTCTTCTTCCGCAACGGACTTCAGTTCCTTCCTCACCTTTTGATAGAAAGTACAAGACGCCCTGTCGGAAGTTGAGAACGCCTTCAAGGCACTCCGTGATGCCGAGTACCAAAGACTAACCTGTCCTATTTGTCTCGACTTGATGAAGAAACCGCATCTGTGAGTAATCTTCCGCAAGCCTTTGTCATTTAATAACGCTCTTGCTAGTTTGTCTTGTGGGCATGTCTTCTGCTATCGATGCATCTGTCGACATGCACAGCATGCTCACGACAAAGAACGCAACGCCGAGTGCCCCACTTGCCGGGACATCATCGGCTACTTTACGCCTCTCCCTTGCTACATTCTTAATGAGAGTGTTGCCCAGATAGCCTCTATGGCTGAACACGAAGTATTTACGAAAGACGATCAGCCTCTCGCATGGCCTGAGGCCTTTGAACTCCCTCCGCTACCTCTACCATTTCCTCCTTCCTTGTGAACCGACATTAACCTTGAGGTAGTTTACAGTAAATACGTAATCAAGTTTCCAGTCTTCCAACTAGTATGATTTCTTTACAAAAATATACATGTTTTAATTTCTCTGAGTACTATTGTTCCATCATCACCGGCTACCCTGACCAATACCACGCCCTAGACCTTTCATCCAGCGCCAGGACTGGGTAAGCATCTTCATCTCCTCCGCTTGCACTAACCATTGTCCAGCTTGAGTTGAAGAGGTTCAAAGGTGTAGGGCTATTTTAATTTGAACGGTACATCCACGTAGGCCGCGAGACATATATTTAGACAGCTTTATAGAGCATAAGTGTTAGAAAATTTGCAACAATAAGACTCCTAGCAACGAGTTCTCAATCCTAGTGAACCAAGTTGAGCGATACGGACAGTACGAAGTGAACCAAAAACTCACCCGCCCCAAATTCACGGCGACCGTCAAACCTTCATTCAAGTCCCATCTCGCAGTATGCCCAACAGCCCACTTGTCGTCAATGACCTCAAGCTCGTCGACAAACAATGGCGACACTGACTTAGCCTCAAACCCAAATTGTCGGAATCGAGCGAATGGATCTCCGCTTGTCGGAAAGGAAGGTTTACTGCGCCGAACAGCGAACTTCTTTTTTCCGTCGAGCTCGAAGATATACTGAATCCGACCTGCAACCCAATCCGCATTGAAATCTCCGTGTGGTTTGTATGCAATATAACTGTTACCCTGGGCGATGCCACTGGGAGTATTAAAAAATCCTCTGAAAGCAGGTACCTGTGTGAAGCACCTAATATTGCGACTGCCGCCCAGTATACGGGTTAGTTCAATTGGTGGGGGAGTAGACAGAACCTTTCCATCTGAATTCCGACTACTCTTGCCTGTTTCTAGGAGCACAGACACCGAATGATCATCTTCACTACTATTCGAAGAGCCCGCGCTACTCTGAAAGCCATAGGCTTTGTCAAGAATGTCCCGCATTGTTTTTAGCTCATCGGGGCAATCTGGCCGCAGCAACCATTGTCGAAAGTGTGATCCTTTGCTAAAGGAGTGTAACATTGTCTTTTCCAACTCGCCTACAAACCAGATTAAGATAGCGGTATTAAAGTTGGCTTATATTAATGGATATACTTACCAACTTTATGGTTTGTCGGAATCCTCTGGAGTCTTCCTATTTGATTTTCGAAAGGGAAAGCCCACCAGTTACGAACTGTACTAAATGAGTCCATGAAATCATAGACATGGAAAGCTAGATGATGCGAAGGCAGGATGAAGCCAGGAAAATTCTGTTTAAGACCGTGGATATGACGCCGAAGGCATTCACGATAGAGATCACGCCTTGTAGGGTCCAAAGTGTCCTGAGTCATGGCGATGGATGCGCATGTCAGTTGCATGGCAGTATCTAGAACCGATGTCATATCACTCGCATTTGCTGCTGCTAGGGGCGAGTCGCTATCCCAGAGACTGATCAATGCCAAAGGAAGGTGGACAGAGAACAAGACACGCCAATGATCGGCTTTTAATGTGCCTGCTCGACTGGTTCCAAGCATAGGAGGAGGTCTTTCAATGTAAGACGGGGTAATGACCTCCCTGACCGCCCTTTGCACGCGCCTCAGCGTGCTAGATGAGTCAACTGCCGGTCTTTTCATTGGTTTCAAGGGCTTGAACATCCGCTGTAGGGACAACAATTAGCAAACCAAAGGTTATCATTATCAAAGTCTCACCCAAGATACTAGTGCCTTTATTAATCCCGCCTTATCAAACTGTCCTGGGGGCAGGATGTTTAGGTCTATACACACAAATACTAGAGCGGCCACATTCTGTCGATTCAAATACACTGACAGGTTTCCAAGGGGTTTATCATCGGCATCGTAGACGGGCTGGGTCAAAGACCGGTGAATGCTACCAACATGAAGACTCGAACGAACACTCATACAACTTGTGAGCTCGACTAGTAGCTGTGACCGATCCTCCGTTGTGAAATTCCGCATCTCAATTGTTTGTGTATCGACCTGTGCCCATGGAGCGGAAGGACGGCTTGTGTTGGTTGGTAAGAAATGAGGCCACTCAAAAGCGGCACTGTCAACTTCCTCGATTCGCTTGGAATTACTGGTAAGTAGTATACATTACAGAGAAAAGAAGCATACCCAAGACACCAAACTCTGTGCCATGGCATTTTTTGTAGTATCTTGGTAGACAAGTATATGGCGAGATGTCAATCCCGCCCTGGCACTATCCGGAAAATGGTGCAAGTCATTGCAGACATATGCAATCACCGGCCAGCTTTTACTTGCAATACGCTTTTGTAAAGACTGTTGGGCGACTGCAGAGCTGGGACTACTTTCGGAGAGAAGTTGATGCAAGGCGTGAAGTTGTTGGGACTTGTTTGCATCAGATTCGATTTGGGTCTTGAGATACTCCATGCGAGCTGTTCTTGCTGCCTGTGCAATGGGTGGAAGATGGTGCCAAGTGACAATCGCAAGACGGTTATTGTCTTCTTCGTTGTCAGCTTGAATGATGCGGTCAACCCAACTGTTCGGCAACCGCTGCAGATGTCCGTACAAAAGATAAGATGGATGTGGAGGATAAGTAAACTCGTGGTAGAAAGAGATGTGGCTGGATTGCTCCTCAGTGACAGGTTCCGTATCATCTTCGACCTCGGAAGCTTCATCATCATCATCATCCTCCTCGTAGGCCCTACCCTTTCCCTTCCCCTTTCCCTTTCCCTTTCCCTTTCCTTTTGTTTTGGCATCAGGGTTTTCTAAGCGTAGAGCATGGCGAAAGAATCTTTGTTGTAAAACAAGAAAAACTGTGTGCATCGGATCAGTCAGACCTGACCGAGATGGCTTCCAATAAGGCAATATCCAGAATGCAGAATCCCGTACACCGAAGTGAGCAGTGATACGGGCACGTTCTTTGCTATCTGCAGCATTTCTCCACAATTCCGCTCCTTTTCGGAGGAACTCATCATCAGCAGGCACCCAGTTTTCGTAATCTGTTCTACATAGGTGGGCCTTATGGAAGCAGCGGCATATGAAACAGATATGATGCGCCGTAACATCTGCCAAGCCCTCAAAAGGTCGTAGGGCCTTCGAATCCATAGTAGAGGCAGCTACTGCAGTGTGATGGTCTCTTGCGTATGGGCGTGATTCATTCTGCGGAGAACTGTGAGATCCATAAAGGGAGAAACCACGATCATAGCCCGTGAGTAAGTCTTCCATTACCGGACGAAGATAGTGTCGATGATGAGCGCGCGTTGAACTGGGCTCGTGTGTTCCCGGTATTATGAGTGGAAGGTAAGTGTAAGCGGGATCCGAACGCATTTCGAGGGGAAGATTGAGACACGTCATTGATATAACGCCCGTTGAGCTAGTTTTACCTCGCAATCTGTTTCCTTCAACATTGAAAAAGTCCGCGTGCAGGAGAAAAAACCAGCGGCCCTCTTCCCCCCTGTCCGCGACGAACCGCTGGCCATCTGCAGCAGGGAAACTGTGGAAGAAAGTGCCATCCTTAACATCACATTTGACAGAGGGTGGGTTTTCACCATACTGGGTGACCTCGTCACAAAACCTATCGCCGTATTGCTCAATTCCGGGTAATGCTACGAAACGGCCGAACCATTGGGGGAAAGGGTAATACTCCACTGGTTTAAAGGGCTTGCCATTGCTTTTCAGCAATGGCTCCCCACAAAGCCTATTCTCTGAGCAGTCACTGCAATGCGTGGGCCACACCGGATTCGAGGAGCTATTTTGATATGTCGCCTTATACATGCAGTTGCACTCGGGACATGCGGCATATAGAATGGTTTCGATGTCAAGACTGAATTTGCCTTCCAAAGCGGGCACCGTGTCGGGTATAGCTTTCAGAGCTGCTTTCTGCTGCTCATTAGGACCACCATTGAGTTTGGCGATATGATACCCAAACAGCTTCAACCCCTTCAGCAATGCTCCACCACCACCTCTCGAAGCTCCCTGAAACACTCGAGTGGCGAGCGTGAGGCAAAAGGCGATTAAAGTCGGAATATAGTAGCTTGAGCCTATGTCAACAAAGTGCTTGCCTGGAACATGTGAATATGAGTTTGCATGATTGCTAGTACTCGGGAAAAGCGCGTACGATTATCGACTTTCACAGCAGCTGTATCCGGGTACACGACTCTCCAACGAAGGATAGACTCGTCAAGTCGAGTCAATGCCGAATAAACCTCTTGCACTTTCTCCTGCGCTGTTGGATGCGAAATCGTTTCAAGACTACTCCGCGCGTGAACCGAACTATTCTCGGCCTCGGTAAGGATGGACTGTATTGCTGTGGACATTGCTGTGGACATTGCAGATTCTATGTTTAGAGGAGCAAAACTATCCAAAGCATTGTCTACAATTTTTTGGATGCGGCTTGCTTCTAGGACAGCATTCGCTGCGGACGCCCCATAATTAGTTCTATGAGGCTTTTGTATGCCATCAGAAACAGAACGGGCTGGCGTAATGTGGGCAAACTTTTAAAGCGTCAGTTGGAGCGCGACGGCAGAGGAATCAGGACTTACAGCCTGTTGAGCGAGCAGGAGTGATACGGAATCGAGAGCAGATTCTGGTGAAACGGGCTCTAAAGGGAGCTCCTTGTCAAGGATCACACTGGACGTGAGATGAAGATCATAATCCTCGGGAGTGTTCCTTTTCCTTTTCTTGGCTAATAAACGTTCTACGGAGACTTGTACTTCATTAGATGAGTCTGAAGCCGTAGAATGTTGTGGAGTGGTCCGTTCGGAGGAAGCTGGTGCTCGCTTGAGTGCGCGCGCGAAGAATTTTTCGTAGTCGGACATTCAGGTAAGTAATTAATAGCAAGGAAAGAGTGATTATAAGAGAGCAGGAAAAATTCGGCTAAATAATTGGAAGAGCACGTGCGGTAACATTATGATTGTTCACAAGGTTGTGTGCTGGAGCGAGATCGAAGATTGGTATTTTCTGGTACATAAGAGGTGAGAGGTGGGAACTGTAATCTTCTGTATCATATGTGGTGTTCTCGTCCGATATATGGGAGTTGAGGGAGGTCCTCCTTGAGATGACGAATACACGAGCAGAACGCTTATCGATCGAGTGATCAAATCCTGCCCGGTACGAGACCGATTAACGGAGTGGGAGCGTAACATGGTACAAACTTCAACAGCATTGCTAAATGATGACTATAGGGCAGGGATCCATTGGCGCATCGGAAATCCCGTCACCTTGGAGAGGAAACTTGTATAGGTAATGAAGTTTCAAATGGCACCTTAGCATTTACAAAGATACATGCAAACACAACCATGAGACGAGTGTGATATTCTGGTAAGCAGAAACGGGAATATCCTCGCCATACTGGACCATAAGCAAATAGAGTACGCTGTCCCGGATAATTCTCACTCGCATGCTCTCGTGCGCTTATTTAAGATCGTTGTTTAGGCGATTAACTAATCTTCTCCTATACAAGATACCTCCGTTGCTTTCTTGCACCGGCGAATTCGTGGGCAAATCCTGGACCGAATCCCAGCGATTCAAAGTTTTCTTTACTGGCCTCTTCAGTGGTTCATTAGACGAAGATACGATAGTTGTAATATCATTATTATGGGATTACGCAACAAGGTGGGAGTGGGCCTGACAGGTTGAGCGGGGGTCCATAGCAATGGTAGCATGCGATGGTGTTTCCACAGAGATAGTGGACGTGTGAACGGGTTCGCGGTGCACGTGTAGCCTGTTGTGAATGCTGCGATCGTTTTGCTCAGAGTCAGCCATACGAGTTAGCGAGACCTTATAGCCGAATATCATCCTAGTCTGATTTAAACATTAGCACTTGTGATTATAATGCAAAATGATGTATACGAACCTGAGGGAAAACAATACTCGCCAGGGTATGACAGCCAATCAATGCTAAGGGTATCAAAATTAGGCAGCTGAGCCACCAACTTTGAGGTCCCACTATTTTGTAGTAGGAATTGGTTGGAGGCAAAGGGTTCGACGGCCGAGACTTCTGGAAAAGGATGACTTCGGCTGGACGATTGAGCGTGGAGCCTGCGATCGCGATCGTGTGTGTATCCGACGATGTATACACCTAGTTCTCCTGTTAACAAAACTGCCTCTCTATGAGATAAGTTGCGTACCGCGACAGTCTGGACAAGCCCCCCTTCAGGATAATTTAAAGTTTGGACCATCGCACCGGAGTTGACATCAAAAACAGCTGCAACCCCATAATCCGTTCCTCCGACCAATGCCAATCCGTCATCTGTAAACGCTGCATCCTTTGGAAAGGGTACTATGGGTTTTCTGCAGACAAAAGTTTGTAGATAGCCGACATCCTTGAAATTGAACATTTCAAAATTCCTCGCGGTACCAACGACGAAACGGTCTCCGGTGCTATCCACACATATCGAACCCCTAGTGATGACGATATGAGAATTGGTTAGGTCAGTGGGACTCAACTTACATTGTTTCTGGTCCTAGTCTCCCTGAGAAAATGGTTTGACCCGTTTCCTTATCGAGGCATGCGCTAATAACCAGTATTTTAGAGAGGCTATCATATTGAAATTATCGACTCACATTAAACCACCAGCCGCCGCAAACAGATATACATCACGTGTACGCGGGTAAAAACGGACGGCCACCAACTCATAATCAACTGTAGTAGAGAAAAGGATATGACATCCGGTGAGCGTTAACCTTCTCACAGAGACGCGACCCCCGTAAGTCGCAACCACAAAGTATGCACGAGCTTGAGATGGTTCCCTTTCGTACACATGCATGGAGATGACCCCATCACCTGCTTCTTCCGGGGGCAATCGTTGAATAATCCGAAAGGCCTACAACCTGGGTGAGGGAGAAAAAATATGCAAGCAAACGTACACACCTTCCTTTCGGGCACCCACCCTAGAAGAATGACTTCACCTGCATCGGAACCAAGAAGTAGAATATGTGTCGATTCTTGTTCCCTGAAATACATCCATTCAACAGTATTGAACGATCGCGCTGCATCCCAAGTCTTGCTTTGAATAAGCGCTGACGGGGTGGTCACTTCAGATAAAGTAGCCAAATCCCAAATGATAGCACCGCCGCGACCTAAAATGAGCATTGTAAGCAGCAGATTCAAAAAAAGTTGACTGAAACAGACCAGCTGCGGCGAGAAATTTGCCTTCCTCGGAGAAAGCCAGAGCATTTATACCGTCTTGAGAGCCTCGAAGAGTAGCCGTTTTCTTGAAAAACTTGGACTTGCGAAATAACATAGTACCAAGCCAAGTTGTAAGATTAAGTGAGGATGCGAATTGACAGGTAGAGGTTTATAGACAAAAGACAAAGACATGATCAATAACATATGATCAAAGGAAGGACCGCCTTTGATGATGCCTCGAGGCAGCGGCTTCAGCCGTTGGAATATTGCTTTGTGCTTTGTGCATGTGCGTATTTAATTCAATATATCTCATCGTGAGCCGAATTCACACCCATCACCTCCAGCCTTCAATCATGTCGAGCCCATACCCCTCTGTCCGTCAACGACGTCTTTATCCTGCATCGGGCCCTACGCGCTCATCTGCTCATTCTCGTATAGAATCGTCACATCCTCACCTACTCATGGCCTCTGCATCGACACCTCAGGAGGGCGCAAAGACGGCCCGGCACTTCATCCACACGTACGTCGACGAAGACGATGACAACGAGGCCGATTCTCCTCTAAGGAGGGCCTACCATGATTCAATCGACCGGCGAAATACCTCCAGTCCCTCTGGGCAACTGCCCTGCATTCCCGTACCCTCGACAGGGTCATCTACCTCTAGTTCCTCGAAGCGGCAGTCGTGCACTCCCGTGTCCACGATAGGATCTGAGACGGATTCCGAAGATGACGACAAAATTCCTAAACCTCTGGGTGAAGTCGGACGACCAAATAGAGGCGGATACACTCTCCGAGTCGTTCTCAAGTGGAAAGATGAGCACTACCATGAAATAAAGGTGCACAAAACACATCGAAGACGGTCTGCTTGTTTGCTAATACCAATCCTAGTCCTTCATCAACAATTTGGTAGATAGTAAACTCGACGGCACCCTTCCATTGGGAAAACAGATCAAGGAAAAGGTTGACGCTGTGCGCGAAGCAGTGAGTTTTCCGCTCTTCGGGTCCTGTAGCGTTGCATATTAACACATGACCTAGGCTGCCGTCAAGTTTCCCATCCTCGACGAGTATCAGGACCAGTGGGCTACAAACGACTTCATTAAATGTCGTCTGAAGGGTCGTCAAGTGGCTTTGCGGAAGGCGGAGCTGGAGAGACAAGTTGCTGAGAAAAAAAAGAAGTCGAAAGCTTGAGGACGATAGTTAGGACGTTAGATCTCGCCTTATTTATAATGGACTTACAAGAAAGAGTTTTCGAACCGACCTAAGCGATCCCGTTACGGGCAGACTGAAAAGTTATGGAAAGATCGTCGAATAAGTCACAGTGCGTCCGTGTGAGCTGGTAGTGCGAAATAGGAGGCAGAAGGAGATTGTGACGGGCGGGACTATACGAAGCTATCGAAAGAGGCCGTCTTCAGAAGGCGGGTATACGGAACGATATCGAAACGATGCACTTTCGACGGACAGCGGTGAAAACGGACTGTATAGTCCATTCATCGTGATTGTTCGAGGATGTGGAGTTATTCATCCATACAATTGTTTGGCACCCGATAAGAGGCCGATTATCGTAGTGGGAGCTTACTCTGGCAGATAAGGGAGTTTCGGCAATATCACCAGTCGATGAAGGAACGACCGCCAGCACACCAGAACCCAACTGAAATACGATTCAAGCCCTGCCACCCCGAAGAGTAAAAACTCGAAGAGGGATGTATACCTATCGACGGGAGAGACGGGTTGTTCTCGGTGGTGCTCTTCAAGGCATTATCGCGAAGTGGTGGAAGAAAAGGAGCGAGAGAAAATGTTCCACGTATGCGGACGAGTCCATATACGAAAACCATTAGACGAAAACTATCAGACGAGTCTAATAACCTCTAATGGACTAGTCTATCGCATTGAGTTCGCTGACGGTGATTAAGGAGCTTCGAGTCCACCCTCAAATAACACCGACTATAAATATTGATCCGTACGGTTTTCAGCTCTCGAGTGAGGAGGGAAAAGGTTGAAGTAGGATGCTTACATGGAAAGTAACCCAGTCTGATGTATGATCTCGCAGAAGGGTGGAGCGTTAAGGAGTGCACCTGTCTGGCTATATTTGCACACAGCCAGGAGACGAGTCCAAGTCTTGATTAGCAGAGGTGGAGGACTTCATCTTGTTGAACTCGTCGTACCGAACGATGAGTAGAGTAAAAAGTGGAGAGGACGAAAAGCTATCTCACGCACGCGGACGAGTCCATGTACGAGGACTATTAGACGAGTCTAATAGTCAACCTAAACAAAACGGACGAGTCCATTTTGTTCTGCTCACTCGCTGTCCTGGACGAAGGACGCATGAGGTAAAATTTGACTGCTGATTCTACTGCCGATGCCGATACCGCTTTTCGGCCGGCATAGACTCTTACTCAGCGGTAAGAGGAACCGCTCATCCACACTCCATCCACACTCCATCCACACTCTAGATCTCGAGCTCTTACGGTGTACTGACTCGTCAGTTCACCTTACAAAAAGACTCGTCTTTTTGTACTTGTCGTTCTCTGGGATTTTTCCCTTAGAATCATCAAATTCGATCCCAAAAATAACGACTACGGGCATGCCTACTGTGAACTCCTGATCCTAGCCCTCGAACGACAAGACTTCACTGGAGATGGAAGATCCGTCGTGTCTGTTTCATGAGACATAAATTCTACAAGCTGCTGTGTATTATCCTCCTGTAATCGCCAATTGAAAGTCCAGTCGGTATCAGACCGACACGAGTTTTCCCTCTCTTCAAGATGACGGAGCTTCGGATCGGATTTCAACTGGACTTCTGGTACGCCAAGCCATGGGACTTTGGATTGGATCTCAATTGGGCTTCTGGTACGCTGATAGTCTCCTGTACTCGTATATACTAATCGTTTCTCCAGTGACAACATTTAGATCTATCTATCTATTCTACTTTCACCTATGACTCGTCTTTTTGTGTTCACCGCTTCTTGGGGATCATCACTTCGACTTCTCGCTTGAACCGGCTCGCCCAGTCTCGTTGTCCAATTGTTGGTAGCAAAGCAAGTATAATCCCCAGGTGTGTGTAGGACATTATTCCCTTGGTAATCTCTGATTGAACGTATCTTAGGGTATCATTTCTCAAAGTGCAGCCGCTGTTTACGGGCTCCCCCCCCTTACCGTATATTCCCTTTCCCTCTCCTCATTGTCTCGTTTTTGTTCGCAGTTTGTGCTTCAGAGATCTCAGGTCCTTATGAATTCCGAGAGGAGTCTACATGCTGTCCGCCTATTGGATACATTGTTATTATAGCAATGGAACATTCATAGGATAATTGCTTTTGGTAATTCTTGATACTCGAATATACAATTTTCATGTAATATGTTATTGAAAACTCCCTAAGTTTACTACATGATTGATAGCGAAGAAAATCATATTAGATGTACAATTACAATCACAAGTTTTACTGAACCACAGCACTATCCAGTAGGTTAACGGGACCAACCGATACTCATACATCGTGAACCCTAATCGGAAAATCCCCAGCTGCAAGTTGCAAATCCTCCATTTCATACGGGGATAGGGTCTCCAGGTATCCTTGACGAAATATCGAACGAGGCAAGCCCACTGGTGGATCTCGCTTGGAAACGACATCAACTCTCTTCCTAGGGAGCCGACCCCGACCTACCTGCGTGAAAATCAACTCTTCAACATCCTTCGCCTTATCGATATGTTCAAATAAGGGCTTGAACGATTCGTGACGCCAATGCAATGTTTTCACTAGCCGCACTTTTCTTGTTGTTTCCAGCCCGCCCGTTACGATGTTCTCCTTGGCATCTTCCTCGTCCGACATACCGTCGTGGCGCAGAACGTCGAGAGCCTGTAAGCAATACGACCAAAATTCCTCTAGATCTTGATCACCTGACTGCCTGGAGAAAGTCACCATTGTGGCTGCAATCTGGGAGCGCACATAATATTTCTGTAAAATTGGGGGATGAGAGAAAATAGTGAGGGCAGTGGTGTAATCTTCGACTCACTACGTGGAGTATGTTGGTCTTTTTGCTGAGTTTTCTTTGACGGCAAATACGTGTAGATAGGCGCAACCCCTGTTGCTCTACATTTTCTCCAGGTTGCTGGCGGTACACCAGGATTTCGCAAAATATTTTTTGAAAACGTACGCGGTATAGTTGCTTCCATTTGATATTACGCGTACCAAACCGATTATCGTCAATCTTGGAAACTAATGAGGTCGACATCTTGACCAATTCAGAAACGACGGCCTTGTTGTACTTAGATTGTTGGAGTTCCTTCGTAGTGAGGCCCGACAAGTCAAGATAAAGATCTTCCAGTCGAGGACCGGGACTCTTGGAATGGTTATATTCCGCCACTGCGTCCGGGGAAAGCATTCGAACTTGCCCTCCAGCCTGCCAAAGCTTTGAATACCGCAGTGTACACTGCATTAACTTACGTCCCAGGAGCTGATGAAGGAGACGCTATAAGACATTTGGTAATTGCATGGAAAGATGCTTACATTTATGTTGATTCGTTCGTCCCGGGCTGAGTAAGTGCGTTGGGATGGTTGATTCCGCAGCCACTCCAGCATGGTGTCTTCAACGGACATATCTTGGCGAATTACAGGACTTCGGCATTCTTCGTCATCGGAATCAGAATCCCCGTCGTTGTCACTGTCCTCTCCGTCAGCGTCGCCTTCATCAGCGTTGCCTTCATCAGTATCTCTTTCATCAGCATCTTCCTGGTTTCCCTCTCTGGGTGGTGGAGCACGACCTTTTCCTTTATTGGATGACCCTGGTCCTTGCCTGGTACTAGTGCCGGAGCTTTGCTCAGTTTGCTGGCAGTGAAGTTGGTACAAGCTGCTGAAGAAAGAACACGTCTACTCACGAACGTAGACCGGGAGTTGTTCGCCCATGGATTGAGTCTTGAAGAGATAGGACGAGGTTCATACGTTGTCTAAGAACATGCAACGAGTCAGAGGAGTAGTGAGCGATAGCTAAAAAAAATGTTACCGACACTCACATTCGCTGGCTTTAGTCGATAACTCCCTTTCAAGATGTTGCCAACTCGACTCGCAGTGAGAGTTCTGTTGAGACCACCAAATATTGTATTGTTTGGTTGGGTAGGGGATGTTTGTTGTTGGGGTGGAGAACTGTATGTGGCTTCATGGGATCCACTCGGTCTCTGCCTTGAGCTTGGTACCTGAGATGACTGCGCCTCAGCTGGAGAGGAAGAGCTCGCTTGGCGTGATTCAGATACATCTGTACGCTTTTTCGAAATGAGCAATATCAAGCAGTACGAGTTGGGAGAGCAAACTACACTTAGGTGGCCTCCTTGACGCTTTAGCTGCTCAATCTCCTTGTCCTTCTTCCTAAGTTCATCTTGTAGCTCCCTCACATCCCTATTTGAGTTTTGAACACGCTATAATGACCATGAACTTGTTGGTATTCGTTCAAAGATGTGACAACGAACCTCGGCCTTCAGTTTATCACATTCCTTAGCTAACCTGTCGAGGCTTTGTTTCAGAGCGTTGATGTCCCGTTCTGAATCAGTGTACATGCGATTTAATGTGTTGCATTCTTCCTTTGATTTATCATTCTGTTTCTCCAGTTCGACAGCTCTGTTAGCAGCATCCTGCCAATAAATCAAAAGGATCAGCATAGGCGCGCCACCAAAAGGGGTAGATGAACAAACATCACATTCCTTCTCCAATTCGGCTTCTCGACTCTTCGTGGCCGCAAGTTTCCGCCACAGTTCTCTGTGGAGGAAGTAAATGTCGAGAAGAAGATGCAGATGACAAGTAGATCTCACCGCGTGTTCCTCTCG